>JBBPBQ010020323.1:15510523-15557680 GCA_037974755.1 Cicer yamashitae
AGTATTTTATGTTTTGATAAAAAGTTGTGGTTGTAAAATATATATATATATATATATATATATATATATATATATATATATATATATATATATATATATATATATATATATATATATATATATATATATATATATATATATATATCAGCACTTCAAACCATACATTAAATTTTTAATGTATTCCCATATTTTAATCAACACAACAACTTTTATCTATCTATATCAATAAACTAAACATGTACACTTAAACTATTGCATTTATGTCAAATTGTATTTCAATTAATCTCATTCAATCACAAGATAAATTTTTTGGTTTATTAGTATTGTTTTCTCGTTGGTGAACAAAGAAGGGTTGGGGTGATGCTTGTGGTACCCTAATTTTGTCCAACCTTTTTAAAATAAATTAAAAAAGGAAAATATATATAAAAAGGGAAATAGAATAATTATAATGATATCTCATCAATTTACATAACCAAATTAAATTACATTAAAATAAAACCAAATCAATTACATTAAAATTAAAACCAAATCAATTTACAATCAAATTACAAGCTTATGATACTTTGTCCTATTCATTGCTGCCTTATTGTTGCCTGGCTTCATTTCTGCTGCTCACTGCTGCTGATGCATTGCCTTGCTGATGCACTAGGCTTACATCAAAGTTTTTGTCTTGGACACAAAACAAGCCCAAAAGATGATATGATAAAAAGTCAAACTCTTTTTGCCTCAGCCTTTGTACACATGATATAGAACAAAAAGACAAACTGTTGAGTTTGAAGCAAAAACTAAGCTAAGACCCAAAGCTGCAAATATAAAAAAAGTTTTTTACCCAGCAAACCAGTTCTATTTCCTTTACACACAAATAAAGGTCCAGCAAATAAGCATCAACAGATAAAAACAAACATAAGCTAAAATCGTGAATAGATAAGAGATGCAGAAAAACGCAGATGATGAGCAAAGGAAATTAAACATCAAACAAGAAATCATTGGAGAAGGACAAAAGCAAAGCAAGAAAGCAACTAAACAGATAAAAAACTCTATAAATACATGTTCGTTTATATTTTAAAGGGATCTGAGATTAACACTACTGATAAAAAAAAAAAAGAAACATTTTAACAAAAAATACCTAAAACGAAGAAAAAGAAAGAAAAAGGCAGTAGCCAAGAAAGACAAGTAGAAGAAGAAGAGTTAAGTCGCCGCCAACCACCGTCAACCGTGCGCCACTGCCGTCTTACAACGGATCTACTTCACTCTCATGTTTGTTGTTATGTCCCTTTACTACAGCATTTCCTTTGATTTGTTTCGTCTTGACTTCGAGTTTAAAATGAAAGCTTTTTATTTGTTTAAAATGGCTGGTTTATGATTTCTTTGCTAGAACAAGAAATGAAATTTTTGTTAGGTCAGTTTTTGTCAAATGAGAAAGGATGTATAGCTGAGTTAGATTATATTCAAGGAAACGAGAACCGGTCTTTCCTTTTGTTTTGAAATAATGCTCTGCCTAGAAACAACGTTTTGCTTTCCTAGAAACCATGTGCTTGTAATTTGCTTTCCTAAAACCATGCGCGTTACTGTAGCTTACAGTTATGAAAGGATGGTTGCCTATTTTTATGGGATGATACGCCTATATGTTTACTTGATTAAATGATTGTTTATTTGATTTTTTTTTCTCAAAAAAAAAAAAAAATTAATAAAAGGTTGTTTGTTACATATATTATGATATATTGACCGTTTTAAAACTAGTTTCTATTTTTTTTTAAATAATTATACAAAAAATATTATATTAAAGATTAATTAGATGTGACATCTTTTTAATTTTTGAGTTGTTAGGACACAAGTGGTACAACTTGATAGTTCTAAAACTCTATTTATTATTATTTTTTTTAATAAATTAATCTAAAATTTACTTGTAAATTTGTGCAATTAGATGTGGTATTATTTTTTATATTTGAGTTGTTAAAATACATATTGCACAATTTAGTGGTTTTTTTTTAATTTTATATCTAAACCGAAAATAATACAAGATATTTTTAAGAGGATTAAATCAGATGTGACATCTTTTTTACTCCTTGAGTTTTTGGGACACGAGTTGTACAATTTGATCGTCCCAAAACTCGCATTTTTTTAAATAATTACTCAAATCAAACAAACTCTTTTTTTCGTCAATATATATATAACAAAACAAATTTTCTTTAAAAACAATCAACACATCTGCATTTTCTAACTAAGAACTACGTAGCTTTGATTTCTCCATCGCATCAGGAGATACGTAGGAGCGAGATCACATTCTTGTCAAGCACATTAATAAAATTTCTTTTTTGTCCTTTATTTCTTAAGCACACGTTTATTCCAAAATCATATCAAAATAACAATAATAATTGTTATTCATATTTAATAATAAAGAGAAATAAATATATTTAAGTTAATATTAATATTGCACAATTAATTATAGGTAACTGTTTTTTAACGGATGTCGTAGGGTGCTAATACCTTCCCTACGCATAATCGACTCCCGAGCTCAAAATTTGGTTTCAAAGACCATTTTTTTTTTTTTCTATTTTTAAGGGTTTCCCAAGATTTTCCCTATTTTAAAATAAATTTTGGTGGCGACTCCATTGAATTCGAGAAACGCTCGAAATTTTAGGCCGCGACAGCTGGCGACTCCATTGGGGACTATTTAGAGAGTCAAGCCTAACAAATTAATTGTGCATAATTTTTTTTTTTTTTTTTAACTTTTTCTATATTTGTTTGTTTTTCATTTTCTTTTACTTTATGTTTGATCAATTCTTATTAAGTATTAGCTGACAGTATAATACTCTTTTAAGTTAGTGTATCTTTTTCATTTATTCATTTAGTTATTTATCTTATTTATTTATTTTGTACATGTATATATGTTTTATTATCATTATTGAGCTATTGAATTATACTTATTTCACACCCTACACTTTTACTAAGACACACATTTGTGAGTGGAACCCTATACCCGGGTTTGAACAAAACTTAAGTTTAGTTTCGAGATTGTGTAGTGGTAGCCTTCTGGATGTACATCCTGTTTGGTTAGCATGAAGATCTCACCTAGAGTTTGATCTTGTTGAGGGTATTGTCACTCCAAATAGTTTACCTATTGTTGTTGACAATATTCCAAAATAGGATTATTGGCTCTAGGAACCGTGTTTAGAACTATAGAGCCACCCTTGTGAGAGTTTCACTACATAAGCCAATAGACCCTTTCATCATAAGAATAAGCAAAAAAATACCTCATACACTCATTCAAACTTTATATATTCACAACGGTCATTCTACATAATTGCATTCATATCTCATGACATTGTTTCTTTTGAAAAATAAATTGGCATTTTGCATTAATTTTCAGGATTGTTTGGGAATCATAAGGATCTTAGTCACGTGTTAAATTAAAGTGGACAATGGAATCGGAAAAAAGAAAAACTTTACTTTTAAAGTTTAAGCAACCTGATTTGAAAAGTTTAAGAGACATCAACAATCAAATGAAAACTATACAGCGTGAGAGTTTCTTTCACAAATATGGGAAGATCCTAAATCTCTTGGCAGTAAATGTGCAAATAGGGGCCCTCACGGCATTGGCTCAGTATTACGACCCTCTCTTAAGATGCCTCACCTTTCAAGACTTTCAGTTGGCCCCGACATTAGAGGAATTTGAACGAATATTGGGTTACTCTTTAGAGAAAGGAAATCCTTATCGATATACTGGGCAACCACCAAATTTGGGCGCAATTGCTGAAGTGTTGAAAATCGACATAAGAGAGTTGGCAAGTACCAAAGAGAAAAAAGGAGTTATTCATGGTTTTTCAAGAAAATATCTAGAGCAAAAGTGTCAAGATTTAGCTGCTAAAAAAGAATGGAGTACTTTTATAGATATTTTGGCTCTGATTATCTATGGTATTGTTTTATTCCCAAACCTTGATAATTTTGTAGATTTTGCTGCCATCAATGTCTTCTTAGCTTTTAACAAAAATAAACAAAATCCAGTTCCCGCGGTTCTTGCTGATGTATACTACTCTCTGCATATGCGACACGAGAAGAAAGGGGGAACAATTTTGTGTTGTGTTCCAGTGCTGTATACTTGGTTCATGTCCCATATGTTCAAGAAAGGATATCATGTTGGAGTTAAAAGTAATCGTGAATGGGCTCAAAGTATCGCTAGTCTTACTGGGGACACAATTTCATGGTATCATAGAGAACAAGGGGTGGAGGAAGTAATATGCCAATGCGGAGATTTCCCAAATGTACCTCTCATGGGAACCAAAGGATGTATTAATTACAATCCGACGGTAGCTCTGAGACAGCTTGGTTACCCTATGTTGGAGAAACCAGATGATAAGTCGTTGGAAGCTTTTGTTTTGCACAATACGGGTACAGAAGACCCACCGATGTTGCGAAGGATAAGTCGAGCGTGGGAAATGATCATTAGAAAAGGAAGAGTACTCGGATGCAGAAGTTGCAGCACAAAGGAACCCTATCAACAATGGGTAAAGAAAAGAGTCCAAGAAATCAAGTTGCCTTTCCACAGCATACCCTCGAGTGATCCGGAAATATCTGAACCTACCCTTGTTGCCAATGAAGAAATAGAAGAACTCAAAGCATCATTATTAAAATCTGAAGAGGAGAAAAAAGAGCTACAAGCAAAGTTAGAAAAAGTCTCACAAGAGAACGAGAACCTACGATCAGAAAACTCCTATAAAAGTCAGTTCCTTGAGAGAAGCAACAAGAGGTTGAGAATTGAAAGGGAAAATAAGCTTGATATACAAGACTGTTTGAGAGGTGCAAATGAAGAGTTAGATGTGCGAAAGCAAGAAAAGAATGCAACTATTGAAGAGGCCTATATGTGGAAGCAGTTGTGGACAAAATCAGCAAGCTCTAAGAGAAACATAAAAAAGGAGTTTGAAGATTTAAAGAAACAATTGAAAGAAATGGTAGCTGAGTATGAGAGTCAATTAAGGAATGAGAGGCAACACAAAGAAGAAATTGAAGAATTACTCTCAAAACATCAAGATGCACTAAAAACAGAAATGGAGAATTATAGTGAGTTGAAGAATTACATTGATTACCAGGAAAAGATCTATAACGACTTAAAGGATTAAACGATATATTGGGAGGATCGTTTTATGATGCTGCTAGGTCAGTTGAAGAATCAAGAGATCTATAAGGAGCTGGAAGATAAGGGCAGGCATTGGAAAGACTGTTTTTCAAAATTGGCGATGTTAGCTAATCAAGCAATCATAAAAATTCCAAAGCATCTAAGAGAGATTGATGCAGTAATGCATCCACTCAATACTCCAGTCAAAGTCTACAAGTTTGTTGAATATTGCAAAAATTTGGTAGAAGAATTGGAGGAGAAGATTGGTTGTCCTATTAAAAAAGAAGATTGAAGTACCATGGTCAATGTAGTTTTTAATTTAAATGTGATGTACTCTTTTTCTCATCAATGAAGGATTTGCTGTTTTGATTTTTGGTTCCCATATTTTCTTCACTAATAATTCGGTTTTGTTAAAAAAATTACATAAGGCTTATGATTCCCCAACATCCAACTATCATAATTAACTAATTAATTTCATTTTCATCCCATTCATATTTAATATATACTCATTGGAATTTCATTTATTTATTTTAAAAAAAAAACAGAAAAGAAAAATCAACAAAGTTGTTTCCTCGACACCCTTATCAGACTCGCGCGAACTCCAAGATCATGGATGAACTTGAGCAAAACCAAGAAGTCATGAGAGCAGATGTTAACCAATTGAAGGACAAGGTTGATCAAATTCTAGAAGCTATAAAGGCTTTGGCAAGGAAGGAGAATACGGATGGGGATCTTCCAACTACAAATGAAGAACACCAAACCACTCCTTCTCACCCACCAGGCTTTACCCCGACTACTCAACAGTATCGTACAGCGGCTATGCAATTTCCTATGTATGGTCTCCCACATGGTTATACTCCACCTGTAGTCATCAACCCCATGGACAATAACCAGAACCACTCAACTATCAACACCCAAAGCCTAAACCAACCACAAATCCCACCTCCTATGGGCTACACGCCACCCCAAAACACTATACCCTCAGAAAATATTCCATATAGTGCACCCCAAGTACCTCATTTTGATGCTAACGGGAATTGGCAACAACCTCACATTGGGGATGATACACAATCAAAAGAGAAATTTCATGTTTTAGAAGAGCGAATAAAAGCAATTGAGGGGCATAATGTCTATGGTCTTGAAGCTTTTGATATGTGTTTGGTTCCCGATGTGACTATCCCTTCAAAATTCAAGGTTCCTGAGTTTGAAAAATACAAAGGCGCCACATGTCCTAAAAATCATCTGACTATGTATTGCAGAAAAATGGCTTCTCATGTTCATAACGACAAACTTCTCATTCACTTTTTCCAAGACAGTTTGAGTGGGGAATCGTTAAGTTGGTATATGCATCTCGAGCGAAATCGAATTCGTTCGTGGAAGGACTTGGCTGATGCTTTCTTAAAACAATACAGGTACAACATTGACATGGCCCCTGATAGGATGCAATTGCAAAATTCATTGAAAAGGGACAACGAAACTTTCAAAGAATACGCACAACGGTGGAGAGAAGTGGCGTCACAAGTAGAATCTCTTTTATCTGAAAAAGAAATGGTTGGTACGTTTATGGATACTCTCCAGTCGCCCTTTTATGATAAGATGATTGGTAGTATGTCATCAAACTTTTCCGACCTAGTCATGATAGGGGAAAGGATAGAAAGTGGGATGAGGAGTGGCAAGATCATCTGTGTAGCAAGTGGCGTGAAGAAACCCCAAATGGGATTCATAAAAAAGAAAGAAGCAGATGCTAACGCTGTAATGGTAAACCCAAAAGCCTCCTATTCTCTATCCATAAATTCTTATCGACCCCCAAATTTCCAGCCTCCGATATCCCAAACTCCTTACATTCCATATCCATATGTGGCTGCAACTTCGCACCCCCAATATCACCCTTCAAGGCCACCTTTTTATCAACCACCTCTGGTAGAACCAACACCCATCGCATTTCCCCAACAAAACCAACGAAGCCAAAATCCAAACCCTAATCAATACAAACCACCAATCAATCGAGAAAGGAAGATAACCCATTTTGACCCAATTCCCGTGACATACAGCCAATTGTTGCCTCACCTACTCCAGAATTCAATGGTAGTCCTGAGACCAATGAAACCTTTGGAACCACCATTCCCAAAGTGGTATAACCCAAATGCCAAATGTGAATACCATGCTGGAGCTGTAGGGCATTCCATCTAAGATTGCCAAGCCCTAAAATCTAAAGTGCAAGAATTGATTAATGCAAAATGGCTTACCTTCAAGGAGGACGGTCCCAATGTAGGGAGTAATCCCTTACCAGGCCACGGGGATGCTTTTGTCAATGTCGTTGAAGATGAGATAGACCAATGTGCAAAGGATGATCATGTGTTGACCATAGAGTCGTATATGGAAAATAGTAGATCTTTCCAAATACCATTGGAAATCCTTTATAAGAAAGAAAATCTTAAGCCAACTCCTAGCAGGCCAAATGCAATAATTGTCCAAGCACCAACCCCTTTTCCTTACAAAAATACCAAGGCGGTGCCATGGAATTATGAAGTTACCTCCCACTTGGCCAATCATCAATCAAATAATAGCAGTGAATCTAAAAGAACTGATGTGACCAACATTTCAGGGATTGGTGGGATGACTCGGAGTGGTCGAGTATATGCCCCTGAACAACCTAAGGAAAAGGAGGGCCATGGAGGAAAAGGAAAAGAAGTTACGAATCATACTATAAAAAAGCCAGAGACTTGCAAAAAGACAATGCTCGAAGAAGAAGCTAATGAATTTTTGAAGTTTATCAAGCAAAGTGAGTATAAGGTGGTAGATCAACTAAATCAAACCCCTTCCAAGATATCTATTCTTGCTTTGTTATTAAATTCTGAAGCGCATAGAAGGGCATTGATGAAAGTTTTAAACGAGGCTCATGTTACTCATGATATCACTGTCGACCAGTTTGATGGAGTTTTCGGTAATATTACCGCCAGTAGCAGCTTGAGTTTTAGCGATGTTGAATTACCAGTTGAGGGGATAGAGCATAATAAAGCACTACAAATCTCTGTGAGGTGTCATGATCATATTCTTGCACGAGTGCTAGTGGATAATGGTTCATCGTTAAATGTCATGCCGAAATCAACACTATCAAAATTATTTGTTGATGGAGCCTGTTTGAAGCCGAGTGCTTTGGTGGTGAAAGCGTTTGATGGATCTAGAAGACAAGTTGTGGGTGAGATTGACCTGCCGATTCAAATTGGACCCCATAACTTTGGAATAACCTTCCAAGTGATGGATATTAAACCAACGTACAGTTGCCTTTTAGGGAGACCATGGATTCACGCTGCTGGAGCAGTGACATCAACTCTCCATCAAAAGCTAAAGTTTATAGTGGATAATAAGTTGGTGATAATATATGGGGAAGAAGATATGGTAGTGAGTCATCTATCTTCTACAGGCTACATTGAAGACACGGAGGAAGCCATAAAGACTTCTTTTCAAGCATTAGAAATCGCCAATGTTGTCTTCATGGGTGAAGGATCTCTTTTAAAAGAACCAAAGTTGTTTACCGCCTCCTTAAAGTCTACCAAATCGATGTTGGAAGGAGGAGTTTTTGTTAAATGGGGAAAATTGTTAGATATACCCAAAAAGAACGATAGGTACGGTTTGGGGTATGTACCTACTAAAGCTGACAAAGAAAAGGCTGTGAAGGAAAGAATGGAAAGCAGAATGGCTCGTTTGGAAAATCAGACACTGAATTCAAAGAAGATTTCTATTTGTGACATTCGCCAAACCTTTAAGAGCGCTGGAATAGTATGTGCTGACCATGTGGCTGTTGTGGAAGAAGAGGACCACGTTGATGATGATACCCTCAAATTGGTGTACCCTTGTCCTCCAAACACTAGTCTCAACAATTGGAAGATCATCGAGTTTCCCATGTTTGTTCATTCATGTTCAAAGTAATTGTGTATTTTAACTCCTTTTGCTCTGCCCAAGGCTATAAGGATAACTAATTAGGGCGCATGTATTTCAATTCCGTACTTATTATCAATAAATGCATTTTTGAATTCTCCAACAGTTTTTGTTTTTTCTATTTTCTTTTTTTGACAATCTTTATTCATATTTTCTTTTTTCCTTTTTCTTCTTAATTTAATTAATGCAGAGTCGAAAACGAATATGTTGAAAATAGCAGTGTTAGAACCCATTCTTGTAATTTTGAACTCCCGATTAATCACACTGATGAGGATTGTGAAGACGATTGTGAGCCTCCCCCAGAATTAGAAAGGTTAATTGAACAGGAAGCTAAGATAATCCAACCCTATCAAGAACCTGTTGAAGTGATCAATTTAGGGACTGAACATGATAAGAAAGAAATTAAAATTGGTATGTCTATGAAAGAAACTGAACGAGAAAAGTTGGTTAAACTTTTATTTGATTATGTGGATGTCTTTGCATGGTCATACCAAGATATGCCTGGGCTAGATACTAACATAGTTGAACACAAGCTACCACTCAAGCCTGAATGTGCTCCAATTAAACAAAAATTGAGGAGGATGAGGCCTGATATGTCACTTAAAATTAGAGAAGAGGTCAAGAAGCAATTTGATGCTGGTTTCTTAGCAGTAGCAAAATATCCCCAATGGGTTGCTAATATTGTCCCAGTTCCAAAAAAGGATGAAAAGGTTCGAATGTGCGTTGATTATCGGGATTTAAATAAAGCTAGTCCTAAAGATGATTTTCTGTTGCCTCACATTGATGTCCTAGTAGATAGCACTGCTCAATATTCTCTTTTCTCCTTCATAGATAGTTTCTCAGGGTATAATCAAATCAAGATGGCTCCCGAAGATATGGAGAAAACTACATTCATCACACAATGGGGGACTTTCTGTTATAAAGTGATGCCATTTGGATTGAAGAATGATGGGACAACCTATCAAAGAGCAATGGTAACTTTGTTTCATGACATGATGCATAAGGAAATAGAGGTTTACGTGGACGATATGATTGCCAAATCTCGGACCGAAGAAGACCATGTTGTTAACCTTCAAAAGTTGTTTGTGCGACTAAGGAAGTTCAGACTCCATTTAAACCCTGCTAAATGCACTTTTGGTGTAAGATCAGGAAAGTTACTTGGTTTTATCGTTAGTCAAAAAGGGATAGAAGTGGACCCAGATAAAGTAAGAGCAATACAAGAAATGCCCGCTCCACGCACGGAAAAAGAAGTTCGTGGCTTTTTGGGTAGATTGAATTACATTGCCAGGTTCATATCGCATCTCACCGCTACAAGCGAACCAATTTTCAAGTTGTTGCACAAAGACCAAAAGGTTGAATGGAATGAGAATTGTCAAAAAGCATTCGAAAAGGTTAAGCAATACTTGTCAAAACCTCCAATATTAGTGCCTCCTGTTCTTAGGAAACCTCTTATTATGTACTTAACAGTACTTGACGAGTCAATGGGTTGTGTACTGGGGAACCATGACGAATCTGGTAAGAAAGAACATGCTATTTATTATTTGAGCAAAAATTTCACCAACTGTGAAACAAGGTATTCACTGCTTGAACGAACATGTTGCGCATTAGCATGAGCAGCTCGTCGATTGAGGCAATACATGTTATGTCATACAACTTGGTTGGTGTCTAAAATGGACCCAATTAAATACATCTTTGAGAAACCTGCTCTTACTGGAAGGATTGCCCGTTGGCAGATGTTGCTATCAGAATATGATTTGGTATACGTTACGCAAAAAGCTATCAAAGGAAGTGCCCTAGCAGAGTATTTAGCCCAACAACCTGTAGAAGATTATCAATCAATGCAGTATGAATTCCCCGATGAAGGCATAATGACTTTATTTGAAGAGATTGAGTCACCTGATAAAGAAAAATGGACGTTGGTGTTTGATGGTGCTTCTAACGCGTTAGGGCATGGAATTGGGGCCATTTTGATTTCCCCAGAGAACCAGTTCACTCCATTTACTGCTAGGTTGTGTTTTGATTGCACAAATAATATTGCAGAATATGAGGCATGTGTTATGGGTATTAAAGCAGCTATTGAATCAAAGGTGAAAGTTCTTGAGGTATATGGAGACTCATTGTTGGTCATCCATCAGACGAAAGGAGAGTGGGAAACGCGAGATTCTAAATTGATTATGTATCATACCCATATCAAAGAACTGACAGAACACTTTGATAAGATTACTTTTCACCATATCCCTCGAGAAGGAAACCAATTGGCCGACGCCCTGGCCACATTGTCATTAATGTTCAAAATAAACGTCGGTCAGGATATGCCGGTCATAAAAATTCAACGAAAGGATAAGCCAGCATATTGCTTATCAATAGAAGAAGAGTGTGACGGAAAGCCATGGTTTCATGATATCAAATCATATGTTAAGAACAGGGAATATCCAGTGGGTATTTCAGAGAACGACAAGAGGACTTTAAGAAGGTTGTCAATGAACTTCTTCTTAAATGGTGATGTGCTTTACAAGAGAAATCATGATATGGTTCTCCTCAGATGTGTGGATCAAGCGGAAGCGGAGAAAATAATCCAAGAGGTTCACGAAGGTTCTTTCGGAACTCATGCAAATGGGCACGCAATGGCAAGAAAAATCCTAAGGGCTGGCTACTATTGGTTGACCATGGAGTTCGATTGCTTTAGCTACGTAAAGAAATGTCATAAATGTCAAATTTATGCTGATAAAGTCCATGTACCACCCACCTCTTTGAATGTTTTAACATCACCATGGCCATTTTCAATGTGGGGAATAGATGTTATTGGACTCATCGAGCCTAAGGCTTCAAATGGGCACCGGTTCATCCTAGTAGCTATTGATTATTTCACAAAATGGGTTGTGGCCGCTTCTTATGCCAATGTTACAAGAAGCGTAGTTGTCAGATTCATCAAAAGAGAATTGATTTGTCGATATGGCTTACCAAATAAGATAATCACTGACAATGCGACCAATCTGAATAATAAAATGATGAAGGAGTTGTGTGATAGTTTCAAAATTCAGCACCATAATTCTTCTCCATATCGTCCGAAAATGAATGGGGCTGTAGAAGCAGCAAATAAGAATATCAAGAAGATCATACAAAAGATGGTGGAGACATATAAGGATTGGCATGAAATGCTTCCTTTTGCATTACATGGCTATAGAACCTCTGTTCGTACCTCAACAGGGGCAACTCCTTTCTCATTGGTGTATGGAATGGAAGCGGTACTTCCCATTGAAGTTGAAATTCCCTCGATCAAAGTCTTGATGGAAACAAAACTGGAAGAGGCTGAGTGGGTTCAATCATGATTTGACCAATTAAATCTCATAGAAGAAAAAAGAATGATAGCTCTATGCCACGGTCAACTATATCAAAAAAGACTCAAAAAAACATTCGAGAAAAAAGTTCGTCCTCGAGAGTTTCAAGAAGGGGACTTGGTGTTAAAGAAAATATTGCCCATAAAAAAGGATTCTCGTGGAAAATGGACCCCGAATTACGAAGGACCATATGTTGTGAAAAAAGCTTTCTCTGGGGGAGCTCTGATACTCACAGAAATGGATGGAGGCGACCTTCCACTTCCAATAAATTCAGATGCAGTCAAAAAATATTATGCTTAAAAAAAATAAATTTCAAATCAAAAATGGGCTCGCTAGGTTGAAAACCTGAAAAGGCAACCTAGGCAAAAATTAGAGCATCCCGATGGATTGAAAACTTGGAAGAGCAGTCCATGCAAAACTTAGGGATAAAAAAAAAAATTCAAGCGCTTCAAATTGGGGCAATTATTATTCTTGGAAGCTGGCCAACGGGAGTGCCTAAATTACAAGAATGAATAGCGTTTGTTATCACTTCAACTTAACCTAAACACATTCATCCCTATATTGTAACCCTTAGCTCAATTGTATTATTCTCAATGTAATGAATGTACATTTTCTAATCTTGTCATTCAATGTTATACATTACCCTCTTTCTAAGTCAATCCAGTCTCGTGGTTGTTGGTTCTAGTATTTTGTCATTTTATGATAATAAATTTTGGAATTTGAAATATGTGTAAATATAAAAAATATTTCAATTATTTTGACACTTGAAAAATATATACACAGGAACTCGATAGATCCTCAACATGTATAGGTACATGAAGAGTAATCATTTTAAACAATGGATTTTTGCTTTGCCTAAAAAAAAAAAAGCGGTCACTCGATAGATACGAAAAGTCATCATGTGGAAATAATATTTGTTTTTATTCATCCATTGAATCTTGGGGCGTAGAAGAACATAAGGATCGGGGAATTAAAGAAATGAACAAGAATTGATTTATAATGCATGACATACATAAATCATGCATACTCACATGATCCATGCATCTTCATTGACACTTTACCTATACTCAATGCATAACACACGCATGAATCATTCATACCTTATCGTTCGAATTGCAAGTATCATATACTTATTCTCCCTCTTTATCTACCTTCAAGATTGGACCAATTACATTTTTTACTTCTATTGATCTACACATCGGTAATCAATCCGAAGACGATCACTTACATTTTGTCGATCTACGCATCGGTAACCAATCCGAAGACGATCACTTTCATTTCTGTCGATCTACGCATCGGTAACCAATCCGAAGACGATCATTTTCATTTCTGTCGATCTACGCATCGGTAACCAATCCAAAGACGATCATCATTTTCATTTATGTCGATCTACGCATCGGTAACCAATCCGAAGACGATCATCCTTTCATTCTTGTCGATCTACGCATTGGTAACCAATCCGAAGACGATCACTTTCATTTTTGTTGATCTACGCATCGGTAACCAATCCGAAGACGATCACTTTGCACATTTCAAAAGAATTGCATCATTCCCACTTTAACGTTTCAAGGACACTTTAATTCATGCGTTTATTATTGGACAAAATTTAGGTCCTTATATTTACTTATCTTTTACTTGACAACATGAAAATGAAAACCATTGTTATTCATATTTTCATATTTTTTCAAGTAAAATATAATTAAATAGGGGCAGTTGTAGTACCCTAATTTTGTCCAACCTTTTTAAAATAAATTAAAAAAGGAAAATATATATAAAAAGGGAAATAGAATAATTATAATGATATCTCATCAATTTACATAACCAAATTAAATTACATTAAAATAAAACCAAATCAATTACATTAAAATTAAAACCAAATCAATTTACAATCAAATTACAAGCTTATGCTGCCTTGTCCTATTCATTGCTGCCTTATTGTTGCCTGGCTTCATTGCTGCTGCTCACTGCTGCTGATGCATGGCCTTGCTGATGCACTAGGCTTACATCAAGGTTTTTGTCCTGGACACAAAACAAGCCCAAAAGATGATATGATAAAAAGTCAAACTCTTTTTGCCTCAGCCTTTGTACACATGATATAGAACAAAAAGACAAACTGTTGAGTTTGAAGCAGAAACTAAGCTAAGACCCAAAGCTGCAAATATAAAAAAAGTTTTTTACCCAGCAAACCAGCTCTATTTCCTTTACACACAAATAAAGGTCCAGCAAATAAGCATCAACAGATAAAAACAAACATAAGCTAAAATCGTGAATAGATAAGAGATGCAGAAAAACGCAGATGATGAGCAAAGGAAATTAAACATCAAACAAGAAATCATTGGAGAAGGACAAAAGCAAAGCAAGAAAGCAACTAAACAGATAAAAAACTCTATAAATACATGTTCGTTTATATTTTAAAGGGATATGAGATTAACACTACTGATAAAAAAAAAAAAAACATTTTAACAAAAAATACCTAAAACGAAGAAGAAGAAAGAAAAGGTAGTAGCAAAGAAAGACAAGTAGAAGAAGAAGAGTTAAGTCGCCGCCAACCACCGTCAACCGTGCGCCACTGCCGTCTTACAACGGATCTACTTCACTCTCATGTTTGTTGTTCTGTCCCTTTACTACAGCATTTCCTTTGATTTGTTTCGTCTTGACTTCGAGTTTAAAATGAAAGCTTTTTATTTGTTTAAAATGGCTGGTTTATGATTTCTTTGCTAGAACAAGAAATGAAATTTTTGTTAGGTCAGTTTTTGTCAAATGAGAAAGGATGTATAGCTGAGTTAGATTATATTCAAGGAAACGAGAACCGGTCTTTCCTTTTGTTTTGAAATAATGCTCTGCCTAGAAACAACGTTTTGCTTTCCTAGAAACCATGTGCTTGTAATTTGCTTTCCTAAAACCATGCGCGTTACTGTAGCTTACAGTTATGAAAGGATGGTTGCCTATTTTTATGGGATGATACGCCTATATGTTTACTTGATTAAATGATTGTTTATTTGATTTTTTTTTCTCAAAAAAAAATAATAAAAATAATAAAAGGTTGTTTGTTACATATATTATGATATATTGACCGTTTTAAAACTAGTTTATATTTTTTTAAAATAATTATACAAAAAATATTATATTAAAGATTAATTAGATGTGACATCTTTTTAATTTTTGAGTTGTTAGGACACAAGTGGTACAACTTGATAGTTCTAAAACTCTATTTATTATTATTTTTTTTAATAAATTAATCTAAAATCTACTTGTAAATTTGTGCAATTAGATGTGGTATTATTTTTTATATTTGAGTTGTTAAAATACATATTGCACAATTTAGTGGTTTTTTTTTAATTTTATATCGAAACCGAAAATAATATAAGATATTTTTAAGAGGATTAAATCAGATGTGACATCTTTTTTACTCCTTGAGTTTTTGGGACACGAGTTGTACAATTTGATCGTCCCAAAACTCGCATTTTTTTAAATAATTACTCAAATCAAACAAACTCTTTTTTTCGTCAATATATATATATATATATATATAACAAAACAAATTTTCTTTAAAAACAATCAACACATCCGCATTTTCTAACTAAGAACTACGTATCTTTGATTTCTCCACCGCACCAGGAGATACGTAGGAGCGAGATCACATTCTTGTCAAGCACATTAATAAAATTTCTTTTTTGTCCTTTATTTCTTAAGCACACGTTTATTCCAAAATCATATCAAAATAACAATAATAATTGTTATTCATATTTAATAATAAAGAGAAATAAATATATTTAAGTTAATATTAATATTGCACAATTAATTGTAGGTAATCATTTTTTAACGGATATCGTAGGGTGCTAATACCTTCCCTACGCATAATCGACTCCCGAGCTCAAAATTTGGTTTCAATGACCATTTTTTTTTTTCTATTTTTAAGGGTTTCCCAAGATTTTCCCTATTTTAAAATAAATTTTGGTGGCGACTCCATTGAATTCGAGAAACGCTCGAAATTTTAGGCCGCAACAATGCTCAACTCGACTAGTTCTCTTGTAGATTATCCAAGGTAGATGGAGTGAGGAGGGACACGTTGTTTTGGTTGGATTTCTAGGTTAATGGTATTATTTTTAGCAAACAGAAATAGTTGGTTGTATGTTAGATAAACAAGTGACAGTGATTGAGATGTTTATGTTAGATTAATTATTTAATTAATCAATTATGAATTAAAAATAATTAATTAGTACTATTATTATTAAAATATAAATTATGGTCTATTATTATCAAGTATTAATTGATGAATATGTATTGTATTATGTTTTTTGAATGAATTATAATGGGTTGGAATAATCTATAAGTTTAATGTGAGATATTCGTCCTTAATCATTTATCTATTTAATTGTTATTTCATTTGACAGTTAATCTAACGTTCTAAACTTTAGATAATAATAAAAGGTAGTTTACACTTATTCTTATTCTCTCTCATCTCAATCACTGGAATTCAAAAATACAATGTTCGTCATCATTCTTATTATTATGTAAAATATGATATAACTTGTATTTATGGTATGGGGATGGGTGGGGATCAGGGGAAGGTTGGTCTTAGAAGACATGAGTTATTTGGATGGAGAAATATCTATTGGCAGTGTTGTGATTTGGTGGAGGTAACATTGTTTTGCAAGATAATTGGATACTTGGAATTGTAACCATATATAATCGTGGAACCATAATCGAGGTGTTGATTATGTTGTTATAGAGGCTTACAAGGTTCTAGTGGTAGATGGCAGAGACAATATTTTTTCTATTTCGACAATTACTAATAAGTTTGTTTTTTTAAGGGCCGATCGGATAAGATAGACACATAATAGGATAAGCAGCAAGATAGAGACATATGGAATATGAGCAGGATAAATAGTTATATCAAATTCTCTAAAAATTATCCCCTTAATCCCTCTCTATCCATTAGTCGATTTCTAATGCATTGAAGAATGACTCATCATAAAAATTGTTAAACAAAGTTCAATCATCTCTAAAAACATTTGCTCTAACATTAGATATAGCATCAGATTTCTCGTGAATTCATATTTACCTAAATATAAATGTATCATCAACATTATTATTATTATTATCGACACAAAATAAAATCTCAATACATCATAACACAAAACATGGATGACAAACAAAAATAATTATTATTTTTCATCAATTTTTTTTATATTATTATAGAATAAAATAAATAAGAAAACAACCAAAAACATCATATATATATATATATATATATATATATGAAAAGAGGAAAATAGAAAAATATTTATTAATTTTTATAGAACAGATTATTTTAACCAATCGATACTGTCTCGTTATCCTGACCATCAAACGGGCCCCGAAGATATCTATTTTTGCGTGAAGACATCTTAATAACAAATTATCAACTCAGACATAATCTCTTATGACATGATATTTTCCATGACTATTTTACATTGTGTGTGGCTAGATTTGGGGCTGATGAAAGTGTCCATGATTTATTTTTTGAATGCTCAGTTTTTGGATAGGTATGGTCACACGTTATATGATGACTTAGCTTTAGTTGTGCTATGTCAAATGATAGTTTATCACATTTTATCTATATGGTTAGGCATGAATTTGAGTCATTTGAAAGATAGAAAACAATATGATTTTCAATGAGAAAGAATGTGAGGTGAATAATATTGTTAAGAATATAAGATTCTTATCATGATGTTGGCTTAAAAATAAAGTGAAAGGTTTTGATTGTATTTTGCACCAATAATGTCTTTAACTGCTTGGGTGTTTAGGTGTCATTATGTTTGGCCTAATTTGAGGTAATTTGTTTATTTTATATTACCTTGTTCTTGTTTTTGTTTTTGTGTTTGAATTTTTTTTTTTTGTGTGTTGTAATTCGTTGTCTTTGAAGAATTTATTACTATTTTGTATTTTATTTATGTCTATAGAGTCATATATAAAATATACCTTTGTTTTTTTTAAATTAAAACAAATTATATGGTTTACGTACAGTGGCGTAGATTTTGAATTAAAATATTAATGGATAAATAAAAAGTATAATATTGTATTGTATATACAAATTTTAAGATGTAAATTTACAAAAATATATTAATGATCAAATTCTTAACGTTTATAATAGAGAGGTAATAGATTAAATTTTGGTTGATATTTTTAATAATTAAAAATTAAGTAAAATAAATTTTAGTCTATATATACATATCAATCTACATGATGCAAGTACACGTACCAATCTATATAATGATGTCATTTGATTAGATTAATTCATGCAACAAAAAATGATGTACAAATAGCATGTCACCTTCACGTATTAGACTCAAACATACATTTCGACAACATAACCCAACAACCACGATTCTACTCATAAAAACAATTTTACTCAAAAAATATACCGATTATAGAACTCAAAATTACAATAACATACACCACAATATCTATATTAATTAGAATATCTATTAACATATGTCATGTCAGGTCTAGTCGAAATTCATCACATCCGATTAACATATATTAAACCACAATTATAGACTTATATAGTTTGGTTTTCACAACCTTATCACAATTACAAATTATTCTTTTTTTAATTTTTTTTAACATATATATTTTTTTCTTATAAAATTCATGTACCTTCATACATTCAATCAAATTTATATATAAAAGTTTCTTCAAAATCATATGTCAGATCACAATTTTACTATTAAGACAACCAACTTATGCTCATTCACACAAATATTCTTTCATAGAGCCAAAAAGAGATGAGAGAAGTATGTGACTTTGTATTGGTGTGGAGAGGAGATGAGAGAAGTAGAGGTAATATATTTAAAAATAAGAAAGAAAGAATAGAGGGTGAAGATAGAGAAAAATGTCTAGTGAAATCAACTATTGAGTTTTGCACAAGTAAGGTAGTGACGTATCCATAAAATAGATCATATTTGAAAAAAAATTATTGGAAATTTTAGAGTGGCCGTAATCACCCTATATAAATAAATAAAACACGTTGTGATTTCATAATGATATATGCTACAACTATTTATAAGGTATACTATAAATATTACATACTAGAATATACCTTCCAATACAATATTATAAATAAAGTTTCTAAGGATTTTGTGAGGGTATTTTGAGTTTTTTTTTGTCAATAATTTATAATGGTCTTTTGCCAACTACAAATCTTTTTGAAGTTCACACAAATGAGTGTTTTCTTGTAGTAATAATTAATATGAAGTTGAATTTTCGTTGTTTCTCTCTGCTAAATTTAAATTCTATTATACTTAATTTTCCTATCACATGCTTTGAAAACAAATTAACATTAACAATCATAAAGTGTACATAGTTAATTCACATTCTCATAATGTTATTAATAAGATATGTTGCAAGTGTTATATACTATAATATATCTTCCAACACAAAACTACAAACATGTGTTGAAAGATATTAATTTTTTATTGGATATTAGTTAGCTCGAAAGATAAGTAAACACACTTGTACTCTAGAAATTCCTTGATATCTTTGACAAAATTTCCAATATACTCGTAAAAAACTAAAATTGGTTTGAACTTTTATATTCTTTATTCATAAGTAAGTATGGTAGAAAAATAAAATAGAATAATTTAATTTTTAAATTCATTTTTGTAATTATTTGAATTCAATATTAAATATCACTATAAAATAAAATATTATATTATATCTTGTATTTAATCTAAATAATAAAATATATGTTTATTCGCACAGATATGCGGATTGTGGGACATAGATTTGATCGACATCATTTAAGTGATAATGTTATATTTGAATAGGTTTGATCCACGGGATTTAAGTGATAATATTATATTTGAATTATCTAAGTAATTAACAGTAAAATGCACTACTTAATAGAAAACAAATAACAATTCAAAGTTCTGTCACCAATTTAAATAAATTAAAACATAAATGTATCATCTTTAATGATATACTTGTAGTTCATACCAAACTAACACTAGTCCAACATGTATCAAATCAACTAAATATTATGGTAAAATTTAGATGATCAATATAGAAACATCACCATCACCACCACCCAACATTGATTTACTCAAACATCCAACCAATTATCCAATTCCCTCCAACCAACTCTCCTGCCTAACTCTTTCCCAATTGTATTATCAGTAAAAAAAAAATGATTTATGGATGAACAATGTTAAAGAATATATGTTGACTAAGAAATAAAAACATTAGATAAATAGTAAGCGCCAAAACATTTGTATCACATTTTTCAAATTTTATTCAAGAGAAAAAAACCATCCAACTAAGAAAAAAAGCAAACTTGTTGAAAAAACAAATGAAAAAAAATGTCAAACAAAATAAATGCAAGAAAATAGTATTTAAAAAAGGAAAGGAAATAATTAATGGGATAAAAGGTTAGTTCATTACTGTTTTCTTTAAATGATTTTTAAAGTATTTTATCTTTTTGATATAATTTTTATAAAAGAAAATGATAAAAATAAAATTTCAAATGAGAAATTAATTTAAATAACTTATCATAAAAATTCATTTTAACAATGTCATCTTTTAACTACTATAACTTTTTTGGATAATGAAATTTCAAATAAATACTTAATATGAAAAGCTATTTTGAGTAGTTTCTTATAAAAATTATTTTCGAGAGACATATTTTAAAATAAATGTAATTTTTATTATGTAAAAATATTTAGCAATAAATATTTAAGTTATTGATTGAAAAAAGAGTCTTAAATAGCTTTTACTGTTTTTGAGTAAATTTTTATAAAAATCATTTTTAAAAATATAAAGCTTAAGTCATATTTTTTAATTTATAACAAACAGAGCCAAAATGGCAAACATTATTTAAAGAAATATGAAAATTGAAACATTTAGAATGGAATAAATGAAAGCTCGAATAAAAAGCTATGAAAAAAAATGAATATTATATCTTTAAAAATTGATCGAGTAAAAAAAATCTTATAAGATGGAATCTTGAAAAATGGAAGCTTTGTAAAAATGGAAGTTTTAAAAATAAATGCTTTGTAAAGATTGACGCTTTGACAAAAAGTAAGCTTTGACGGTAGGACCAAAATAAAAATGGAAGCTTTGAAAGAAACTTTCATACATTTTTCAGCTTGAAGAAAATCTCAAACTTGGTTAAAAATGCAACTCTATAAACATGTATCCATGTAAATGAAAAATAAAAGACAAAATAAAATATGAAAGGTTTGGAAACTTGAATACCTATTTATTTTTTCTTTGCAAAAAGTGAAAGATCAGAAAAAGATGTCTTCGGTAGATGAAACCATGTATATATCAAGGAAAAAAAGTTATAAATTTGTCAAGAAAATAATAATAATAATAATAATAATAATAATAATAATAATAATAATAATAATAATAATAATAATAATAATAATAATAAAACCGAGGAAGTAGTGATTTCAGAAATAGTACTTGACTCAAAAATGTATATTTATGGTCCAATATTTTGAAAAAGGGAAAATATAGAGTAGTGGAGTGGGGGAAGGAAGGAAAATGAAAACATAGTTTGAGTGAACAAAATCTAAAAAGTGAAGAGGATATTTATTGAAAAAGATAATTTATCTATGTATGGTCACTATGGAACAGTGTGTATGACAACATTGAGCAAGATAGAGGCTACTAAAGCAGGCTTTATGCTTCCCAAAATTAGAGGCTACTTTTGAATTAAAAAGTTCATTAGATCTTAAATGGTTAATTAAGGTCATTTTTGCAAGATCTCTTTTGCATCTCATTATTGGGATATTAGAATAATTTATTTAGGAATTAAATAATTACACCATTGTTATAAAAAAATGCTAATAAGCAAAAATACAAATTTACAATGTTTGTATATTTACATTGAAGTTGCTCACATTTATGTCAATTGCATGTTTATTTAACTGTGTTGTCTATTTTTTTCAAAAAATATTTTAAATTTGAAAGGATTTCTGTATTGAATTATTTATCTATAAAATATAGTACAATCTTAACATAAATTAGACCCGTGTCGCGACCTAAAATTTCGAGTGTTTCTCGAATTCAATGGAGTCGCCACCAAAGTTTATTTTAAAATAGGGAAAATATTGGAAAACCCTTAAAAATAAAAATAAAATAAAAAATGGTCTTTGAAACCAAATTTTGAGTTGGGAGTCGATTATGCGTAGGGAAGGTATTAGCACCCTACGACATCCGTAAAAAAAAGGTTACCTATAATTAATTGTGCAAAATTAATATTAACTTAAATATATTTATTTCTCCTTTTTAAAATGCAAATATAATATTTTTATGAAAATAATCTAATGATAAAAGTACATTTAAAATATAGAGAGAAAAAAAGGTTTTTTTTTGTTATTATGCTTGACAAGAGTGCGATCTTGCTCCTACGTATCTCCCGATGCGATGGAGAAATCAAAGCTACGTAGTTCTTGGGTAGAAAATGCGGATGTGTATTTTTAAAGAATATTTGTTTTGTTGTTGATAAAAAAATTTGTTTTAAAAAAGAATTTGTTTAATTTAAATAATAATTTAAAATGCAAGCTTTCAGACTATCTAGTCGTACAACTAGTGTCTCAAAAAATTTAAGGAGTAAAAAGATGTTACATCTAATTTAATCCTTTTAAGAATATTTTTATCATTTTTAATTTTAAATATTAAATTTTAAAAATATCAACTAGTATAAATGGTATCTCGAAAAATTTAAGGAGTAAAAAAATGTCGCATCTAATTTAATCCTTTTAAGAATATTTATTATTTTTTGGTTTAGATATGAAGCTTTAAAAATGTCAAATAGTACAATTTGTGTATTAAAATTTTAAGGGGTAAAAAGATGTCACATCTAATTTAACCTTTTTAAAAATATTTTATCATTGTTTTCTTTTTAAGAAAAAAAAAATAGATACTAAAGTTTAAGTGATTCTTCGAAATATTTTATAATTTAATAAGTGATGGAACATAATTCGTTTTAATATTAAATAGCACAACCTAAAAAGAAAAATCTGTTATAATATAAAATAAATTATATTTATCGCTAATTAATTATGTTCATAATTATTTACATTAAACATAATTATTTATATTAAATGGAATAAATATGATTTATTAGTTAAACAAAACAAGCAGAGCAATAATTATTAGCTAACATGAATATAGGAACAATGGATCTCTGACCAAACAATTTTCCAATGTGAATATAGGAACAGGAAGAAAGCAACTATGAGCAAGCAATCTTCCAATGTGAATATAGGAAGAAAACTATTACTACCAAGCGGTTTTCCAACGTGAATATAGGAACAGGAAGAAAGCAACTATGAGCAAGCAGTTTTCCACAAAACAAAAACAAAAAAAATTTCAAACAAAAACACCACCACACATTTTAACCTTTATAAACACAAAATATCAACCAAACCACCGTCTACACAGAACCAAACAAAATCTCATCTTTCACGTGATCAAACTCTAGTTTTAAATCTTAGTTTCTAAAGTTTACCTCTCGGTGAAGATTGAGGCGGTAGTGTGCGATGCCTTTCTAGATGTCAGTGAAGATAGAGGCGGTAATGTGCGATGGCTTTCCGGATGTCGGTGAAGATAGAGGCGGTAGTGTGCGGCTGTAAAAAAACTCTCCCTTCTAACTCTTGAGTTTTCTCTACCAAAAAAATAATGCCCCATTTGCAACTGATTTTTTTCTCAATTTATAGATTAAAGGATTAATCGTTGTGTATACAAGATAAACTTAAGCTTTGAATTTTGTATTGTTTTACCACCAATTTTAACTGGATTTTGTATTGTGTTTTTAACAGATTTTAAGCATGTATAATTAAGGAAAAAGTGTTTTCTGAAACTGGTTTATAGAATGTAGTGATTTTGAAAAGTGTTCATGTGTTGCTGTGTTTGCAAGTGATTTTGAAAAGTGGAAAAGTGTTTCTTATTTGCAAGTGATTTTGAAAGAGGCGTGTTACTGTTGCTGTTTGCGTGTTGCAGGAAAGAGACGTGTGTTGTGTTGGTATACTATATGAAATGAAAACTAGCAGGAGAGGAAAATCATGAAAATAAAATGAAGTTAAATAAAATGAAGTTAAATAAAATGAATGAAAAATAAAATGAATGAAAAACAATAAAATAAAATGAAAATAAAATAAAATTAAATAAAATGAAAGTAAAATAAAATGAATGAAATTAAATAAAATGAAGTTAAACAGTACACTAAAATTAAAATGAAAATTATATGCATATTTTTAGAGTTATTTTTAGTTAATCGGACAAAATTGAGGTACTGCCCCTATTTAAATATATTTTACTAGTAAAAATAATATTAACGTGGTAAAAGATAATTAAATATAAGGGCCTAAATTTTGTATAAAATATGAAAGTAAATTAATTTCGAATGCAAGAGAAAAAACCGAAAATAATTTGATATGTAATGTAAAAAGTTGGTGATTGGCAAAATGAAAAGCATCATCGTAGTTTCCGATGGATGATTGATCGACAAAAATAAAAAAAACTTCGAATCTTCGGATTGGATACCGATGCATAGATCGATGTAAATAAAATGATCGTCTTCGGATTGGTTACTGATGCGTAGATCGACATAAATAAAATGATCGTCTTCGGATTGGTTACCGATGCGTAGATCGACATAAAAATGTAGATGATCGTCTTCGAATTGGTTACCGATGCGTAGATCGACAAAAGGTAAATGATCGTCTTTGGATTGGTTACCGATGCGTAGATCGACAAAAGGTAAATGATCGTCTTCGGATTGGTTACCGATGCGTAGATCGACAAAAAGGTAAATGATCGTCTTCGGTTTGGTTACCGATGGGTAAATCGATAAAATTATAGCCATAAACAAACATGTAGATTCAGTTTGGAAAATAAATAAAGAGAGAGAAATTTATTTTTTTTTGTTTTAAAATAAATAAAATAAAAAAATAAAAGAGAAACATGTTTATGGCAATTGCAACGCAAACGTATAATGAACAATGTGACACAAATGTATGCATGATTCATTCATTATGCATTGCACAAAGGTTGTCAAGTATATTTAAAATATGAATGAAGATGCATAGATCATGTGTGACTAACATGAAAAATGTAACATGCATGCAATGTAGATAAATTCTTTTTATTTTTATTTTTTTTGTTCCCCGATCCTTATGCGACTTTATACGCCTACAAGATCCAATGGATCAATGAAGATAACAATCGTTCTTTGCATGATGACTCCAGTATATTTTGTATGACCTCTCCTTTTTTCGAGGCGAATGCATTGTTTAAAATAATTACTTTTTTTTATACCACATATATGTTAAGAATCTATCGAGTTCCCGTGTATATATTTTTCAAGTGTCAAAAGTAATTAAAATATATTTTTTTTTATATTTACACATATTTCAGATTCCAAAAATTTATTATCATAAAATAACATTTTTTTAAAAAAAAATACTAGAACCAAAAAACATGAGGCTGAATTAGCTTAGAAAGAGGGTAATGTATAGCATCGAAAGATAAGATTGAAAAATGTACATTCATTACTTTGAGAATATTACAATTGAGAGGGTTACAATGTAGGGATGAGTGTGTTTAAATTTAGTTGGAGAGATAACAACGCTAGTCATTCCTGTAATTTAGGACTTCTAAGAACAATAAAATGCCCCAATTTGAACCACTTGATCTTTTGGTTATCCCTAACTTTTGCATGGACTGCTATTTCAAGTTTTCAATCCATCAGGATGCTCTAATTTTTGCCTAGGTCGCCTTTTCAGGTTTTCAACCTAGCGAGCCTATTTTTTTTCAATTTTTATTTTCAAGCATAATACTTTTTGACTGCATCTGAATTTACTGGAAGTGGAAGTTCATCTCCATCCATTTCTGCAAGTATTAGAGCTCCCCCAGAGAAAGCTTTTTTCACAACATATGGTCCCTCGTAGTATGGGGGTCCATTTTCCACGAGAATCCCTTTTTATGGGCAATATTTTCTTTAACACTAAGTCTCCTTCTTGAAACTCTCGAGGACGGACTTTTTTGTCATATGTTTTTTTAAGTCTTCTTTGATATAGCTGGCCATGGCACAAAGCTATCATTCTTTTCTCTTCTATGAGATTCAATTGGTCATATCGTGATTGAACCCACTCAGCCTCTTCTAGTTTTGTTTTCATCAGGACTTTGATCGAGGGAATTTCAACTTCAATGGGAAGTACCGCTTCCATTCCATACACCAATGAGAAAGGAGTTGCCCCTGTTGAGGTGCGAACAGAGGTTCTATAACCATGTAATGCAAAGGGAAGCATTTCATGCCAATCCTTATATGTCTCCACCATCTTTTGTATGATCTTTTTGATATTTTTATTTGCTGCTTCTACGGCCCCATTCATTTTTGGACGATATGGCGAAGAGTTATGATGCTGAATTTTGAAATTATCACACAACTCCTTCATCATTTTATTATTCAGATTGGTCGCATTGTTAGTTATTATCCTATTTGGCAAGCCATATCGACAAATCAATTCTCTTTTGATGAATCTGACAACCACACTTCTCGTCACATTGGCATAAGAAGCGGCTTCAACCCATTTTGTGAAGTAATCAATAGCTACTAGGATAAATCGGTGCCCATTTGAAGCCTTAGGCTCGATGAGTCCAATAACATCCATTCCCCACATTGAAAATGGTCATGGTGATGTTAAAACATTCAGAGATGTGGGCGGTACATGTACTTTGTCAGCATAGATTTGACATTTATGACATTTCTTTACGTAACTAAAGCAATCGGACTCCATGGTCAACCAATAGTAGCCAGCCCTTAAGATTTTTCTCGCCATAGTGTGCCCATTTGCATGATAAGCAATATGCAGGTTTATCCCTTTGTTGAATTCTTATGATCGGCACGTTTCGACCGGTACTTATTTGGAACATTGACGACAATGTGGCCAACGCATCAGCTAATTGGTTTTCTTCTCGAGGGATATGGTGAAAAGTAATCTTCTCGAATTGTTCTGTCAATTCTTTGATATGGGTATGATACGAAATCAATTTAGAATCTCGCGTTTCCCACTCTCCTTTCGTTTGATGGATGACCAACAATGAGTCTCCATATACCTCAAGAACTTTTGCTTTTGATTCAATAGCTGCTTTAATGCCCATAACACATGCCTCATATTCTGCAATATTGTTTGTGCAATCAAAACACAACCTAGCAGTAAATGGAATGAACTGGTTCTCTGGGGAAATTAAAATGGCCCCAATTTCATGTCTTAACGCGTTAGAAGCACCATCAAACACCAACGTCCATTTTTCTCTATCAGATGATTCAGTCTCTTCAAATAAAGTCATTATGCCTTCATTGGAGAATTCACACTACATTGATTGATAATCTTCTATAGGTTGTTGGGCCAAATACTCTGCTAGGGCGCTTCCTTTGATGGCTTTTTGTGTGAGGTATACCAAATCGTATTCTGATAACAACATCTGCCAACGGACAATCCTTCCAGTAAGAGCAGGTTTCTCAAAGATGTACTTAATTGGGTCCATTTTAGATACCAACCAAGTTGTATGAGATAACATGTATTGCCTCAACCGATGAGCAGCCCATGCTAATGCGCAACATGTTCGTTCAAGGAGTGAATACTTTGTTTCACAGCTGGTGAACTTTTTGCTCAAATAATAGATAACATGTTCTTTCTTACCGGATTCGTCATGCTGCCCCAATACACAACCCATTGACTCGTCAAGTACTGTTAAGTACATAATAAGTGGTTTCCGAGGAACAGGAGATACTAAGATTGGAGGTTTGGACAAGTACTGCTTAATCTTTTCAAAAGCTTTTTGACAATTCTCATTCCATTCAACCTTTTGGTCTTTACACAACAACTTGAAAATTGGCTCGCATGTAGCGGTGAGATGCGATATGAACCTGGCAATGTAATTCAATCTACCCAAAAAGCCACGAACTTCTTTTTCCGTGCGTGGAGCGGGCATTTCCTGTATTGCTGTTACTTTATTTGGGTCCACTTTTATCCCTTTTTGACTAACGTTAAAACCGAGTAACTTGCCTGATCTTACACCAAAAGTGCATTTAGCAGGGTTTAAACGGAGTTTGAACTTCCTTAGTCGCACAAATAACTTTTGAAGGTTAACAACATGGTCTTCTTTCGTTCGAGATTTGGCAATCATATCGTCTACGTAAACCTCTATTTCATTTTTTTGAACTGGGACAATATTAGCAACCCATTGAGGATATTTTGCTACTGCTAAGAAACCAGCATCAAATTGCTTCTTGATCTCTTCTCTAATTTTAAGTGAAATATCAGGCCTCATCCTCCTCAATTTTTGTTTAATTGGAGCACATTCGGGCTTGAGTGGTACCTTGTGTTCAACTATGTTAGTATCTAGCCCATGCATATCTTGATATGACCATGCAAAGACATCCACATAATCAAATAAAAGTTGAACCAACTTTTCTCGTTCAGTTTTTTTCATAGACATTCCAATTTTAATTTCTTTCTTATCATGCTCAGTCCCTAAATGGATCACCTCAACAGGTTCTTGATATGGTTGGATTATCTTAGTTTCCTGTTCAATTAAACTTTCTAGTTCTCGGGGAGGCTCACAATCGTCTTCACAATCCTCATCAGCGTGATTAATTGGGCGTTCAAAATTACAAGAATGGGTTCTAGCGCTGCTATTTTCAACATATTCGTTTTCGACTCTGCATTGTTTAAATTAAGAAGAAAAAGGAAAAAGAAAATATGAATAAAGATTGCCAAAAAAACAAAAGCAGTTGAAGAATTCAAAAATGCATTGTTTAAATTAAGAAGAAAAAGGAAAAAGAAAATATGAATAAAGATTGCCAAAAATGAAAAGGGAAAAACAGAAGCAGTTGAAGAATTCAAAAATGCATTTATTGATAATAAGTACGAAATTGAAATACATGCGCCCTAATTAGCTATCCTTATAGCCTTGGGCAGAGCAAAATGAGTTAAAATACATAATTACTTTGAACATAAATTAACAAACATGGGAAACTCGATGATCTTCCAATTGTTGAGACTGGTGTTTGGAGGACAAGGGTACACCAATTTGAGGGTATCATCTTCAACATGATCCTCTTCTTCCGCAACAGTCACATGGTCAGCATATACTATTCCCGCGCTCTGAAAGGTTTGGCGAATGTCACAAATATAAATCTTCTGTGAATTCAGTGTCTGATTTTCCAAACGAGCCATCCTGCTTTCCCTTTTTTCTTTCACAACCTTTTCTTTGTCAGCTTTAGTAGGTACATATCCCAAACCGTACCTATCGTTCTTTTCGGGTATATCTAACAATTTTCTCAATTTAACAAAAACTCTTCCTTCCAACATCGATTTGGTAGACTTTAAGGAGGTGGTAGGCAACTTTGGTTCTTTTAAAAGAGATCCTTCACCCATGAAGACAGCATTGGCGATTTCTAATGCTTGAAAGGAAGTCTCTATGGCTTCCTCCGTGTCTTCAATGTAGCCCGTAGAAGATAGATGGCTAACAATCATATCTTCTTCCCCATATATTATCACCAGTTTATTGTTCACTATAAACTTTAGCTTTTGATGGAGAGTGGATGTCACTGCTCCAGCAGCGTGAATCCATGGTCTCCCTAAAAGGCAACTGTACGCTGGTTTAATATCCATCACTTGGAAGGTTATTCCAAAGTTATAGGGTCCGATTTGAATTGGCAGGTCAATCTCACCAACAACTTGTCTCTTGGATCCATCAAACGCTTTCACCACTAAAGCACTCGACTTCAAACAAGCTCCATCAACAAATAGTTTTGATAAGGTTGATTTCGGCATGACATTCAACGATTAACCATTATCAACAAGCACTCGTGCAAGAATATGATTATGACACTTCACAGAGATGTGTAGTGCTTTATTATGCTCTGTCCCTTCAGCTGGTAATTCGACATCGCTAAAACTCAAACAGCTATTAGCGGTGATGTTACCGACAACCCCATCAAACTGGTCGACAGTGATATCATGAGTAACATGGGCCTCATTTAAAACTTTCATCAGTGCCCTTCTATGTGCTTCAGAATTCAATAACAAAGAGAGAATAGATATCTTGGAAGGAGTTTGATTTAGTTGATCCACCACTTTATATTCACTTTGCTTGATGAATTTCAAAAATTCGTTAGCTTCTTCTTCAGGCACCGTCCTTTTGCTAGTCTCTGGTCCTTTTATAGCATGATTCGTCACTTCTTTGCCTTTTCCTCCACGGCCTTCCTTTTCCTTAGGTTGACCGGGGGCATATACTCGACCACTTTGAGTCATCCCACCAATCCCTGAAATGTTTGTGACATCAGTACCTTTAGATTCACAGCTATCACTTGATTGATGATTGGCCAAGTGGGAGGTAATTTCATAATTCCATGGTACCGCCTTGGTATTTTTATAAGGAAAAGGAGTTGGTGCTTGGACAATTATTGCATTGGGCCCGTGAGGAGTTTGTTTAAGATTCTCTTTTCTATAGAGGATTTCCAATGGTCTTTGGAAAGATCTACTATTTTCCATGTACGGCTTTATGGTCAACACATGATCATCTTTTGCACATTGGTCTATCTCATCTTCAATGGCATTGACAGAGGTATCCCCGTGGCCCGGCAAAGGGTTACTCCCTACGTTGGGACCGTCTTCCTTGAAGGTAAGCCATTTTGCATTGATCAGTTCTTGCACTTTAGATTTTAGGGCTTGACAATCTTCGATGGAATGCCCTACGGCTCTTGCGTGGTATTCACATTTGGCATTTGGATTGTACCATTTTGGGAATGGTGGTTCCAGAGGTTTCATTGGTCTTAGGACTATCATTGAATTCTGGAGTAGGTGAGGCAACAATTAGCTGTATGTGATGGGAATCAGGTCGAAACGGGTTATCTTCTTTTCTCGATTAACTGGTGGTTTGTAGTGATTCGGGATTGGATTTTGGTTCCATTGGTTTTTTTGGGAAAACGTGGCAGGTGGTGGTTGCACCAAGGGTGGTTGATAATAAGGTGGCCTTGAAGGGTGATATTGGGGGTATGGAGTTTGTGAGGTCGCAGCCACATATGGATAAGGAATGTAGGGAATTTGGGGTGCCGGAGGCTGAAAATTCGGAGGTCGATAAGAATTCATGGTTGGAGAATAAGAGACCTTTGGGTTTGCCATTACAGCGTTAACATCCCCTTCTTTCTTCTTTGTGAATCCCATCTGGGGTTTCTTCACACCGCTCACTGCACATACGATCTTGCCACTCCTCATTCCACTTTCTATTCTTTCTCCTATCATGACCATGTCAGAAAATTTTGATGACATACTACCGATCATCTTCTCATAAAAAGGAGACTGAAGAGTATCTATAAACATACCCACCATTTCTCTTTCAAATAAAGGAGGATCTACTTGCGACGCGACTTCTCTCCACCGTTGTGCATATTCTTTGAATGTTTCATTGTCCTTTTTCAACGAATTTTGCAGTTGCATCCTGTCAGGGGCTATATCAATGTTATACTTGTATTGTTTCAGGAAGGCATCAGCCAAATCTTTCCATGAACGGATTCGATTTCGCTCGAGATGCATATACCAATTTAATGATGCCCCACTTAAACTGTCTTGAAAAAAATGGATGAGAAGTTTGTCATCATGAGCATGAGAAGCCATTTTTCTACAATACATGGTCAGATGGTTTTTAGGCCATGTGACACCTTTGTATTTTTCAAACTTAGGTATCTTGAATTTTGAAAGGATCACCACATCGGGAACCAAGCACATATCAAAAGCTTCGAGACTATAGACATTACTTCCTTCAATTGCTTTTATTCGTTCTTCTAAAACATGGAATTTTTCTTTCGATTGTGTATCGTCACCAACATGAGGTTGTTGCCAATTTCCATTAGCATCAAAACGGGGTACTTGGGGTGCACTAAATGGAATATTTTCTGAAGGTATAGTGTTTTGGGGTGGCACGTAGCCCTGAGGAGATGGGATTTGCGGTTGGTTTAGGCTTTGAGAGTTGATATTTGAGTGGTTTGGATTCTTGTCCATGGGATTGATGACTAATGGTGGAGTATAACCATGTGGGAGACCATACATAGGAAATTGCCTGGCTGGCGCGCGAAATTGTTGGGTAGTTGAGGTAAAGCCTAGTGGGTGAGACGGGGTAGCTTGGTGTTCTTCATTTGTAGTTGGAAGATTCCTATCTGTATTATCCTTCGTTGTCAAAACCTGTATAGCCTCTAGGATTCTATCAACCTTGTCCTTCAATTGGCTAACATCCGCTCTCATCACTTCTTGGTTTTGCTCAAGTTCGTCCATGATCTTGGAGTTTGCGCGAGTCCGATAAGGGTGTCGGGGAAACAGCTTTATTGATTTTTTTTTTTCTGAAAGATCATATGATGCTAGTTAAAAAAAATGAAGATTTATATGCATGCATGTAGGTATTAGAGAACCATTGAATTCAAAGCTAAGGCGTGGATATCTTTGATTAAAAACGGTTCTCTAATGGACCTACATAAAAATGAATGATTATAAATAATGTATGGTATGGTGTTGAAAATAATTTTTAATGCATGAAAGAAATGCATGGTACTAAAAAAATAACTTTATTATTAACGATGAAAGCTACTTGCATTGATGCAACAAAAAAAAAAAAAGAGGTATACTAACGTCAGATGGTGGAGAAAAAAAACAAAAAAATAAATAAAAATAAAAATAAAAATAAAAAATAAAAATAAAAATTGCCATTTAAAAGCAAGAAAGCTAGGATATGACTTAGATGCATTCTAACCAAGATTAGAGAAATTTTAAAGTCTATAAGCTTCTGAATTCGTGAATTCTTTCCTGGGCGGGTTCTATAGTCCTAAAATTCATTGGTCTCTAGAGCCAAGTACTCGTATTGAAACATCACTACAAATAGGAAGTACATCCAAAATGTAGGTATTTTCAATGGAGTCACACTCTAGACGAGATTTTCGCAATAACCAAATAGGAAGTACATCCAACATGATTACCACTAAACCCCTAACTAAACTTAAGCTTCACTCAGGCCCGGGTATAAGGTCTCACTCATAAGTGTGTGTGTAAGTGAACGTGTAGTGTGCGAAGAGAATCACAATCCAATAAACGATGTAAAATACTCAACAACACATATATAAATATATATATAAAGATAATGACTACAAGAAAATAACTAATACACAATAAAGGCATAAAGTAAAGAAAATGAAAGGAGATATAAATATAAAAGAAGTCAAAAAAAAAAAAAAATTGCACAATTAATTATGTTAGGCTTGACTCTCTAACAGTCCCCAGCAGAGTCGCCAGCTGTCGCGGCCTAAAATTTCGAGTGTTTCTCGAATTCAATGGAGTCGCCACCAAAGTATATTTTAAAATAGGGAAAATATTTGAAAACCCTTAAAAATAAAAATAAAATAAAAAATGGTCTTTGAAACCAAATTTTGAGTTCGGGAGTCGATTATGCGTAGGGAAGGTATTAGCACCCTACGACATCCGTAAAAAACGGTTACCTATAATTAATTGTGCAAAATTAATATTAACTTAAATATATTTATTTCTCCTTTTTAAAATGCAAATATAATATTTTTATGAAAATAATCTAATGATAAAAGTACATTTAAAATATAGAGAGAAAAAAAGGTTTTTTGTTATTATGCTTGACAAGAGTGCAATCTTGCTCCTACGTATCTCCCGGTGCGATGGAGAAATCAAAGCTACGTAGTTCTTGGGTAGAAAATGCGGATGTGTTGATTATTTTTAAAGAAGATTTGTTTTATTGTTGATAAAAAAAGTTGTTTTGAAAAAGAATTTGTTTAATTTAAATAATAATTTAAAATGCAAGCTTTAAGACTATCTAGTCGTACAACTCGTGTCTCAAAAAATTTAAGGAGTAAAAAGATGTCACATCTAATTTAATCCTTTTAAGAATATTTTTATCATTTTTGATTTTAAATATTAAGTTTTGAAAATATCAAGTAGTATAAATGGTATCTCGAAAAATTTAAGGAGTAAAAAGATGTCGCATCTAATTTAATCCTTTTAAGAATATTTATTATTTTTTGGTTTAGATATGAAGCTTTAAAAATGTCAAATAGTACAATTTGTGTATTAAAATTTTAAGGGGTAAAAAGATGTCACATCTAATTTAACCATTTTAAAAATATTTTATCATTGTTTTCTTTTTAAGAAAAAAAAAATAGATACTAAAGTTTAAGTGATTCTTCGAAATATTTTATAATTTAATAAGTGAGGGAACATAATTCGTTTTAATATTAAATAGCACAACCCAAAAAGAAAAATCTGTTATAATATAAAATAAATGATATTTATCGCTAATTAATTATGTTCATAATTATTTACATTAAACAGAATTATTTATATTAAATGGAATAAATATGATTTATTAGTTAAACAAAATAAAGATATGGAGCAATAATTATTAGCTGACGTGAATACAGGAACAGCGCAGGAAGAAAGGGATCTTTGACCAAGCAATTTTCCAATGTGAATATAGGAACATGAAGAAAACTATTAGACTCTGACCAAGGGGTTTTCCAACGTGAATATAGGAACAGAAAGAAAACGACTCTGAGCAATCAGTTTTTCTAGAAAACAAAAACAAAAAAAATCTCAAACAAAAACACCACCACACATTTTAACCTTTATAAACACAAAATTTCAACCAAACCACCGTCTACACAAAACCAAACAAAATCTCATCTTTCACATCATCAAACTATAGTTTTAAATCTTAGTTTATAAAGTTTACCTCTTTCAATACTATACAGTTTGAACAAAAGAATGAGAAAATACATGTCTTTCCAGATGCGGGTGAAGATCAAGGCGGTAGTGTGCGATGCCTTTTTGGATGCCGGTGAAGATCGAGGCGGTGGTGTGCGGCTGTAGCGATTCTCTTGTCTATTTTCGTCAGTTGTGTTGTTAAAATGAGTTTGAGTATGTTTATGGGTATGGATTTTCTTCTCTTTTGGTTTTTTTGTGTAATACTCTGTTAAAAAAAAACTCTCCCTTCTAACTTTTGAGTTTTCTCTACCACAAAAATAATGCCCCATTTGCAACTGATTTTTGTCTCAATTTATAGATTAAAGGATTAATCGTTGTGTCTACAAGATAAACTTAAGCTTTGAATTTTGTATTGTTTTACCACCCATTTTAACTGGACTTTGTATTGTGTTTTATAATTAAGGAAAAAGTGTTTTCCGAAACTGGTTTGTAGGATGTAGTGATTTTGAAAAGTGTTCATGTGTTGCTGCGTTTGCAAGTGATTTTGAAAAGTGGAAAAGTGTTCCTGTGTTTGCAAGTGATTTTGAAAGAGGCGTTTGCGTGTTACAGGAAAGAGACGTGTGTTGTGTTGGTATACTATATGAAATGAAAACTGGCAGGGTCGGAAAATCATGAAAATAAAATGAAGTTAAATAAAATGAATGAAAAATAAAATAAATGAAAAACAATAAAATAAAATAAAATAAAATAAAATAAAATGAAAATAAAATTAAATTAAATAAAATGAAAGTAAAATAAAATGAATGAAATAAAATAAAATGAAGTTAAATAATACAATAAAATTAAAATGAAAATTATATGCATATTTTTAAAGTTATTTTTAGTTAATCAGACAAAATTGAGGTACTACTACAGCTGCCCCTATTTAAATATATTTTACTAGTAAAAATAATACAGAAATAAAAAAACATGATTGTGTTCCTATAAAAAATATATTACTTCTTCCATTCTTTTTTACCTATCACATTTGAAGAAAAAATGTGTTCCTATTTACTTGTCTTTTTTAATGTCCAATGTAACATTGACTATTATTTTATCAATAATAATCTTAATATTTATTGCAGAGAGAAACTTTTGACAAACATATTTAGATCTATATTGCTCAATGGTCACCAACATGACAAAAATGACTCTATAACATACACTATATTATATATTATATTAGGTGTGTTTTGTTGGACCAACACAACATATAATCTTATCATGGATCAATGTTTAAAAATTATCCAAAATTTTAACAATAATCGACGAGATTCTTTGAAAGTAAAAGTTCACGGTCTTCTTCATCCTTACAGTTAAGACAATGGTCTAATTGGTGTCAGTTCAACGAGTTCAGTTTTAAACGACACATTCATTTTATTTTATTTTTTTTATCAACGAATGTCAATTAAATCACTTCCTTAATCTTAAGAATTAAGAGAACCATAAACTTCTATTTTCACAAAACAACATCTATTGTTGTTGAAATTTTAACAATTTTCAATTATTGTGGACTACTTATTAAATGATCCATCTTTGCCTATTACATATACATATTAACCATTCCATGATATCTAGCTATTGGTTCATGTTCTTCTCCATCTTCATTGTTTATGAGGGCCCCTCAAGCCCCAACCTTGAGCCAAGCCAATTGGAAACCTCAGCCATCTCTCTAGGAACTGTATAATGACCAAGCCTACATAAAATAACAAACCAAAATGTGAAACAATTGCTTTATTTTTTTTCTTCTTAATCCTCTATTCAAAGAGAAAGAATCTCGGTAATCCAAAATTTAACTAAGAGTTAAAAGTAAAATTTAATAAAGAACTATTCGAATAAAAAATTAAATTATAATTTTCCTAAACAATTTGTCTTTAAACAATTATTGATAGTTGATGGATTAAAAGTTGAGTTCATTGAGTAGATCTTTAATTTAGTCCATAAAATATTGTTCTCTTTTATTTCATCCTTGAATTATAGAAATATAATAAACAGACCTTAAATTATTATTAATCCATCAATTTAATACTTTGCTTGCTTTAAAAATAGGAGAGAGAATGAAATTTCAATTACTAAATTAATGAAATAAAAATATTTTAGGAACTACACTACTGATAACTTTGTTATAAGCAAAAAAGTGGTATCAAATCTTGATCATTATTATAAGTAAAAGTTAACTATTTTTGACTCATATAATGTTAATATTCCTAATATACCTTTATTTTAATAAAAAAACATTTAATGTAAGTAGTTTAGTGTTTAACATTCAAATAGACAATTTAATTAATTTAGATTATTTTTGACATGAAATCTAAAAAATTAATTACACTTAACTAATTTTCTTAATAACTATAAAATTAATTATTTTTATTTATAATAGTGACCATGGAGTACTTGTTATATTTTGATAGTTCACATATCAAATAGAAAAGAGAGATAATATAAATACCAAATTGATAATTTATTTTGAGTTGAGTTAATTCTATAGAAAAAGTTACCCATCATAGGATTTGAATGTTATATATTGAAACCCTGCTGAACTCAAGGATTGAGCTGATTTCTCTCCATATTTGTAGGGTACTACATCATCACCTGAAAAAAAAAATTGAATGTTGCCTTAAAAAAACTACTATATATGCTTGTGTGTATTAATAAAATAAATCACCATTTGAGTATTCAATGCAAATCCTAGTAGTACACATATGCTTTGTTGGGAAGAAGCTTATTATTAGCACCAAAAGACAACAATATCTGAAACTCGTCCATGAAGTGGTAGAAAAGATTTTGAAACATAAAAAAAGATATATAAATAAGTGTCCTTTTTAAGAAATTTTGCTAATGATTTGGTTAGATTTTACTAAAATTATTATGAAAATATTCAAAATTCCATAATCCATGTTGAGTCTAATGTAGTAAAATAGTATTTAATTTATAACCTAACATAAAAAATCATTTTAGTCCTCAAATGAACGAGATAATGTCACAATAGTTATTTTAATAATGTGACTTTTATTGGTAAAGTTGGTTCTTGAACATATTTTTTATTATTCAATTTGGTCCATATTAAAATTACTATCAAAAGATACTCTTATAAATATTTATGCAATTTTGATACACTTATACATATATAATGAAAAGTACTTTTTACTCAAATAAAAAACCAAATGTCACAAGATAATAAGATATATATAGTAACATACTAATTCCATGGCTCAACAAAACAGGTAATGAAGCAGCTCTCGTTTTTGCTTCATTTGATACTTCTATCTTGCTCCTTAAACTCCTACATCAACATCAATTACCAACCATAGTATCAACCATATATAATTAAGTATGTCACAGCATATTCAACCAGATATCACTTGCACAATAATATTATTAAGACAAAAATCCATCTTTAATTTTTTATCTTATTGATTTGTAACACTTTTGCTTTTTATCATTTTTTTTGTATATATTATTTATTTTTTAAAACATTTACAATGTTAGTCTTTTTCTAATTTTTGGTTCAATACATACTAACATTATAAATATTTTAAAAGATAAAAGACTTAAATAGAAAAAAATAAATAAATGATTAAAATGTTATAAATAAATAAATAAAAAATAAAAAATTCATTAAGGAATTTTGCCTACTATTAATAATAATATACCTTGATCCTGGAAGCCAGCCACTTAATCCAATAATTGCTTTTAAGTTGATAGGGTAAGGGATGCCATTTCCATACCTTCCCATTGCAAAACAAGTTGCAGAGTACAAAGCTGTTGCAGCACCCATACTAAACCCTCCAATCCCAACTTTCACTATCACAATAATAAAATTATGTTTTAGTCAAATTCATCAGTACGAAGATCTAATGTGGTCGTGGTCTATTGATGGATCATCATTATTAACCGTTTGGTCATATATTAAAATTTACCGTTTAGTAAAATTTTAATATGTTTAATATTTATTAGTGATGATTCATACGTCCATTTTAAAATTTATCTCTACAAGATATTAATAACTAGTATCAAATTTTTTTTGTCACATTTACGTCTATTCTTGTCATTTATTATATCACACGATTAAAATTTTTGCTTTAATTTGTAGAAGTGCGACTATACATATAAATTTGTAATTTTGAAAAATATTATTACATTTTTAGTGGCACAATTAGAGTGTGTATTCTAGCGTTTTTTTTATAAATGACATATAGAGTTGTAAGTGTGATGGGATAAAAATGTTATGTACAATTTTTTTTAGTGAGTATAGAGATGGTAAGTGCATTTTAAAAACTACAGAGAATGTAGTGTCATTTAAAAAGACCTCAGAAGAGGTAAATGTAAGTTTCCATATAAAATTTCGATGACTTAATCAATAAAATTAAAAAATTGGTAATAGTATTAAAATAACTAATTTATCATCCCATTGTAGTATTTTTTGCTACTTGCTAGTTAAAAAATGTTAAATAATTTAAGATATTTACTATTTCATAAAGAAATAATTAATATAGTTGAAAATACCATCAATTGGTTCTGCTGACAACAAATTTGCAATATGTAACGCTGAGGCATCTAAACCTTCCCAATCATCTGGACCATCATCTAAAAATTCTCCCATATCAAACCCTGGTCATTGTTAAATAAGAAAAATAAGGTTACAATTTTATTTATTTATTTTACTTATATGTGTGTAGTTAACATTTACAAACTGCTGATTTAATTAGAAAATAAACTAATAGAAAACAAGAAGGATTTAACATTACATGCAGTGCAAGAAAAACCACCAAGTATAGCTACAGGGCGTGTAGGAGCTGTTGGACAAATCCATTTTATCTGCATCATATAACACATCATATATATGTTTAGTACATGAGAATAAATTTGGATTTGATTTGTGTTAGGTGTCACTACATGCAGTAAGTTACATCTGAACTATTTGATTTTGATCGTACGATTCAAATTTTAATGTAGATTTTGATTACTTTTAAATTTAATTACTGAACTTCAAATTTGAACAGTTATATTTTATTCAGACAGTTCAGTTCTGACTAATTGTGTAGTGACTACGCACAAGATTCAATAAATTTATCAAAAATACTATGGATATAAGGGAAGAGTATAAACTTACATTTGGAAGAGGAAGTGATTCCAAGAGCTGATATGAGCTGCAACAAAATCAAGTTTAAAATATCTATTATGTTTGTCTCATTGAAAACATCAATTAGAAAAAACACAATTTGCTAGATTAAAATAAATAGATTAAAATGACTAGACTTGATGGTATTTTCTTTTTTAATATCGAAGGTAATCCTATTTAAGGTGTCTAGCGTATGGCATTAAATATAGATATTTCTCTAAATTGAAAAGTGAACATTAATTCGTCACATTATAAGTCTAACCTATTATACTAAACTCAACTTTTAATGGTCCTGAATAGTAATTATTTGTAACCATGTTTAAAGTAGAATACTTAATTCTTTTTATACTCGTATAAATATTCTTTTGTCAAATTAAGAGTCATGTCAAGATTACTAATTTTAGTATAAAAACAAGTTGAAAAATATATGATGTACACTCATATAAAAGTTATCATGTGGTCCCTCAATCTTAGTATATACTCTTCCAAATCAAAATTTTCAACTACCAAAATAACAACTCTTTCCAACACAATTTGTTCCATTTAGAATCTCAATAGAAGGAAGCTACATACTAAAAACATACAACATAAAGAAAAACCCCATATAACTACATTGAGAATATTTTATTGCAATATAAAAATTTACAGCGTAATCATATTAAAATCATCGGTGTTAAAAAAAATTACGACATTTCATCGGTGTTAAAAAAAAATTACGACATAACAATATTGAAAAGATGGTATGCATACCTCAAACCATTATCACCAAGACCATGCAGCCAAATTATAGTGGCTTGATGTTTTCCTTTAGGCCTCACTACATGTGTCTTACCATACTCCAAAGTTCTTCCAGTAGTTCTACTACCTTCAAAGGGCATATAAAGTTGAAAAGATAGTTGACTTAATATTTCATAACATGGTATAAATGTAATGATAAAATTAAGATTTTTTAACAAGGTATGCCACTATGATGGAGTATGCAGCCAGACTGACTACGGAGATAGAAAGAAGAGGATGGGAAGATGAATCGATATTCAAAAAAGGTTGCTAGAGAATCGGATCTTAGATAGTGCACGAATGAATGCGGCGACACCAATGTTTTTAATGTGTCTATATAAATTGACTTAATATTTTTTAACAAGGTATGCCACTATTAATTAAGTCAACTATTTATGTCACTATGTAATGCCACTATACTCCAACTATTTATACCTTGTCAAATATTTATGCCACTATTAATTAAGTCAACTACATTTATAAAATCTTAATTATGATCGCGACACCAATGTTTTTAATAATGACATACCTTGTTGAAATATAGTTGACTTAATATTTCACGAAGATATGTCACTATTAATCACGACTATATAAATTGTATTTGAATATTAATATTTACATTATCAATTATCGTGATATGACTGTAATTTGAAATATTGACTATAATTCTCCAAAATGGGTCAAGGAATTCACCATTGATGACACAAAAAACAAGATGAAAATGGATTTTAAAAATGATTTTCCAAACACCTTAAATTTTACAAGAAAGAAAAAGTTCTTGCAAAGGGTTATAAAGAAAAACTAACCAGATCCAATATGATAAGGTGCATAGTTCATTTTGCTTACAAACTTCTCAAAGCAATCTCCAACCTATTGAGGAGAAAATGTAGAATGGTGAATGCTATTTATACACAAAAATGAGTAAGGTGGAGTTGGAATAAAATGCATATGTATTGCATTGTTGAATTTGGATTTGACATACTAAATATGTGACACACTTATTGATTCTAGTCATCTGTTCTCAAAGTGACAATTTAAATTATTTAAAAATGATTTAGTGAAAGTGTAATATAAACCGACTGATAAGTCGTTTGTCAAGATTAATTAATGCTGTGATTTTTAAAATGTAGGGAATACAAATCCGAACTTGTAGTGTTCAAATCACACCACCTATAGGTTGTTCCTAGAACCGCCTAAGAAAATCCATGAAAAGGAGAGGCATATATATAGTTAGAAAAAAGCATGAAACCTTTTTTGGGAAGAGAGAATCCAAGTAAAGCAAAGCACACTCATTCATTTCTAAGGGGCACACAGCAAGGACACATAAGAGAGAATCTATGCTTATGGGCAGTGGCCATAAAATAAAGAAAAAATAGCAACAACAAATGAAGAATATTACTCAAATCAAGAAAGAATAATCATGCTAGTAATTGTGGAAGTCATAAGATTGTTTGAGAGAAAAATATAGGAATTGAAGTGATAAGAAGATTTTTGATTCTATTCCTCCTTCTAATAAAATCAAACAATTATCATTAGTCATTTCAAAAAATAAATAAAACATGCTTGTAACTATCACATTTGTTTATCAATTATTGTTTGATTGATGGATGGACGGATACCCATTAATCTCAAACTATAGTTTTTTCTTTTATGTACCTAAGGTATGACAAAATGATATGAATTAAGACATTGAAAGTGTATTAAAAAGAAGAATCATGATTTGATTTCTGCTATTAATAAATATTTATTTTATGATCCTTATACCAAACTAATCACTACCATTAGTCTATAATAAAAAAAATAATTTTTTTTCTCTTTTTCTTCACATTTTTGTACATAAAAAAGTCACCAAAAATTTTTGATAATGGAGGGGAACCTGACCTTCTAGGTACTATTTATCTACTTTGTAATAGATAATAATTAAAAGCTCAGTATCCTAGATCTTAAATTAGAAATGACAAACTTAAGAATTTTATTATAACCTTCCCTCTCACTTGTTTTCTTGTTTGCCACAAAACATAGCTTTTCAAACTCTTATTTATAGTTAGCCATGATAAACATCACAAGTCCAAAGCACACACAAATTAAATAAGATCTGAACACATTTAGCTTTAAAATAACATCCTAGAATCTTCATTTATTATACTCACACATAGGTGACTTCTTAAAGAAAAAAATTGTAGTTGACATTAAGCCAAAAGAAGGAACCTTAAGAAGCACCATGTAATAAGCAATGTTATTGTTTACAAAATAACATCCTAATACATTAGGATGAATTTCAATTCACTGGAATCTCTATTCATCGTAATCAATCAATATCTAAATTTAGTGTAATCAATCAATTTTTGTTGTCAATTTTGTATAGTTAACCACTTTTTTTACATAAATTGATTTATGACTTGAATTTTGAATTATTTTGAGATTTTTATACGATATATGAACTTGTAATTTTGTTATATTATTTGTTTTTACTTAAAAATGTCTTATTTTTATTGGTATTGTATCTTATTATAGGATTTGATTTCGTGATTCAAAAAATAAGTCTTCTGATTCGATATGTGAATCTCAATTTGATAATCATGGTCTTACAAGTCGAACCTGAGTTTTGTTGGAGAGTTCGGGCATGTGAGCAGCAACGAGTTCAAACCTGAGTTTTGTTGGGGAGTTCGAACACAGGAGCAACAATGATTCAAATGCTTCAAGACTACAAGAGATTTTAACACCACGTTTCCACTTAAAACCTTAGGACATTAGATATATAGGTCACCACTCTTATATATCCAACATTTAGCTCATGCATAGTCAATGTGAAACTTAATCACTTACACTTGAATCCAACAAATTTACTTCTCTTTCTCTACATTTAGTGTATGTGAGTTTCAATGTAAAACTTTCTAGAACAAAAATATAGCTTATACATAAATACTTATATGATAAAACATTTATTTAGTAATCACTTAATTACAATGTTTACACACACACACACAATTATTGACCTCTTTGTCTTGATATTGACTATGACTCCCTTTGCTAAATGCCCTCCTCTTATGCATAATTATGTTACAACAATGTTGCAACAGTTCTCCCTAGACACGCAGCTGAGTAATGATTTTCTGAAATTCCTGCACAACAAAGCATATTAAAATAAAGTAAAATTTTGGGAGTATTTAGACTCCCTTTATTTTTGGGCTACCTCCCAAGAGCGATTAGTTTAAAGTCTTCAGTCTGACCCTAACAATTGATCATTCATCATTAAGCTTGTTGGAGAAATGTTTATCATATAAGTGTTTAAAAGAGGTTTGTGATGGTTTGAGTACGGTGTTTTAGAAGGATCCTTGGTTTGAGGTGTGCCTCTCAAAGATAGCTTTAGTAGGTTGTTCAACATAGTTGTAGATAAATATGTCATAATAGAATCAATGGTGAGAGAGAAAATTAGGGTTGGGGGAGAAGGGTGATGCATGTTTTGTTTTAGTGGGAAGTGACGTTGCTTAGGGGTGTTGCGTTGTTGAATAACTTTGTTTTGCAAGAAAATGTTGATCATTGAATTTGACATAATGATCAAAATACTGAGTACACTATTGAATAAGTTTATAAATTGCTTGCTATGAACAATAATATCAACTTGTATCCATTTTTCATATTACTTGGAACAAGATGTCCACTCAAATGCACCTTGAATTGACTCCAACTCAAATTCACACATTATTATAGAACTCAATGCCCCCTCCTTTTATTTGATTTATTTATTGATTTCTTATGTTTTTGTCTCCCCAAGATGTGTATATATTTTTCAGCTTTGATTCACACATAACATTAACAGCAAATGTGTCGTTTATTACCAACTGAAAAGTGGACCTCGCATATATCCTCTCATCTTCGAAAATATATATGAAAGTATAAATTAAGAAGTAGAGGCATTATGCATAGGTCAACGAGTACAATACTGATTCTTTCATCACTATGTTTGTTCACCTATAAAATGCAGCTAACTTTGGAAATGTGGGTTCAAGTTTAGGGTAAATCTACGAAATCGATCACTTAAATCAATTAAATTTTTATTTTAATTCAATTTATTTAATTTTGTGTTTAATTCGAAGTAATTGATTTAAATCCAATGATATTTGGTTTGGATATCAAATTTATATTTTGAATTCACGAACTTAACCTATTGACGTGACACAAATATTTTTTTTTATTTTTTCTATTTTTGATGTATAATTATAATTTAGTTATTAAATTTTATTTGAGAATTTATTGTTAATTTAAATAATAAGTGTTTTGTTGTGTTTGTGAATGTATTTTAAGTATTTTCATGATTTTTGAGTTGTTCTAGTATTTAAATTCAATTACATTTTCTCAAAATAAAAAAAAATATATTTATGACTCGCGAACTCAATCTAATCCGCTTTTATTCGAGTTGGTTTGATTCGGATTTAATGTAAAAATCGGGGTTGAAAATTTAACTCAATTCAAATAAAATTGATGAATTCGAATATGACATTTGATCAAAATTGGCCCAACCTATGAAACCCCTACTTAAAATATTATATTTGTGTTTCCTTTTTTTTCACTTTACGCCTTTTGTTTTTAGGTGCCACTTTTACTATGTTTTTTCTACCTTTTTTTTTTGGGTACGTTGTTTCTACCTTCACTGTTTAAGAATTTTAACGACGTTGCTTTTTTAAGAATTGATACAAACGAGACATAACATGTTATTTTTAGTAATATTTTTTGAAAAGTCAAAATTAATTTTAGAAATATAAAATTGATTTGATATGTTTGATTGATCTTGAGTAAAATTAGTTTTTATTTGAAGTTAATTAGAATTTGTAGTTTTTTACTCTAAAACAATTTATTATTTATAATTAATTCATTTTTATATGAAACTATTTAAATATAAATCATTTTATATTCAATTTAATTTTAACTAAAATCAATTCATTTAAAAATCAAATTTATTTTTAGTATAACCTTACACACTAATTAATCCACAAAACTAGGCTAAATTACATCTGTGGTCCGTTAACTTAATTTCGGTTAACGTTTTAGTTTTTTTTTTTTTTTTTTTTTTTTTCTGATTTAGTCCTGAAATGTTAACCGAGTAGTATGGAATAGAGAGGAGGAGAGTTTCCATTTTTTTATTTGGATATTTTGTGACTGAACAAAACAAAATTCTCATTCCATTGTTTAAAATACAAAGTTCTTGTTACAAAAGGATTGGACTATCTTCCACTCGAGGTTGACGATTATTAAGCACATATACATTACAGAAAGAAGTAACATTCTTAATAATGATATTTTTCTTGTCTTTTTTTCTTTCTAAAAGTTTAGTGACAAAACTCTCATATACTAAATAGAGTGAAGAAAATAAGGTTATTACATGTTGAAACTCATATTAGCACATGATCAAATGTTCCCACAATGTTTTCCAATCTAACTGAAGTGACATGATTTTTTTTTTTTTGACAAAAAAGCATTCTTCTTGTTAAAAAAACATTCTTATATTATAAAAATAGTTAAATATGTTTTAGTCCCTATAATTTTTTTTAATTTTTTAGGCCCTATTAAAAAACATACAACTTTTAAATTTTTTTGAATGAATTTTTGCAAATATATTTAAACATTATAAAAAAATTATCCACAAAAATTTAGAATTTTTTTAACTTATGACGAATTAAATATGAATTTTTTAAATGTCAAAAGTCAAGATAAAAACAACAAAAATATGTATCTAGAAATTGAACTTGGAGCTAATTATAATGTTGTAAACATGTCTAAAAAAATCATTAAAAAGTATATATTGACTTGAAAACCGAGACTAAAACTACTTGCATGATAATTTTGCAGAGACTAAAAAATTATATTCTTATAATTTTTTATAGGGACTAAAAACAACTAAACAAGTTTTTAAAATTTTATAAGAAATAAAATCTTATTCTCTATAAAAATACCATTCCTTTTATTTTTTGTCTGGTATTTTGTTGTCTATATATATATATATATGATATTTGTTTTAATTTAGTTTTTTTTCAATTTTATAATATCTGTTTAATT
>JBBPBQ010020323.1:15558020-15607043 GCA_037974755.1 Cicer yamashitae
ATATATATATATATATATATATATATATATTTATGCTTTCATACATTTATTAATAATATAGAAGAATTTCATCAAAAAATAAAATAGTAGAATTTATAGCATACAAAAATATATACACATAAAAATAAAATTGTAAACAAATTGTTTATAGATTGTTATTAAAAACATTACATTATTATCTGCGGGTAAATTTGATGGTAAGTAGTTTTATAATCAAACATTGTATTAAATATAAAACTGTTAAATGTAATTTAAGAATTAAAAACAGCTACACCAAATTAAAATGTATCACTTTTTTATAATTATAATATAGATATAATTGTAGATAGCTGCCTACCATTTTGACTAAAAAAAAAAGCAAACTACAAATTTCTTTTTAAATAACAGAAGAGTTATTGACGAGTACATGATAAATATAGTAGTAAATGTTATTTTGGTCCCTCACAAAAAAACATACGGAATAGATTAGTCTCTGACCAAAAAATGACTTTTTAAGTATGTGACATAAATAAATCAGGACACATTAGTCTTTTTGACGATTTTATTCTAATTGATTTTTTATTTGTTTTTAAACAATGATTGGATTATGACATGTCATATAACGGCCTACATGTATTGTAAACAAAAATAATGAGACATTTAGGTCCTGCAACTATTTTTTAGGACAATTTGATCAAGGGTTTTCTGCTTTTCAACTTTCATGTATGGGTCGTTTCTTTTTTTAATTTTATTTTTGTTTTCAAATGAGGGACTTAATTGTCCTCTTATATTTTTGTTAACGATTGTCTAGAAAGTTCATTAACATCATTAATGATTTAACGACACATGTCATCCGTTGCCATACATTCCAATGACAAGTTATAATTTATGAACTAAATTTTTCTAGTTTATTTTTGTTAGAGATCAAAAAGGGTCATTTTTTGTAGGTGACAAATATGTTTTGCATGTTTTTGGTGAGGGAGCAAAATAAACCTTTATTCTAAACATAACAAACTACAACATTACATATCCAAAAGGAGGGATATCAAAATGGGACAAATCTGTCGAGCCAACTAACTATTTTAGATGGATTAAATTGAAGGTTTGAACTTGACCACTAAATTAGTTCGCTCTGTTTAATCCGTTGAAAAAACGGAGCGGTGACAAGACTGGACAGATTGACCCATCAAATTTGATTAAAAATAAATAAAAACTGTTTTATTTTTCCTTGACTTAACCATTTTTAATTTTATTTGTTTACAAGTTTTGTACTTTCTTTATTGTAACTTGTTTATTGTTGTTTAGTACTTTCGTTTTGCTTAGTAGCTCAACTAAGTTTATACAATAGTTTTTGAAGTTCATAATTGATGATATATACTATTATTATTTTTATGAGATGTTAAATAAAAAATATTGATGGCTAGCTCGCAAGCCCACCAACCTATGTAAGGGCAGAATGATACTTTTAACTCAATTATATAAATTGATATGTCGATCTCCACCGCTCTGAAAATGAAGCAATAGATTTGTATCAATCTAATGTTGCAACTTGCAAGCGGTAACCAATTTTATTTTAAAATAACTACAATTTACATCACCAATTCATAAGACACTATTGGACATACGTAGCATAGCCAACCTTTGTTTTTCTCTTAATTCTCCGATTTTAATGTAAAAAAGATCCTAATAATCTGAAATATTTGATCGAGAGGTAAGTATTGTCTGATCAATAATTGTTTCATCTAAAAATTAGATATGGATTTTTACAAATAATTTTTTTAAACCAAAAGATTTATTAAAAAAAAAGTAAAATTAAAATTGGGGGACATAGACCTTACCCATGAAAAGAGAAAAAGAAAGAAAACATGTCAAAAAATTCTTCAAATCATGCAAATTTTCTGATCTTTCGTCATAAATTATATACTATTGGTTTCTTCTGCATATTTTTTTTTAAATCATCTCCGCAAAAGACTCTTCTCTAACATCTCTATCTTTAAAAAAAAAACCCCAAAATCATGAATAGTTCTGGAATGTAAATTTTCGTCATTAAAAACAACATTTGGATATTTCATATTTGGCACCATAGCCTTTGAGCTAACATCCAAATCAAAAGAGATTTAATGATTTTGAACATCGTTCTCCTCTGACAAATCACTCCAAGAACCAATGATACTGAATATTGATGATCATCTCGTGGTTGATAGGGGTGTTCGTGGTGCGGTTTGCATCAGTTTTGAAGCAAAAATCAATCCAATCCAAATATAAAATTGCATGCCATTCGGTTTGGATGACAAGTTTAAAGCAAATCCGAACCAATCCGATCCAATTTCAAGCGGTTGAATTTGGATAGATTTTTGGATACCCAAATTACAATTGTAAAAAAAAATTAATATTATAAAAACACGATAAAATAATAGGTTTGATGCAAAATAAAACATATAATATACTTAAATTTAATATTACGGAATAACAATAATAAATTATACTTGAAATAAATGAAATAGCAACAAAATAGAATAAATTAAACTAATAAGTATTATTAGGAAAAAAATTTAAAAACCAACAAATAATATACATGCAATATATCATACTAATAAAAAATAAACAAGTATTAAACTTTATGATTCCGGTTTAGTTTGATTTTCGAAAATGAATCCAAAATTCAATTCATGCGGTTTTAATAAAAGGAGATCCAAAAATATCAAAAAGTAATCAATTTTGTACGATTTTTAATTTTTTTTGGATCGATTTTGATATAAACATCTCTAATAGTTGATATGTATTTGCTGAATTAGATAAACTCGAACAGAAAACCTTATAAATTACATTTCTAAAACCGTGTATAATCTAAAACTCATATTTACTAAAATGTCTTTGGAATGATTTTCAACTCCTCAAAATCAACAGATTCTCAATTGGAGTCTTAGTGACGATTTTTATCAATTTTTTTTTAATCCGAAAAATGTTATTGAATTACTTATAAATAATTTGTCATTAACTGAAATATATTAAACACTTGAGTTCAATCAATCGATTGATTAACCTAATCTAGCCTACGTATAATTCTAATTCACATATATTCTTTTAAATTCAACTTGACACAAGGACAAAAATGAATTTATGAGGGCCGAAAAAAGTTATTAATAAATATTACATATAATTTAATAGTAAAACTTATATACCATAATATTCATATAATTTGGACACTTCAAAATAGTTTTACATATTACATTAATGATACACTCAGCTAGAATTCTACATAATCAACGACCCAATTGGCCAATTTGTCACTGTGCTCAAAATCCAATCTTGCTGAAGTTGATTCTGACCCTTTGAGAATGGCAGAGAATTGGAATCACACAGCTCTTCTTGTAATCGACATGCAGGTTGTTAAGAATAGTGATTTAATTAGTTTGTTAAAATTGAACAATGATTCAGTTAGGTTATTAGAGTTAGTTAGCTTTGAGTTTGTTAGAGTTAGTTAGCTTTGAGTTTGTTAGCTAGTTAGTTTATCTGTATATAGAGAATATTTCTTTTATCTTTTATGAATATGAAGTCTAAGGAATTTTTTGCTCTATGAAACTCTCAAGTTTATTTTTAATATAGATTTATCTCTTAACTCTATGATCCTGTTATTTCTATAAGATGTTGTTGGAGAATTTAAGGATTGTGTATCTGGGTTTTGTTTGCAGAAAGATTTTATAGAAGATGAGAGTCTTATTCAAGTAAAAGGAGGGAAAGAGATTGTCCCAAACGTGATTAAGGCTGTGGAAGTTGCTAGACAGCGTGGGATTCTCGTAGTTTGGGTAATAATTCTTCAATCCCTTCCTTTATTTGTTTTAGGGTAAACCACCATTTTAATCCTCGAAAGATGTTTTTGTGAGAACAACAACCTTGGTTCAAAAGAAAACAGATATGAATAACACAAATAAAAAATGCAGAAAATTTTATCACAGAGTTCGACCAATTGTGCTTATGTCTTTGACCGTAGAGCAATTGCAGTACTTTTCTATTATTTCAAGGTTAAGGTTATAGATTACAACTTTTGTCAAAATACTAAAGTTCAGTTTCCAAGATTACCCTCCAGCGACCTGCCCACTTATCAGTAAACCATGATTCATACCCAACATTTTTCCCAATTTTAGCCTTCGAAATGAAGGAATGAAAGAACTACTTGTATTCTTGTTGTCGCTCGAGCTCTTGATAGGTAGATATTCAAGAAAATAGTTATGTAATCTTTGAATTATATCTCTCTCAAAATGTTTCAGGTAGTACGAGAACACGATCCTTTAGGAAGAGATGTTGAACTCTTTCGCCGACATCTATATACGTCAGCGAAAGTTGGTCCAACCTCTAAAGGAAATGAAGGGGCAGAGTTAGTTGAAGGTTTGGTCATTAGAGAAGGGGATTATAAACTTGTGAAGACAAGATTTAGTGCATTCTTTTCTACACACCTTCATTCATTCCTTCAAGGAGCAGGAATCAATAGTCTGGTGGTCACTGGTGAGTAAACATTTCTAATGCATAATGCGAGCTTGCGATTTTTTGTTTATGTATTCACTTAATGTATGTTCGATTTCACTTTTGGATGAGGCGAAATCGATTTTGGAGGCGTAGAATTGATTTTGGCATGTTTGAGTGCTATTGAGTAGAATTGATTTTGCCTCTAGAATTAATTCTAACTTGAAACTAGGATTTGTAGCTTTTAATTTCAAACGTGATTTTTAAATTTAAATTTTTGTTTTACTCAAATATATCTAAACATAAATCACTTTAAATTCAACTCACTTTTAACTAAAATCAATTTTAGTAATCGAAAAACTACATATACACTTAGTGTATGTTTGATTTCACTTTTGGATGAGGAAAAATTGATTTTATAGGTATAAAATTGATTTGGGCATGTTTGTATGTCCTCGAGTAGAATTGATTGTGCCTCGAGCAATGATTCTAACTTAAATAGAATTTGGAACTTTTGCCTCTACAATTGATTTTTCACCTCAAATTTTGTCGATCTAACTCACTTTTACACGAATATATCCAAATATAAACTGCTTTACATTCAACTGATCACTTTTAGCTTGAATCAATTTTACAAAATCAATTTTTATCCTTGCAGAACCGAACGCAGACTTAATGTAGCTTTATTTGTAGGTGTTCAAACTCCAAACTGTATCCGGCAAACTGTCTTTGATGCTGTAGCATTGGACTACCAACCTGTAACTGTTCTTGTTGATGCCACAGCAGCAGCCACACCTGATATTCATCTTGGTATGTATTATCAATTTCTTGAGTCTTGCAATTTGCCAGAACTTTATTTGGATGATCATCTAAAAAAGACTCACTGTTGGCATATCACTAGAATTTGGCCATTGTATAAGTTGTACTATTATTAGAAATTTAGAGATTAAAAAGTGTTGATATTATAGTCTCAAATGGGATAGTGATATGACATGAACAATGATTATAAGTGGGAAAGTAGGAGGTCGTCTCTACTCTTATAAGTTGGTTTTGTAAGGCTAAGTTAGATGTTATTACATTCTTATATAATATTAGAGCCAATTATAAATTTGTTGAGCCACATATTACTGGGCCACCTGGGTCATGCTCCAGATGTATAGTTCTAGCCTCTAGGTGTGAGGAAGCGTGTTAAGAGTCCCACATTAGATAGTGAAATGGTTTGAATAGTGGTGGGAGGTATTTTGCACCTTATACGTTAGTTTTTGTAGGGTTTAGTTAGGTCCAATTCAAATTCTAAGATATCTGACTTTGTAGATGCGTAATTTAGTTAGCACCACTTTTGAAATTTGAGTGTTACATTATAAATATGGAATCTATTGATCATGAATGATTGCATCAAAATTCTATAGAGATACTTACATATTACCCAGGAACTAAATCCTCATATCATCAACAGGATTCGAAACCACATTTGCGAGTTAATTAGTTAAATCTTTGCCTATCAACCGGACCGACCTTCGTTAGTACCAAAAAAAACATATACAGCCCTTTGTTTTACAAATCAGTTCATTATTTTGTCTGAGAAGAGTGTAATATTATCATACAAGTGTTGACATGTTTGTGGAGTTTTGGACAATACAAGTGTATCATAGTTTTCTCCTTCTTCCTGAATTTACATGGTTGCACTGCAATTCTTTAAATCCATTTCTTTGTGGCTATGTTCCGATACTCGAGATCAACGCAGGTAATTTTGTTTCTTTTTAAGAATAATTTTATGATCAAAGTTTATTATGAGATTTTAATGATGACCAACATTTGGGTTGTTTCAGCCAATGTGTTTGACATGAAAAATATTGGAGTTTCAACCCCAACATTACAAGAATGGAGTGAATCCAAAGCTTGATCTGTATGAACCATGCAACTTTTTGCACCATGTGCTGTTCAATTTCAAGACTTAAAGGTGTTGATGTCTTTTGGCAAGTTATTAAACTGTAAAGTGCACTAAAATTATGTAAACTTGGTTGTCAGGCTGCAAAATAATTACTCAATAGTAAATACTCAAGTTGGTTACTGAAATTGTAGCATTGTATCAATGTATTCCTCAGTATTATCAATTTCAAAATGATCTTTTAAATTATAAAATATGTCATGATTTGTTATCAGATGTATCTTTGAAGGCATTCACTTAGTTCTAAATTCATGAAGAACGCCTTTGTAGAATAATGATAAAGTGAAAAATAAGTGGATAATTTCAAGGACAAATTTAGCATTGGCTGATTTTGTATTAACACCATTTTATGGTACAGTATTGACATTTTTTTTTAGTTGTCTAATACGCTTCAATACATCACTTGGTTAATGGTAATATACCACTGGCAATTGTATAGAAATCCAACTATTTGCTCTTGTTTTATGTGAAAAATTACCAGTAAACTAGGCAAAAAAACAAAGTCAAGACAACTTTCCAAAAATATTATGCTTTAGTCAAGAGGTTGTACTTGGCCCCAAAATGAACAACCATAAGGTTAAGATGAAAGTGTGTGTTGACTTGAGTCGAAAATCTTGGTTGTTAAATTTTCACAACCTACACATTTCCACATGATAAAAAAATGCTTTTATTTATGATTTAAATTTGCCTTTCATCTATGCTTAGGTGTTTATTATTTTTTTAGCATGTTAAGGTGTTTTTAACATAATGCAAGAAGGAAAAGTGATTCATAATGAAATCAAATAAAAAACTAGAATTTTATTTAAGGTGTTTTTAACATAATGCAAGGAGGTAAAGTGATTCATAATAAAATGAAATAAAAAACGAGAATTTTATTTTAAAGAAAACACACTACATAAAATGGTGACTTTGAATGGCAAAAGATTTTTTTTTTATAAAGAAAATTTCCGATCAAACTTGCAACTTATCAGATTCAATACCAGTCTTTTTACCACTAGACCAAACTATCAGAGCTAATGACGAGAAATCCTTCTTGCCATTTCACTTCTCCTATTAAATAAGTTTCCAAATATTTTTAATAACTTTTTTCATTTCACTCCAACGCAATTTTTAAAAACACAACCATAATTTAGGTGCTCTAACTCGATTTAGGTTTTTTAAAATTTTAACGGCTTTAAGTTGTTTAAGTTATGACACACGAACATAATTTGACAGAATTGATGGTTCAGGCAAATGAGCCTCCTGTTTCAAAATAATCACAAAAACTTTCCATGTCAAAAGTTAAGTTGCAACACCAAAGGAAGTAACATCAAAACCAAACATAGGCCTCAGGATTTAGAAAGGCCAGTGTATGCGAGAAACAATGTCTCCATCTTTCCAGAGTTTATTCTACAAGAAAATTTGAAGGATGCAATTAGTGATGATGATCATCGTCATGTCCATACGGTGATCCACCAGGTCCTACAACTTCGAGCTGTTCCGAAAATAAGGAGAGTTTATAGTTAGCATCATTTTGTAAATAGCCAATTGATTAATATCAAATAATGTTCGAAATAGTTTACCAGAATTTAATTAAAGTTTGTACTGACTGTCATAATTCATTCATGAAAAAGCTGGACACATACAAAAGTTTAAACAGACCTATGCACTCTCACTGTTGAGATTCTCTATCAATTCCTTTGCAGCCATTTCAATAAAAACTTGCAACAAAATATTTAAATGTAGGCATACACTATATGGTGTTTCCAAACCAGCCACCAATTCCCAGATGCATTCAAGCATTGATGAGCAAAAACAATTAAACTCAACTTCTGGTAGTTTTGAACTACTCTATAGGATGTTAATTGATGATTTGGGAACTTGTTGAGCAGTTTGGAAATAAAATATAATGATTTGGTCCAAGATAATCTTTGCTGTTTGACTTTTCATTGTTTTCATGAGGTTGAAACACAGATTCAAGAGAACTTAAACCAATATATGTGCTCTGAATGGTGACTGAGGTAAAACATTGTTTTGAAAGGCTCTAACTTCCACATTAACTAATTAAACATGCCTTGTAAAATTAGAAATTATCCTACAGAAAACATGCAACACCACCATATAATCATACTTAATACTAATCAGGGCATCAAGATCAAGATTTGGAAACATTTAAAGCCAAAGGAAGAAAAAACATCATATAGAAGCCGTATTCTGTGAGACCAATACCAAGCAAAAGTCCTTGACAACTAGTGTGTGCACATGCAAGCACAAAGTATGAAATTTTAGTTACCTACATGCATATCTTGGCTTTCAACTCCACACCTTAGTAACAGTACAGGATATACTAAATGGTTCTAAAATATAAACTAAACTTACCAAAAAATACTGGAATAACAGTAAAGACTTACTAAGTCTCATTATCAACTTACCACAAAATACTGTGCACACACGGGACATTCGTGAGGTTTATCTTTCTCCAGCCAAAACCAGACAACATCATGCTCATCCTCTGCAATCAAAACAAGTTGTTCACCTCCTCAACACCATAACCAAAACTCTAGCGTTTTTCATCACCTCCAGAAGAAGTTTGTACGCAAGAAGCCAAGAATACATTAAGAGAAACAAAGAATACTCTGGAACTCACCGCCTTCACCACCTGGGCATCCAACTATCCTTTTATCATAGTAAGATTTAACAACAGCAGGTTCGTCCTATGAATCAAAACAAACAATTAAAGTAGATAGATGAACCATTACTAAAAAAAAATCGTCAAGCTGTGTTACATTTTGTAGGGACAACTTTACATTGGCTGGGAATTGCTTCTAAGGAGGATCATAATGTTATCCCTAATTCAAAACTTATGTACATATGTATTTATCACAGTATCATTTCATTTCCCTTATTAACTTACATTTTATTGGATACTTAGGTTCCATCAATTCAAGCAAGCAAATCAGCAACTGTGTTAGTGACTCAACAGTTAACGGTTGTTCAAAAGTCATTGGACTCAAAATATAAATGATGAAATACATGCATCATTGCTTTTAGGCTTCCTAGCTGCTATTTAATATGCTGGAGCATATATATAATAAAACATAAATAGGCATATTTATCTTATAAATATGTTAACATTTTGAAATTTCAATTTAGGGAGGACCAATACCTCAATGCAGGAAAATTACACGGAGCAACTTTTAATGGACAATTGCGATCAAAACCTCACCAAATAGAAACTACAGGAGCTAAAATCCAGACAAGTGAAAAATAAAGAAACCACTAATTTAAGGGTAAGAACCAAAACCCAAATGAGTGAAAATAAAGGGACAAATACTGCAAGAAAAATAATGGAGACTAAAAATAAAGGGACAAATAATGTAGAGACTAAAATTTTGTGAAAACCAAGGATTATCATCTAGTGAACCAAATGGTTTATATCAATAGCTTTTGAAGGATTATCATGTAGTAACTGTCATTAATGTAACTGTTGATGTGTTGTTTTCTAACTGCCATGTAACTTCTAAATAGATAGAGAATAGGGGGGGCAGAGATGGGACGGTTTTTGTTTGGTTAAGGGTGGGTTAGGAGAGACTAAACACTCTAATTCCTAGAAGTTGTTTAAGTTATTGACAGTTATCATATTTGAATTGTAACAATTTGTATATCTTCCTCCACTAATAAACAAATCTGCTTACTCCATAATACAGTTCTATTCATCATATGTTGCCTTATAATTATATCCCGAACATATATACCAGGTTTATCAAAACAATCTTTCTGTCTTTAACACTCGAGACTACCATTCATCCGTTCACACTAAAAGTTTGGTCATACCAACATCTTAACATTTTCAGATAAGTAGCTTCAAATGCCAGCAGCAATTACAACCATCTCACTCTAGTTACGCAGAGAAAATCAGATATTAACCAGGAATTATTACAGGAAAAAACACATTACAAGTTTTCCTTACTTTCAAAAGAAAAAAAAAACTACTATTGCATATGGACAAAACCAGAACAGGAGATGCAATAAAAATAAAAGAGTGCTACCAACACTCTCTTCATTACCATTGACTGAAATTTACATGGGTTCCATGAATTTATGTGGAACCCACAAAATTTTAAACCAATAATAGAAATAGTGTTGAAAAGAAAGTGTCAAAAGAATATTGGTAGCACTTCTCATTGTTCTCGAAATAATATAAAGAACATCGTTGATTCAATCAAAAATGCATTTAAAGAAAAATAGTTCTAAGGAAGGATTGGAAAGGAAGGAGGAAAGGAAAAGAGAGGAAAGTCCCCCAATTTGAATGGAGAGTTTATTTATCTTCATATTACAAAATCCTCCATATCTCTGTTTGAGAGTTTGGAAGGGAGGCTATAAAATGCTTCTAAAAATAAATTAAGATTGATTGAATGAAATGTTATATGATCATCTATAATATTATTCTTTCGTCTTTTCTAAAATCTCATATATATATATACCAAAATATCAACTAATCCCTCCCTTAAAAAAACTCCAAACCCCTCCATCCAAACATACCGTTAGTTTTCCTCTGACAGAAGATAAAAGAAATTACACATTACCATAATTAAAAGTTGAAAAGATAAGAAATAACACTCACCTTAGTGCCGAAAGGACCTTCAGGATGGTCAATTTCAAGAATATCCCTACCCTAACAAAAACAAACAGAGATGTCAAAGATAAAAACAAAAACAAAAATTGAAATGCAAAAAACACTATCTATTTATGTAGCAAGACACTTCAGATTAAAGTCGCGTCTAGTGTCTGCCATCAACACAACACTGACACAATTGATTACATTTAGACTATGTTTAGATAAATAACTTAAACAAAAACCTTTATAGTATAAACGTTTATAAATATGTGTTTATATAAGCTATTTCTGTAAAATAAAATCAAATTATTTTTATATAAACAACAAGATGTTTTCATAAACTATCCATGAGAACTTATGAAAATAAACTAAAAACAATTTATAGACATGTCATAAGCTCTCCCCAACAATTTAACAAATGTTCATGCTAGTAGATAAGCAATAAAAAGTCAATCAAACAAACCCTCAATCACTTTTATTTTCTCAAAAGGGGATATAAGGTTGACACTTGACTCGATGGCTGAGGTGGGAGAGTAGGAGTGGAGTGATAAAAGAGGTTAGGGTTTGATCCCCACCCTCAGCATATTATTTCAAAAACATTGGTTGTGACAAAAAAAAACTTCTATTTTCTCAAATTATTATTTTCTCAAAATATTATCGGTATCAACGTGCGTGTCAATACTTCATAAGCTCTATCAACTATACAACAAAGTTCTCAACCTATAAAAAGAATAACACTTCAATGAAGAGGTATTTCTTCACTATTAAATTACAAGCTTCCTAAGAACACAAAATAACTTATTTATTTTTTTAGAAAAAGAGAATTCTCAATTTTTGCCCTAGAAAACATTAAGAGAGAGAGAGAGAGAGACTTCAAGGTGAGCCTGAATCTCCTCGCGCTCGTGACCAGTAGCAATTGGCACTACATCCTCAACCCTCTTTTTGACAGCACTACTGTCATCTGCAAAAAGAAAGGAAGCACAGTGTGAAACAATAATAATCAAAATTACGAAACAGCCATTGAGAAATGAAGTGTAGAGAGAGAGAGAGAGTACCGGATTGAGTAGAGAAACGGAGGGAGTGTAAAGAAACAGCGACGGCGGGAGAAGGAGATCGGAGAGAAGAAGAAGTTGTTAGGGTTTTGAGTAGTTGTGAAGAGATAAGTCTCCGCAACATGATTGATTGATTGTGATCTCAGGTAACGCCCCTTTCAACTTCTCCTTTTCTCTATTGTAATGATGATAATTAAATAGAAGAATACTGAACTCTGAAGACAATGGAAAATGGAAATTGTTCGCTATTGGAGTTGTTTGTTTCGAACAATCACTGGTGGCGACAACGGGATTGACTTTCACACGTGCCACTCAATTATGTCAATGCCAACCCGCTATTTGCCGCTCAAAAACACACCACTATTTGCCTCTCTTTTTATATAAAAATAAAAATAAAATTAGTTTAAAATTTTAAATACAATGTCACTCTAAAGATTTTTTATCCTCCAATCAATCGTATCCGTTAAAATTATAATAATGTTTAATTTTTACAATAATTACTATTAAAATTATATACATAATTAATTACGATGTATCAATTATTTAAAATATTTAATCGTATGAAAATTAAATAGAAAATAATAATGGCCTTTCTTTAACATAATAATAATAATAATAATATTTTTTTTAGACAAAAGTATAATAACAATTAATATTGATAATATAGACAAACACTAACTATTGCTCTAAATAGGGGTGGACAGCGGGAGGTTTTGGGCGGTTTCGGATCGAAAGTTGTCAACTGAAACAATACTGATGGGTATAAAATGCAGCCTATTTCTAGTGTCAGTTTCAGCGAATCGCGGTTTGGTCGGGTGACGGTTTCGACGGATCGGTTGATACGATTTGTACTCCTTTTATAGTAGTCAATTTTGACATTCTTTTCCTATCTGTTGCGGCGATCTTATGTAGTCAATGGTTGCTCTGCAACCAAGTGTACAAGAAGGAAGAAGACGAGATGTAATTATCGAATATTTGGTAGTATTATTTTTCTTTTAAAAATGTAAGTATTTTTATAAATTAAAATAATATATAGTCTCCACCTAATATATCTAAACTTCTAATATATCTTCATCTTCCTTATAAGTTTTTCTACTTGGTCGGTTACCGTAACATCCTCTAAATTTATTATTTGAAAAATAATAAAAACCTATCAATATTATTCTGTATTAAATTATGAGTGATAATTGTTTTTCTAGTGTAAGAAGAAATTGGGATAAGGGTTTGAGGCTTAGTGTGACCCAACCCACTAAAATGAGTATAAATTTGGGCTATGTGTTTGTGGTTGGTTTTTATGATCAAGGTTAAAAAAAAAGTGACATTTTATCCCTCTTATTCTTCATTTAGGCCCAACATTTATCTAACCAACAATTTCCACTTTAAATTTTCCTAAGTCCACAATTTCTGTATACTCACTAATGATAAACAAAAAGGAATACCGAAACCCTAGCCACCATCACCTTCACACCCCATTTTCTTCGTGTATCCAAAGCTCATAACTTCTTTTCCTTGTGAACAACTTCGTGGGGCTTAAAGTCTAGTACTAGGAAGAAAAGCGGCCAAGGTAAGGGCTTTCCCCCACACAAATTAGAGTTAGGTCGTTGGTTGGATGACATGAAATAAATAATCGTGATTACTTCTACTTTAAAATGAATAAATGTAGACTAATGGATTAAAATAATAAAACCCCAATTTTTGTTGACATTGAATTGTAATATATGACTTCTATGGAGTAAAGTATGAAATTTTATGCTATGTGTGATAAAATTGTAGTTTTACGATGAATATGAAATAAAGTTTGAATTTTTACCTTATATGTGATAAAGTTTTAACTTTTATTATGTATATGAGTTGGAGTTTGAATTTTCTTGTTATATATGTGAAAGTGTAATTTTTATGGCCTATATGATATAAAGTTTCTATTTTTATGTGTATGTGGTGAAAGTCATAATTTTTATGAATATGTGATAATCATGATAAGGATGTGTGGTATGTGTTCTTAGTGATATGTGAATAAGTGATGATTTTAGAAAGTAATTTTGAATGCATATGACATGATTCTTAGTGGGCTGTGTGGGAATATATCTCTTGTTACTATATCATAATGTCATGGCATATGCATCTTCGTGGGAGTTGTCTTAGTGGCATGTTTGTTTTCCCCATTGGTATGGGTGACCTTTTTGTGTGGAAGTTGCCTTAGTGGCAGGTTTATATCCGGATCATATAGTTTTAGGAACATGCATTATGCATATGTTTTGATATACAATATACCGATTTGCACATTTTTTCTTTTAAATTAGAAGTTTTTACTTTTATATGTTTTGTATTATTCTTCTATATGTTTAGCTTTGGTTTGACGTGGATGATGGAAAAAATTGACCCTTACAACAACATTTTAGGTACTAATAAGTTCAAGGAGATTCAAGATTAGTTAATGAGTATTGACGTGTGGCGAACGTAGGGTAAACATGGGTTTTTCAAGACAATTTTGTAATAATAGAATTGTCCAATATTTCTAAGTTTTTATTAATCGTTTGTCACAAACTTTTAATATGTACTAGAATTGTAGAAATACAGAAGTGGTTCCCTTCCGTTAGGAATAATTGCCTTTACTTTGTTTTAAATTTTGAATAAATATTTTCTTAATGATATTAAATAACGTGGTTGTTACTAATTATTTAAATGAATAAATGCAAAGTATTCCAAAAAAAAAAATTCGTAAACTTTTCTAAACAATAAGTATTTTTTTTTAAGTAACGTTTTGAATTAAAAAAATTCGGGCATTACACTATGGTATCAGAGCAATAATTCACGGACTTTGGGGTGTGACGCTTCGAGTATGTTGCATATATTTTAATGTTTCTTGTGTTAATTGTTTTTTTTTTTTAATTATTGGATTTTACTAATTACTTAAATTCCTATTATGTGCCATTAATTCTGTTAATTGTTGGTTTCTAATTATTGGATTTTATTAACTACTTAAATTCCTATTATGTGTCATTAATTGTGTAACCTCCGTGAATTTTTGTGATTAAATATATGCCTTAAATTCCTACCAATTGAAAATAGTTTTAATTTGATTCAATGCAATAATTGATTTTGATTTTAATGACGTTATGAATTTAATATTATGAAGTTACGAAATTACTACTCATTATTTGAATATTTTTTTGTTTTGTGTGTTATGAATTTAATACTCGTGATTTAATGACATTATGAATTTATTACTCTTGATTTGAATTTTTTAAAATAATTGTTTGTATGTTATGAATTTAATACTTATCATTTGATAACGCTATGCATTAATATTGTGACGTTACGAATTTACTAATCATGATTTGAATTTTTATTGTTTGTATGTTATTAATTTAATTCTCGTGATTTATTGACGTTATGAATTTACTATTATGATGTTGTGAATTTACTACTCGTGATTTGAATTTTTAATAATTTACTAATCGTGATTTAATTTGACGCTATGTAATAATTGTTTGTACATTTATGACATTATCAATTAATTGTCACGAATTCTTTTTTTTTTATTTTATTTTAGAATCGTAAAATGATTAGTTTTATTTTGCTATAATGAGGAATTATTGTGTATTGATTTAGATTGACTTGTTTTAAAAATATACAATAATTAATTGGTATCCACTTTAATGACGTTATTAATTAAACCAATTGAATTATAATAATTATGAATATTCCTTAATTATTTAATTTTTGTGTGATAATTTAAATTTTTATGACAATGTTTTAAACCTTTAACCTTATAGAATTTTAGGATCCCCATAATAGAAAGGAAGGGTAATATCGTAAAAAGTTGTATTAGTGGGATTCTGGCTAAGGAAAGACTTGGTTATTAAGTGGTCCATTGACCCACCTCTCTTTCCTGGGAATCCCTATAGTACACGACTTACTGTGTGACCCAAACCTATTGTCCCCATAATAGAAGGGAAAGGTAATACCGTAAAAAGTTGTACTAGCGGGATTCTGGCTAAGGAAAGACTTGGGTATTAAGTGGTCTGTTGACCCACATCTCTTTCCTCGGAAGCCCTATAGTGCACGACTGGCTTTGTGACCTAAACCTACTATATAGACGTGAATAAAATATTTCCTTACAACCGTAAGGTTATAATTAGATCATAGTGTTATCCTAATTAGATAATTTGTAGGAAGTATGGCTCGTCGTGCAAACCGATCAGTCCCCCAAGGAGGAAGTGACATGACTGAAGCAATTCCAGCCATGAATGCAATGGCCGCTGCAATGGCCCAGCAAGCTGCAGTTCAGGCTCAACAAGATGCAATCCAAGCTCAACATAATGCGCAGAGGGACCTGAGGGAGGAAACAACTGTTGCAACGAGGGGACTATCTAAATTTCGTCGACAAGATCCGCCAAAATTTAAAGGGGAGCATGACCCTGACAAGGCTGACCTCTGGCTGCAGGAGATTGAGAAGATATTTGACATCCTCCACTGCCCCGATGACACGAAAGTGGAGTATGTTGCCTACTTACTGATTGGTGAAGCTGAATACTGGTGGCGGGGGGCGAGACAAATGATGGAAGGAAACCACGAATAGGTGACTTGGGAAGTCTTCAAGAGAAATTTCTTGGACAAATATTTTTCGAAGAGTGCTAGGGCTGAGAAAGAAGCCCAATTCCTGAGACTATATCACGGAAGTCTCACGGTGTCCCAGTATGCGGCAAAGTTTGAGTCCCTAGCAAAACATTTTCGCTACTTCCGTAACCAAGTGGATGAAGAGTACATGTGCGAAAGGTTTGAAAGCGGGCTCAGGTATGAGATTAAGGAGTCTGGTGGACCCCTAGAGATACGTCAGTATCAGGTGCTGGTGGAGAAATGCAAAAAGGTGGAGATCATGAAACGAGGCCGCCTGAACAAAGGTGCTATTGGTGGACCGGCGAGACCTCAGGTAGGAAACAACCACAACCTTATCATTTAATTATGGGGTTATGTCTATAAATATTACCTTTGAACAGGGAATTGGTGACCAACAAAATAGAGGCAGACAGTTTCAACGGCAAAAGCCTTATGCCCGCCCACAAGGGATTGCTAGAGATCGACCAGGCCCCCAAAACGTGGGAGATCAGAGGACTCAGAATCCAACAAAGAACCCAATGCGTACTGTTCGATGCTATCATGGTGGGCAGGAGGGACATAGGATAACTGAGTGTCCCAGAAGAACCAGGATATGTTATGCCTGTCAGAAACCAGGCCATCTTGCAAAAGATTGTCGGGAGAAGGACGCTGTCGACAATAAGGATGTTGTCAACAACAAGGATGTTGCACATCCTACTGCTCGAGGACGTGTTTATCATATTAGTGGAGAAAAAGCATTATCTTCCTCAGAACTGATTCAAGGTGAGTGTTTAATTGCTGGAAAGATATTTTCTGTGATATATGATTCTGGAGCGACACACTCGTTCATTTCATTAGATTGGGTGGACTCGCTCCAACGTGCTATCACCACTTTACCATTCAATTTACTGGTTACCCTCCCCTCTACTGAACCAGTAAAATGTAATTCGGCGTGCTTGCAATGCCCACTAACTGTGTTTAAAATGAATTTTAAGGTCGATTTAATTTGTATTCCTCTAAAACATCTTGGAGTTTTTTGGGAATGGATTGGTTGTCTAGTAACTACGTCATGTTAGATTGCGCCCGACGAAACGTGATATTTCCAGACCCCGATATTTCGAAGTTCCTTTCGGCCAACAAACTGAAGTTCTCTCTGCAATGAGGAGTTCAGAAATATGTACTTCTCAACTCAATCAGTATGAATCCAGAGGTTGTTGTCGACGATATCCCAGTGGTGAGGGAATTTTCTGAAATCTTCCCACCAGATGTTCCAGGGCTACCCCTAGTCCGCGACGTCGAATTTTCTATCGATGTTATTCTAGGTATTGGACCCACTTTATCGCTCCTTACATAATGGCCCCCTTAGAGCTATCAGAACTAAAGAACCAATTGGAAGACCTTCTGTCTAAGAAATTCATTCGGCCTAGTGTGTCACCGTGAGGATCCCCTATATTATTGGTCAAGAAGAAGGATGGAAAGCCGAGATTGTGCGTTGATTACCGACAGTTCAACAAGGTCACAATAAAAAATATATACCCCTTACCTCACATTGATGATTTTATGGACCAACTCAGAAGGGCGGAGGTGTTTTCTAAGATTGATCTAAAGTCAGGGTACCATGAGATTCAGGTGAAAGGAGATGATATATCCAAGACGGCCTTTAGAACGCATTTTGGGCACTATGAGTACTTGGTGATGCCCTTCGGAGTGACCAATGCGCCAACTATCTTCATGGATTATATGAACCGTATCTTCCGTCCATTCTTAGACAAGTTTGTGGTGATCTTTATTGACGACATCTGGATCTATTCCAAGACAAGAGAAGAACATGAGAAACATTTGCGTCAAGCTCTACAAGTACTGAAGGAGCAACAACTATATGCCAATCTAGGAAAATGTGAATTTTGGTTGGAAGAAGTGAAGTTCTTGGGACATGTAATTTCTAAGGAAAGGATTGTTGTTGACCCATCCAAGGTAGAAGCTGTGATGGCATGGAAACAACCGCATACATTCATAGAGATTAGAAGTTTTCTGGGTTTGGCCGGGTACTATAGGAGATTTATTGAGGGATTTGCCAAGATTGTTGCCCCATTGACACACCTTACGAAGAAGAACCATATTTATGCGTGGATTGAGGTGTGTGAGAAAAGTTTCCAACTGATGAAGGAGAAGCTAAATACGTCCCCAATGTTGGTGTTGCCACAACCAAAAGAGCCTTATGAAGTTTATTGTGATGCTTCCTATCAGGGTTTGGGTTGTGTGCTGATGCAGAACAAACGAGTAGTGGCCTATGCCTCAAGGCAATTGAAGGTGCATGAAAAGAATTATCCCACTCATGAGTTGGAGTTAGCGGCAATTGTCTTCGCATTGAAAATTTGGAGACATTATCTATATGGGTGTAGTTTTGATGTATTTAGTGACCATAAGAGTTTGAAATACTTGTTTGATCAAAAGGAACTTAACATTATGGAGAGGAGATGGATGGAGTTCATTAAAGATTATGAGTTCACGTTGCATTACCATCCAGGGAAAGCAAGCGTGGTGGTTGATGCCCTAAGCAGGAAGTGAGTTCACATCTCGTTTGTAACAATGAAGGGGTTGGAGTTGTTAGAGAAGTTCCGTGACTTGGACCTTAATTTGGATTTCCCATTGGGGAAAGTGCAATGTGGAATGATCATTATAGATAGTGAATTGATGAATGAGATTAAAGTTCTCCAAGTTACAGACGTGTTGACTCAAGAGAAAAGGAAGTTGATCGAGGTCGGCAAGGCACCGGAATTTGAGGTGGGCCTAGACGATATTGTGAGATGTAATGGACGTGTTTGTATACCCGACAATACAGAATTGAGGAAGACTATCTTGGATGAGGCCATAAAAGCAAGTTGAGTATTCACCCTGGTACCACCAAAATGTATAAAGACCTTAAGCAAAAATTCTGGTGGCCGGGAATGAAGAAACATGTAGCAGAATATGTGGCTTCATGTTTGACTTGTCAGAAAGCCAAGGTAGAGCATCAGAAACCAGGGGGACTACTAAGGTCATTAGATATACCAGTATGGATATGGGATAGTATATCTATGGATTTCGTGGTAGCATTGCGTAAGACTCAGCGGAAGTTTGACTCCATTTGAGTGATTGTCGACCGGTTGACCAAATCTGCCCATTTCATACCGGTGAGAACTACCTATGATGTGAGTAAGCTTACAGAGATCTACATTGCCGAGATTGTTAGACTACATGGGGTACCCTCTAGCATTGTGTTAGATAGAGATCCGAAGTTCATTTCTTGTTTGTGGGGAGCATTACATGAGGCGTTGGGTACTAAGTTGAGATTGAGTTCGACCTTTCACCCTCAGACCGATGGACAAACAAAAAGGACTATTCAGACCTTGGAGGATTTACTAAGAGCGTGTGTGTTGGATGAGCGAAGAAGTTGGGATAATATGTTGCCTCTCGTTGAGTTCACATATAACAACAGCTATCATGCGAGCATTGGGATGGCACCATACGAGGCTCTATATTGGCATAAGTGCCAAACTCCCTTATGTTGGTATCAGGATGGTGAGAACCTAATTGTGGGGCCAGAATTAGTACAACAGACCACATATAAAGTTCGTCTGATCCAAGAGAGAATGAAGACAGCACAAAGCAGACAAAAGAGTTATGTCGATCAACGGAGGAAACCGCTGGAGTTTCAAGAGGGTGAACATGTATTTTTGAGAGTGACGCCCACTACTGGAGTTGGTAGGGCACTTAAGTCTAAAAAGCTCACTCCTAAATTCATTGTCCCATATCAGATCCTCCGGCGTGTGGGTCTTGAAGCTTATCAGATTGCCTTGCCTTCGAGTCTGGCCAAACTGCACGACGTATTTCATGTGTCACAACTGAGGAAGTACATGGTTGATCCTTTCCATATTATCACGCCAGATGATATCCAGTTGAAGGAGAACCTTTCATTTGTAATTCCACTACTAAGCATTGGAGATAGGACTACTAAGCATCTACGAGGTAAGGAGATCGCCTTGGTCAAGGTGATCTAGAACCAAACGACTGGTGATGCAACTTGGGAATTAGAGGAAAAGATGAGAGAATCCTACCCTAATCTGTTTATGACTAACTAATTTCGAGGACGAAACTATTTTTAAGGGGGTGAGTATTGTAACATCCTCTAAATTTATTATTTGAAAAATAATTAGAACCTAACAATATTATTCTATATTAAATTATGAGTGATAATTATTTGCTTTGTTCAATTTATTGTAGTTGATAAAGTTATTAGTAAGAATTATTTAATCAATGGGGAGTTATATATATATATGTGTGTGTGTGTATATATATATATATATATGTATTATATGTAGATGTGTTTTTCTTGTGCAAGAAGAAATTGGGCTAAGGGTTTGAGGCTTAGTGTGACCCAACCCACTAGAATGAGTATAAATTTGGGATATGTGTTTGTGGTTGGTTTTTATGATCAAGGTTAACAAAAATAAAAAAAAAAGAGTGACATTTTATCCCTCTTATTCTTCATTTAGGCCCAACATTTATCTAACCAACAATTTCCACTTTAAATTTCCCTAAGTCCACAATTTATGTATACTCACTAATAATAAACAAAAAGGAATACCGAAACCCTAGCCACCATCACCTTCACACCCCATTTTCTTCGTGTATCCAAAGCTCAGAACTTCTTTTTCTTATGAACAACTTCGTGGGGCTTAAAGTCTTGTACTAGGAAGAAAAGCGGCCAAGGTAAGGGTTTTCCCCCATACAAATTAGAGTTAGGCCGTTGGTTGGATGACATGAAATAAATAATCGTGATTACTTATATTTTAAAATGAATAAATGTAGACTAATGGATTAAAATAATAAAACCCCAATTTTTGTTGACTTTGAATTGTAATATATGACTTCTATGGAGTAAAGTATGAAAATTTATGCTATGTGTGATAAAATTGTAGTTTTACGATGAATATGAAAAAAAGTTTGAATTTTTACCTTATATGTGATAAAGTTTTAACTTTTATTATGTATATGAGTTGGAGTTTGAATTTTCTTGTTATATATGTGAAAGTGTAATTTTTATGGCCTATATGATATAAAGTTTCTATTTTTATGTGTATGTGGTGAAAGTCATAATTTTTATGAATATGTGATAATCATTATAAGGATGTGTGGTATGTGTTCTTAGTGATATGTGAATAAGTGATGATTTTAAAAAGTAATTTTGAATGCTTATGGCATGATTCTTAGTGGGCTGTGTGGGAATATATCTCTTGATACTATATCATAATGTCATGGCATATGCATCTTCGTGGGAGTTGCCTTAGTGGCAGGTTTGTTTTCCCCATTGGTATGAGTGGCCTTTTTGTGTGGAAGTTGCCTTAGTGGCAGGTTTATATCAGGATCATATAGTTTTAGGAGCATGCATTATGCATATGTTTTGATATACAATTTACCGGTTTGCACATTTTTTCTTTTAAATTGAAAGTTTTTACTTTTATATGTTTTGTATTATTCTTCTATATGTTTAGCTTTGGTTTGATGTGGATGATGAAAAAAATTGACCCTTACAACAACATTTTAGGTACTAATGAGTTTAAGGAGATTCAAGATTAGTTAATGAGTATTGACGTGTGGCGAACGTAGGGTAAACATGGGTTTTTCAAGACAATTTTGTAATAATAGAATTGTCCAATATTTCTAAGTTCTTATTAATCGTTTGTCACAAACTTTTAATATGTACTAGAATTGTAGAAATACAGAAGTGGTTCCCTTCTGTTAGGAATAATTGCCTTTACTTTGTTTTAAATTTTGAATAAATACTTTCTTAATGATATTAAATAACGTGGTTGTTACTAATTATTTAAATGAATAAATGCTAAGTATTCAAAAAAAAAAATTCGTAAACTTTTCTAAACAATAAGTATTTTTTTTTTGAAGTAACGTTGAGCCAGTAGCTCAATTGGTAGTGGGACTGTATGGAGGCGGTACTTTTGTAACACCCTGGTCATTACCGTTACTGGCGGTGCTACCTCACGATTTTCTCGTCCCCCCTATCCACCCAGTGGAAATAACGAGTTTTTGCCTTCCGTGGGATTCGAGCCCGGTACTTGGGGGATAAGTACCGCCTCCACACAGTTGGTAGTGGGACTGTGTGGAGGCGGTACTTATCGCCGAGGTAGGGCTCGAATCCCACGGAAGGCAAAAACTCGTTATTTCCCATGGTTGGATAGGGGGCGAGAAGGTCGTGAGGTAGCATCGTCGGTAATGTTAATGGTCGGGGTGTTACATAAAAAGGCGCCTTTTTATGTAACACCCCGACCGTTACCATTACCGGCGATGCTACCTCATGAACTTCGCGCCCCCCCTAACCACTGCTAGCTCAATTGGTAGTGGGGTGATGTGGAGGCGGTACTTATCCCCCAGGTACCGGGCTGGAATCCCACGGAAAGCAAAAACTCGTTATTTTCACTGGGTGGATAGGGAGATGAGAAGATCGTGAGGTAGCACCGCCGGTAACGATAATGGCCGGGGTGTTACAGTTACGGTCACCGACTATGAGTTTTTTAGCATCCGAACCCGCCTGATTGAACTCCCACGAAATCGTTTTTCACTTTCGACAAACCAACAACCTGCTTTTACTCACCCAAATAATTGTCGTCGTCGTTGGTTTATGCGGAATTCGGGCGGTGGCGAAATCTTGTCCACCCCTAGCTCTAAGAACATTTACATTCATCTCACATATTTTGGTTCTTTTAATGAACGTGACTCAATTTTTTATATTGTTTCACACTTCTCAATTAATTAAACAATTATATTTTTTAAATATTCATATAGTATGCATCTGATAATGTGTTTTTGGTAATAGTAAACATACATCACATATATGCTAAAATGTATGCTTTAGGCCATATCTAATGAGATATGTTTTATTTATTTTTCTTTGTTTAAGACCACTGCTTAGATGATTGTACTTGCCGCTACCACTCGACCCCCCATGTACCTTTCATCATCTCAAGATATATAAAAAGACCATTTTATCTTTTTGACCATATATAAAAGTTTTTTCAAAAAAAGATTTCTCATTTTTTACTCACTTTTTTGAAACTTTGGCAAAATACCTGCATTTTCGAAACTTTCAAAATTTATGAAACAAACAAATAAGTTTTTTTCAAACTTCTTTATTAATTTGAAGCTTTTGAAACGTAATTTCCAATTTTTAAAAAAAAAATCAAAACTTTCAAATAATACATACTTTAAAAATAGAAAAATTCAAGAAATTTCAAAAGTTTCGATCAAATTGAAACCTCTGAAATAGAAAAACTCCAAAATTTCAGACTTTTTAAACCTTCAAAAATTTGAAAGTTTCGAAAACCTGGTTTTTAAACCTTCGAAACTTACATTTTTAAAACATTCGAAAGTTTTAAAGATTCAAAAAATTTGAAAATTTCAGTTATTTTTTTAATTATTAATATGATAATTTAATTTTATAGTGCCTAGAACCAGATGCGCAAATAGAGAAATTATTCGTACTATTTCCAGCAACAAAGGTGATAATATTCCATCCACCGCATCATATCGACAAATGAATGAGGTTAACCATCCACCTCATCAGCATCATCGTAGACATAGTTTTAGGTCTCATGACCTTGGTGAGGATGTTCATAAGTCTGAACAGAATATTCAGGAGACTAAACAAATGAATTATGAGGAAGTCGAGGAGCAGAACTTGGGAGAGCAGATTCAACAGCTCGGATTCCGTAGAGGACCGATATTGACACAATCGAAAGGAGAGGTATATTTTAATTAATTAGGAGGTGAAATATATTCTTCGACAAGACTCACACTTGTGTGGAGGTGAAATATATTAGTTTGTTTATTGATTTAGAGCGTTGTCAAGACTATGGATGGGGTACCACTACATTGGTTATGCTATATGACAACCTGAGAGATGAAGCTGTTCACGACACTAGGCAGTTGGGAGGATATAGAACCCTATTACAGGTATATGACTCATATTAAGTTGTGTTATTAATTTATTAAGTTGTATTTTAATTTACTAATTGTTTTTTATTTTTGGTGCAGTGTTGGATATACAGGCAATTTCCTAACATTTGTAAGCGGGGCGATAGTGGAATGATTCATGTGCATATTCCAAGAGCCTGTAGGTGGACTGCAAAACACGTTGTTGAAGGTGGGTTGCTAACATATCAGTGGAGACTTTATGCTATTTTGCTTGACGATGTATTGTTTACACCCTATGAAGATGACTGAGCTCATCATCCTTTTGAAGCAACGTCGATGTTCTCCGGCTACCTTCGTTGGGTGGAGTTTTAGTCTCATATCTACCGGAGCGATGTCTTTGACAATTTGGTTGCATTTAGTGCATTCAACGTTCCTCTAGTGCCAACCAATTTAGATTTAAAGTGGCAAAATACTATGAAAGCATGTATAACAACAATTCAGAGTCTATCGCCTCTAGTGACGTTTTCTAGTGAGGTCTTTAAGGACTATTATGACTGGTACTTAAATGTTTCACATCCACTGATCCTCCCTGATGGTCCACCTGTTAGCCCACCTACTACTCCACATGTTGATTCACATGTTCCATCATCTTCTGCACAAGCTGGTCCATCTTCAGCACGAGACCGTAAAGCATTTAGGCTTTTATAGAGGGCCATACAAATGGTAAATCTAGATGGTAAAGTTCATATGATATTAAGTGAGTTACTCTGCATGTTACAAGAAGACTATTAGTAGATCGTGTTATGTATGGTAAATATATTTTGTATCATGAAACTCTATTCTAATATGAATTTTCAAACATCAATACTTAAATTCTATTCTATAAGTAAATGATTAAAAGTTCAACTCTAACTTGATCCCAAAAAATAGGCAACAAAGCTTCACACATACAACTTAATATTCATTTGATGAAATACAATGGTTTGAAAGCTTGACACATATATATATTAATCTTCATTTAATGAAATACAAGATGGTTTGATAAATGTTGGATCTATGTGTTCTCAATGCTTGAGACGTTGTGCATAAGTTATTTCCCATGCCTTCGCACCATCACTACAAAAGTCTCTCCATTTATGTGAGGTAGGTGGCAAAGGACAACTAGACTTCAATTTTATCTAAACAAGAAAATAAAATATAAAACATTAGTTTACTATTAAACAATGCTAACAATCATTAATTATACCTATACCCAATTACTTTCATTGACAAATCCAATTGATATTAAAGAATTAAGAGAAAAATCATTTGATGGTGGTTTATTCAATGGAAAGAATGTCATATTCAAATTATGAGACAATGACACAAGAACAACATTATATCATGTCGCTATCACGTTGCTATAGTCATCCACTTTTCTTTTTTTCTTGAGATATCAAACTAGAAATCTTCAATGAGTTCTGCATTGTTTCAACGTTGTCATGGAAAACATTAGAATAAAGATTTTGATGTAGATTGATCTCTTTGTCCAAATGTGTTCGAACTAAAGGCCAAAATTCTTCAATCCAACCTAATAATGCTACAACTGTGCGATAACCACAATTTTCATCAAGCACAACATCTACTATGTCAATGATATACTGATGAATAAAAGTAGGAAAATATTTCTTAGATGGTTGATTTGCAGAATGCTGAGATGGTTGCTTTGGAGATCCGTGAGAGACATCGACATACTCCCAATATGAAGGATCCCGAGGAGCATCAAATTCTTTCCTCTTTTTAGTAGCTCCCTTGGGTTTCACTTTATTAGGTGTTGGACGCATTTTTGTTGTATATGGAAATACAAGTTCACACACATTTGTTCTGAAAATCCTTTGACCAACAATATCTTGTGTCTTCATATATGTTTTCATTGCCTCCCACTCTTCTAAAAAGTCATATTGTGATAAAGATTCTTCATGCTCCAATTCATGTTCCAAACTTAATTTTCTCCAAAAAAATAAGAATGCTATCTGAAGGGATGAGAGTACCAGATATCTGCAAATTTGTCAACTCACAAGCATAAGGTAACCCATGAGTTGTTCTGATTGAGCAACCACATTTTGTTTTGTCAATACCTACCATCTTTACCCTCTTTAATTGTTTATCAAATTGTTTTAAACATTTCCTTGATACAAAGTGATGCACTCATTGATAAAATGGTGAATTATACTTGTGCTCAACATCGATAATGGTTTTCTGAAAAGACGTTTTGATGCTACACATTTGGTTCTTCAATATCATATTCACAACATCGCGCCATTACTAGTTTGCAACATGTTTTTCAATCTCCAATGAGCTGACTTAGTTCTACAAATAAATTAAATAACACAAATTAAAACAAATCATATAAATTACTCAATCATATTTCTAAAACAAATCATAATTTAAAAGTACATGTTGGTCGTTGTATTCCCTAAATGCATCACTCTATTGGTCCAAACTCGCACAAATCTTTCTTTGTAATGTGTGAACCATGAATCTTTAACATAATCAACAAAAATGATAATATCGGCACTCACTAGCTCAAAGTGTTGCAAGTGATGATCATACTTCTCCACACTAGTTGAATATACAATTTTTTTTCCATAAATCCATTACTTCATCTTGTCTATCATTTTTCACGTATTGTTTACATTTTACCTCAACATTTTTTCAATATGAAAACGACATAGAAAATTAATTGAAGGAGGAAATACGACACCAATAACACTCATCATGGCAAGATCTATATCGGTCACAATAACTTTAGAAATTAAATTCTTAGAGATGTACAATTGTCTTACTTTTTCAAATGCTCATAATTTTTTTTTATCCCTCTTGTTCCAAGTAAGCAAATGCAACAGAAAATGTCAACCCAATAGATGTTACACCGATAATTTCAAGCAATGAAACGTGTATATGCTATCACATATCAAAACAAAATGAAACGTGTTCAACAACTTTATACAATCATGATGCTTCCAAAATATGTCTCTTAGAACATCTGAATCCTCTCATCTTCTTGTCCAATGCACATAATTTTCACTTTGTATTAATTTCAATAGATGATGCACTTCTGTGTACGAACCTCTCAAAGATGATCGATAAGTACCCATTACTTTATATATTTGAGTGGAAATTGTGAGATTCTCTTTATTTATCTCTTTCAAAGCATTCAAAATAAATCTTGGTGTAAGTTTATATTTTTTCATGTCATTAACAAATTTTCTCTCATCTTCATTTAAACGTCCCAAATATGAATAGCCGCTTAAAGTATCCGTAATATCGTGATTGTGTGTTCCACATTGAACACTAATTTTCCATCTTTCACTAATACTCAATGGTATACATCTGAGTTTGAATTGACAATTTTCCTTATGAGAACAAGTTAATGTTGATTTTGATTTATATTTTCCACCTCTTTCACATCCCAAAATTAATTTGTCTTTCAATAGTTTTTGCCTATTCGAATACAGTCTCTCGAGAGGAAAATATCTACAAAATATATTTCAAATAAAACATCTATTTATATATGTGTATACGTTAAAAACTAAAACTTATAATATCGATTATTATTAAGATTATCTGACCAGTCATGAATTTATCTATAGAATCTCCGATCAATATAGTAGGAATTTCACCCTCAACTGTACCCATACCTGATTTGAAAAAATATATTAAATTTAATTAATATTTATATTATAAATACAATATTTAAAATAAAAAATTTAATTATTTTAAAATAAAATTTATATTTCGAAAATTTGAGTAAAATTGAAAATTTTCTAAATTTTCATAAGTTTCAAAATGTATAATTACGTTTCAGAACTTTGTTTTTCGAAATGTCCTTATTTCAAAAATTTGAAAGTTTCGAAAAATTTGCATTTCGATACTTTTATTAAAGGTGAAAGCTTCGAAAAAAAATTTACAAATACATTTTGAAAATTTCAAATTAAATAATACTTTTGAAAAGTAACTCACTTTGTTAAAATTGTGAGAAGTAAAAAATTTCAAATTTTTATATATAATAAAAAGAGTATAATAGTCTATTAACATGTCTTGGGGGTGACACTTATTAGCCACTTGCATTGAAGATTAAAAAATATAGGTGTTTTTTTTTTCACTTTTTTCAGGTCTCACTTAATAAATTGTATTAAAATAGATTAATGTTGTTGAAATATAATAATAAAAAAATTATTGGTGAGACTCGTTTAATAAAAAATATTTGAAGTGCTAGGTTGAAAAAATTAAATGATTAATAAATGTTATATTATAAAAGTATAGATAAGTAGTGTGTAACCGTGTGATCCACTTAAACAACCAAAAAGAGTATCACCATTGTGCTTTAAATCTTCTTGTTAAGTAACTTAATTTAAAAATATTGTCTATATCAATAAACCTAGGGAAGAAAATAACAAGTCTATGTAAATTTCTTTAGTTTACAAAATAATTAACAACTCGAACCTTTAACAACGTAAAAAGTGGTTGTTTGTTCCTGTTTTGAAGGGATAAACAACAATTGTCAAATCATCTCAATCAAATGCAACAATTACCTAACATAGCTTTAAACATGCAATTATGCAACAAATTAGGCTCCCTTATTTGGAACTCTATATTAATAAAGAGGAAATATTGTTTATAGTGGGTCCTACACACAAAACCTTTAAACTTCAAATTGGAAAGAAAAGTGAAATTTAACAGGTTTTTTGGTTCTCCATTTCACTATTGTGGAAACTTTACTAACAAGAAACCCTTTAAATTCGAGCATTACTAACAAGAAACCCTAAAATCACATCATTCAGCCTCTTCTCTCCTCTCACTTCGATCCATCTTTCTCTTCTCGTGAAAGAAACCCTTCCACCGCCGTCGAAAACCCTTCTTTCCATCTCCATTCGTTTCCACATCCCTTCTTCCACCGTAAGCTTCTCCTCCTCCTCCTCCTCTATCTTTATTTATCTTTTGTTTCTTTGCAAGTTTGCATTGATGATATATCGTTATTCTGTTTACTTCTGTCTGCAGGTGGTTGACAGAGAGAGTTTTTCTCAATGTAAGTTGCTATTTATCTTCAAAGCATTGATGATCTACTGATGTTCTGTTTGTTTATCTTCAAATAATTCATTTGATACATTAACCAAGACATGCTAAATTAAGATCCATTGTTTGTCATATTGCATTACTGATTAGAGGACTAGTGAGTTTTGCCCCAATACTCAATAGTCTTATGTATGGAAGGGCTTTTTTCAATGGTTTTGTTACATGCTAAATATTGTGATTGGTTGTATACGCAAGTGTTGTTTTGATTTGATGCATGTTTTGGTATGTCTTATGGTAAGAGTCATAGAATGGTTGGAGTCATGGAATATGTTTTAAGTCCAGGACCATTCAAATTGATTTTTTTTGTTTAAATGTCTCTGTCTTCCTCTTTAGATATTGCCGTTTCCAAGACTAGTCATGGATTGCTTGTCCCATGTAAACTTTTGGTAGTCTTGAGTGCATATGGGTTTGCACACTTAATTCTCTATTATATTGTTTAAGTGGCTAGCATTAACTTCAATAGTTTTTCTTGTAGTTGTGTTGGCTTATTTGGAGATTTGCTTTTACGTGTACCACTTTCACCATGTTTGCAACTCATAGACAACTCTAGCGTGACAAGTCTGTGGTAGAAATTTTTAACATAAACTGTGTTGAACAATGATTGTTCTGAATGTAATCTTTTAATAGTACAAGCTAACTTTCACATTATTGTTTGTTTAATAATTTCTCTCGAATTTTTCAGTGCTAATTATCAATCATCAGTTTGTAGTTTCCTCTTTTCTTTTCTTACTTTAGTGCTCTTTTTTGAAGGCACCATGTTTGTGTTTAATATGTGTTCTTTATCTTTCTTACATTACTTTTTTGTGTTTGCAGATGTCGCATACAAATCATAAAAATTGCCATTTCAACTTCCTAGTTGCCACTTTCACTCACACTCTCATCGTTGCAAACTTTGTTCCATCTCTCACTTTCTACTCTGCTTCTAACATTCATCATGTTTCCTAAATCTTCAGTAACAATCAATCGAAAATGGTTGGAAAACCATTCCACCTACCAAATTATGATTAGTGAAACCAATGTGATGACATGCGTAACTTCTAATTTAGATTCGGTAGAAGCATCGATGGAACAAACGTATGTAAAATTCAAAGGAGAAAAAAAAACATGTCTATGGATTAGAGGTAAAATGGGTTCCTGATCATTGTGATGATGAGGAGGCCGTTGATGGTATGGATGATGATGCTGCTTGTGAAAGTGCGGTTGTTGATGGATGGTTTGGTTGTTGATGGATGGTTTGTGAGAGAGATTTGCTATCATTTCTATCTCCTTTGTAATGGACGTTCTTCTTCTTTACAAAGTTAAGCAGGACATCAGTAAGTTTTTGCCTATACTTACCGCAGTTTTTGAACAAACAACTGAAAAATATTTTAGTAGGATACGAAATTAAAAAAAATTTAAAGAAACTTTGTTGTTATGTTAATTTGGAACTAGAACGTTTGGGTACTGGTGAATATTCTTTTATTAATTTTGAAGATCAAGTAGAGGCTTATAATGTCAACTGCTTCCCCTTTCATCCTGTTGTATGTTGTCTCGATGTGAAGAGGGAAGAACATTAAAAACTTTAGGACGCAAAATTTTAAAGATAGATATTAATCCTGATGGCGATGAAGATATAGAATTGGTTGAAGATTCCAATAGTTGACTGATAAACAAATAAAAAATGTTACTCTATTTGCATTTATCCCTGTTAAGACAGGGATGACTATCTTTGGGCGTTAGTGATTTGTACTTGATTGTGTTGCTTGGAACTATTGGTCATGCAATATTACTCTTGATTTCTATATGCATATATGCTAGGAACTTTTGGTCATGCAATATTACTCTTGATTTCTATATGCATATATGCTACTGATAGATTTTTGATTAATTGCATTTCCTTATTATGTTTTTATATGTTTTTGATTAGTTAATGTTCTATTTCACTAATAGCCTAAGCGTTTTTTTTTTCTTTCTTTACTTCCCTAGCTAGCTCTGTTTTTTCATCTTTTTAATCTCTTACTTGGAGATAACGATTAATTTCTGCAAGGTTATGGAATCACTAAGGCTTATTAAGCCAATTTTTCTAAGTGTCTATATAACTTTTGGATGCACGTTGTAATCTTACAACATGCGGCTACAAAATATATATTTTTTTAAAGTATATTTGGCTTTAAACTCAAGTTTAGATGGAAAAGCTCATATTCCTAACTTCTACGGTGACTTGGAACTAATTCTCGCTATTTTTTATCAAATGTATAGCAGATTGACTTTTTGCTATAGTTTTATGTTATTTTTATTGAACAATTGTTTTATACTCTTCCCTTTATGCGTTTGAGCTATGTTTATATTAAATTTATGGAACTATGTCATGCTTACTTTCTCTTATATTTGTTTTCTTAAAACGTTACATTTATTTGGTTGTCTATACTAGTCAGTTCCAAGCAACACAATTAAGTACAAATCACTAACGCCCAAAGATAGCCATCTCTGTCTTGGCAGCAATAAATATAGACAGAGTAACACTTTTTATTTGTTTATCGGTTAACTGTTCTACATCCCACTCAGGATCTTCAACCAATTCCATATCTTCATCGCCATCAGGATTAATATCTATTTTTAAAATGTTGTGTCCTAAATTTTTGAATGTTCCTTCCCTCTTCACATCGAGATAACTTAGAACAGGATGAGAGGGGAAGCAGTTGACACTTCTACTTGATCTTAAAAATTAATTTCGTATCCCACTAAAATGTTTTCGGTTGTTTGTTCAAAAACTGCTGTAAGTATAGGCAAAAACTTACTGATGTACTGCATAACTTGATAAAGAAGAACGTCCGTTCCAAAGGAGATAGAAATGATAGTAGGTCTCTCTCGCAAACCATCAACAACAACTGCACCTTCACGAGCAGCATCATCATCCATACCATCAGCAGCATCCTCATTATCACAATGATCAATAGGGACCCATTTTACCTCTAATCCATAGACACGTTTTTTTTCTCCTTTGAATTTTACATACGTTTGTTCCATCCATACTTCTACCGAATCCAAATTAGAAGTCACGCATGTCATCACATTGGTTTCACTAAATCATAATTTGGTAGGTGGAATGGTTTTCCAACCATCTTCGGTTGATTGTTACTGAAGATTTAGGAAAGTGAGAGATGGAACAAAGTTTGCAACGATGAGTGTGAGTGGAAGTGGCAACTGGGAAGTTGAAATGACAATTTTTATGATTTGTAAGTAATTTAAGCTGTGACATGCAACATCTGCAAACACACAAAAATAATGTAAGAAAGATAAAGTACACAAACATGGTGCCTTAAAAAAAGAGCACTAAAGTAAGAAAAGAAGAGAGGACACTACAAACTGATGATTGATAATTAGCACTGAAAAATTCAAGGAGGGAAATTATTAAACAAACAATAATGTGAAAGTTAGCTTGTACTATTAAAAGATTACATTAAGAACAATCATTGTTCAACACAAAATGTTCTTGGTTTCTAGAAAACGAAGATTGATTGAATAGAAAATGGAGATTGATCAGATCGTAAAACGGAGAACGTTTTCTGTCAAACAAAATTAAAGATTTCAATGCCAAAATGAACACGCGCAATTATTAACCTAGTTCAGAGATGAACTCCTACGTCTTGGAGACTGGATCTGACTTCGAATTATCACTTATAATGAATCAAATGATTACAATGTTTGCACTTTGTTGCCTGTTTTCTGTGCTATGCAAAACCACATACTTTTCTGTTTTATTTCTACCCTCCCGATCAGCATTGCTTTTTGTTGAAGAATCAAGAGAAATCAGATTTGATTCTCTTTTAATTTATATTAGTATGTTTATTTTTATTTTATGATTCTGTCATTATTACTCAGTATTACTATTGTAATAAAACATGTCTTTTACTTTCTTCATGGTATCAGAGCTCTGGTTAAGTTTTCCACAGCCCATCAGGGTTTGGGGCTCTAGCCAACTGAGATATGGCACACAACACCCCATGGAAGACAGCCCTTATGGGTAGCGGCGGCAGCAACGACGATGGTTTGGATAAAAAATCAGAAGTAGTCAACAACGCCGACAGTATTGGTTTAGGCGGCGGCCCAGGCGGCAGTGGCTGCTGGAATGGTTTATCTAACAATGGTTTTTCCAACTTTTTTGGCCATGAGGGAACTTCTAATGTCCTCAATGTTGAAATCCAAAAATTCAATGGAAAAAATTATGTCGAATGGTCCCAAACCACAAGATTGATACTAGACGGTAAGGGAAAATATGGTTTCCTAACCGGAGAGGTGCAAATGCCTGCCACAACTGATCCGAATTACAAGTTTTGGAAATCTGAGAACTCTGTTATTATTGCTTGGCTGCTTAGTAATATGGAATCAATGATTAGAAAACCTTTTATGTTTTTGCCTACTGCAAAGGAAGTTTGGGAGGCAGTCAAAGAAACATATTTTGACATACAGAATTCATCTCAAATTTTCGATCTCAAATCACGATTGTGGCATGCCAAACAAGGAGATAGATATGTCATTACCTATTATAATGAGTTGATGACACTATGGCAAGAATTGGATCTCTGCTATGATGATCATTGGAAATGCTGTGAAGACAGTGTTTTGTTTCTTAAGAGACAGGAGAACGACCAAGTATTCATGTTCTTGGTTGGGCTTAATAAGCGGCTTGATGAAGTCCGAGACAGAATATTGGGAAAGATTCCATTGCCATCACTTCGGGAAACGTTCTCAGAAGTTAGAAGAGAAGAGGCGAGACAAGGTGTTATAATGGATAAGACACCTTCTGTTGGTGAGGTTGAAAGCTCTGCCCTAGTCACTAAGAATGAAGACGAGAAGAGAGATGGCAAGAAACCATGGTGCGAACATTGCAAACGTCCAGGGCACACACGTGATACATGTTGGAAGCTCCATGGAAAACCTCTAAATTGGAAGAAAAAAGAAGGAAACGAATGTCAAGCCCATCTCCTTTCACCAAGGAACAATTAGATCAATTGTACAAACTCCTTGAGTCTCAAACAGCTTCTTGCTCTATAGCTCAGAGAGGATTTGAGCACGGGGAAGATGATTGGCAATGCTAAGGAGAGTGCAGGACTCTATTATCTTGACAATGGACTCGACTTCAAAGACCAACAAAAACAAGTACCTGCTTTGAATCTATTTTTGTCTCTTCTAATAATGATGATATTATGTTATGGCATTTACGATTAGGACATCCTAGTTTTCTGTATTTGAAACATTTGTTTCCTAAATTATTTTCTAAGAAGGATTCGTCTTTATTTCATTGTGAAACTTGTGAATTTGCTAAATATCATCGTTCTTCTTTTTCTACACAACCATATAAACAATCAAAACCATTTGCAGTTATTCATAGTGATGTTTGGGGTCCTAATAGAATAAACACCTTTTCTAATAAAAAATGGTTTATAACTTTTATTGATGATCATACTAGAATTTGTTGGGTTTATATATTGAAAGAAAAATCTGAAGTTGGATAGGTTGTCAAATTTTTTTTTTAGAATGGTGCACACTCAATACCAAACAAATATTCAAGCCTTCAGAAGTGACAAAGGTAAAGAATATTTTAATATACTTTTGTCCGATTTTTTTTCTTGCAAATGGGGTTGTTCATCAAAGTTCTTGTGTTAATACACCCAAACAAAAATGGAATTGCAGAGAGAAAGAATAAACATCTTCTTGAGGTTGCTAGAGCTTTACTATTTGCAAATAAGGTTCCAAAATATTTGTGGGGGTGAAGCTGTTTTAACTGCATCATATTTAATTAATCGAATGCAATCTAAAGTTTTAGATTTGCATACCCTTCTTGATGTTTTGTCGAAATTATTTTCCTTTGACTAGTGTCTCTGCTGATTTGCCATTAAAAGTTTTTGGTTGCATTGCTTTTGTTCATGAACATAAATACCTTGACAAACTCGAGCCACGAGCAATAAAATGTGCGTTTATCGGTTACTCTCTAACTCAAAAGGGGTATCGGTGTTTTGAATCAAAATCAAAAAGAATTTTTGTAACCATGGATGTTACTTTTGTTGAAAATCAACCATTTTTTTACTAACATTCATCTTCAGGGGAGAAATTTTAAGGAAGATTCATCTTTTACTTTTGAAAACATCATTACTTTAAGTGATATAGTGTTGTCACAAAATTCTGAGACTTATATTGATGCACCAAAAGAAAATGCCCAAGAATCCATATTGAAACTCAATCCACTTATGAATGAGGTTTCGACAGATTCGGGGGCGACAATTTCAAATCAAAATCACAATGATCAAAATCACAATAATGAAGGACCACCTGAATTGCCACAACATAATGATTCAGTTAAAGAGACACAAAGCAGGTTTACTACAATTGACCCTACTTGGAAGGGAAATGTCTTTGAAAGAAGAAACCATAAACAGAGAAATGAAGGACCCATTCTCTGACCCTCCCAAGATTCCGAACCAATAGATAATCCAACACATATCTTGATACATGTAAGTCTTCTTCTGTTCTTAAGAGTCATGTCGAGTATTCTGATATAGACCTTCCTACTGCAATTAGAAAACCTGTTAGATCATGCACCAAATATCCTTTGTCTAATTATGTGTCATACTCAAAATTGTCTTCTTCATTTGCTGCATTTACCTCTAAGTTGTCTGCTGTAGAAATTCCAAAAAATATATAGGAGGCTCTAAAAATTCCAAAGCGAAAGGAAGCTGTTCTTGAAGAGATGAGAGCTCTTGAGAAGAATCAAACTTGGAGAGTCATGACGTTAAAGAATACTGTTGGTTGTAAATGGGTATTTACCGTAAAATATAATTCTGATAACACAGTTGAAAGATACAAGGCACGCTTGGTTGCTAAAGGGTTTACTCATACATATGACATTGATTACTCAAAGACTTTTGTTCCCGTTGCCAAATTAAACAATATTAGAGTTCTCTTGTCCTTGGCAGTGAATTTAGATTGGTCTCTTAACCAACTTGATGTAAAGAATGCTTTTCTGAATGGTGATTTGGAGGAGGAAGTATACATGGATAGTTCACCTGGCTTTGAAGATAAATTTGGTTCAAATGTGTGCAAACTACAAAAATCCCTTTATGGTCTCAAGCAATCCTCAAGGGCTTGGTTTGAAAAATTCACTCGGTCGGTCAAACGACAAGGATATATGCAGGGACAATCAGACCATACTCTGTCCATGAAGTTCTCTAATGTTGGTAAAATTGCAATTCTAATTGTATATGTAGATGATATTATTCTCACAGGAGATGACATTGTTGAGATGGAAAGATTGAAGAAAAATTTGACAAAAGAATTTGAGATCAAAGATTTAGGTGCGCTTAAATATTTTCTTGGTATGGAAGTTGCTCGCTCGAAGAAGGGAATTGTTGTTTCTCAAAGAAAATACATCCTAGATCTCTTGGAAGAAACTGGGATGAATGGGTGTAGACCAGCAGATACTCCTATGGAATTAAATGCTAAACTTTGGGAGAAAGACAGTGTTCCTGTTGAGATTGGAAGATACCAGAAGTTAGTCGGCAAACTTATTTAGCTAGCCCATACTAGATCTGACATCGCTTTCTCTGTGAGTGTTGTAAGCCAATTCATGCATTCTCCCTATGAAGAACACTTGGAGGCAGTTTATCGGATCTTAAGGTACTTGAAATCCAATCCTGGAAAGGGTTTGTGCTTCAAGAAAACTAATGACAGAGAAGTCTCTATATTTACAAATGCTGATTGGGCAGGATCAATTACTGATAGAAAATCCACCACTGGATATTGTGCCTATGTTTGGGGAAATTTAGTTACTTGGAGAAGTAAGAAACAAAGGGTTGTTGCTCGAAGCAGTGCAGAAGCTGAATTCAGAGCAATGGCTCAAGGAATCTGTGAACTTTTATGGATTCGTAAACTCTTGGACGAACTAAAAATGAAAGTTGACTCACCCTTAAAATTGTTTTGTGATAGCCAAGCAACAATAAGTATAGCTCACAACCCTGTACAACATGATAGAACCAAGCACATTGAGATTGACCACCATTTCATAAAAGAAAAAATTGATGCTGGAATTATATGTTTGCCATTTGTGACTTCCAATCAGCAAACTGCTGATATCTTGACAAAAAGTTTGGCGAGACCCAATTTTGAGCGACTTATAGCCAAGTTGGACATGACAGATATCTATGCACCAACTTGAGAGGGGTGTTGAAGAATCAAGAGAAATCAGATTTGATTCTCTTTTATTTTATATTATTCTGTTTATTTTTATTTTATGATTTTGTCATTATTACTCTATTACTATTGTAATTTCTTTTCCTATATAAACAGCTTAGGGCTGTAGTAATAAAACATGAAAGTATTTTGTCTTTTACTTTCTTCACTTTTTTTGGCTTATATACAAGTTGTTTACAATTTGGGAGCAACTAACTCTATCTCTAAAGTCTTCTAATTAAGTACCACTTATTTACGGCAACAATAAAAGCTTTTTCTGAGTTTGTGATTATTGCTTTATAGTTCAAGATTTGATTTGTTTTGTTTGTGCAGAAAAAAAAAGCTTTTTTTTAATCTACAAGGAAAACATCAGGTAAGATATTTTTGTTTAATTTGCTTTGTTGTTCTCTCTTTTATTGTTTTAGGATGAAACTTTTGGTAGAGGATATTTTATTTAAATTGCAAATTGGAATGTTAATAAAAAGTTTGTTACTGTAATTATATGATTGTTATTTGTTAACATATTTTCGTGTAAGTAACTTGATTGGTTAGTTAGAGAAACATAATTAGATTGGATACTGCACTCTTTGTTGAAATTGTGTTATTGTTACATTGTGATTCTTGATATTGCTGGAAATTATGGATAAATGGAGTTGATGCATGTGCTGTGGAGACCCCAAAAACCTTGATGTTGTGGAATTGCGGTGATTCTTTTGAGGCTGTTTTGGTAAATGTTTTTTCTCATTCTTTTGTTTGTGTATTTGGTTTGTGTGTCATTCATAGTTTTGTGTCTGGTATGTTAGTTTTGAGTGCCTCTGTCGTAGTAGCAATTCTTCCATGGGTTTCTCTGCTCATGATTTTTTGCTCTGCAGTGAGGAAGCTGTTGTTGCAGCTGAGCCAGTTGTCGCCGCCGCTGCTGCAATTCCAGGTGAGCCAATGGACATCATGACTGCCTTGCAACTTGTGCTCAGGAAGTCACTTGCATACGGTGGTGTTGCACCGGGCCTTCACGAAGGTGCAAAACTAATTGAGAAGCACGCATGACAGCTCTGTGTTCTTGCAGATTGCAGAAGATTTGACCAAACTTACTATATTAAACTTGTCAAAGCTCTTTGTGCTGAACACAGTGTTAGCCTGCTGACAGTTCCCAGTGCAAAGACACTCTGTGGATGGGCTGGTGTAAGTTTCATCGATAGTAAACAACATTCATGTCTTTCCTTTTTAAAATTCAATGGATATCACATTTATTGGTCAAATGTTGCATATTGATTTGATTGTGTCTCGTTTATGTTTCAACTTTCAAACTAGTTTTGTGGACCGTTGGTGACTTCTTAGTTTCATTTCATTTATTTCTTGTATTAATTATTGATGGCCTTCTCATTGCACTTGTGCAAGATTGATTCTGAGGGAAAAGCTAGGAAAGTTACTGGCTCTCCTGTGTGGTTGTCAAGGTATGAACTGTATAGAAATGATTTTTTTCAGTTTGTGTTCTTCCTTGCTTTACCATTATTTAATTCACTAGTGCCTCTGTGCATGATTTTGGGGAGGAACATGAAGCCTATAATGTTGTTCTGCAACACGTGAAAGCCCAATGAGTTGCACAATCCATACATTGTGTGCGTTATCTTTCCCTTCCGTTTCGGGGTTATTCCATGGGAATGAATTTTACTTATAGCCGGAGTTATGTGCCTAGGAATTTCTACTGATTAATACGATTTTGCTGCTCAGTTATTATTGTTACTCTAGTTTAGTTACATACTTTTGTTTTGGTATTATATTGCAAAGATATTTAATCATTAATTAGTTGGTTACCGTCCAAAGATCATTTTAATGCATTTACAAAGCAGCATGTGTTGGTTTTTATGCATGTTTATGCTAGTAAGTTTGGCTATGCTAAATACATCTATATTATAGTAGATTCGGTAACAATGTCTAGCAGAAGAATAATGAAAATATAGAAAGATTTAACCACGGCAGATTTGCCAGAAAAGATTATTATTATTTTCACCAACACGCCATTTGAAGTATCTTCTGCATTCAACAAAGTTGTCATCTCATGCATATAAAATTATTTTTCAAGAAGTTTCACCTTTTTTTTCCCTTTCATCTGCTACTCAATTCCGTATGATCCTCTCATGCAAAGTTGCATTTTTAAGCCAATCTTAACTTTTATGTTAGATAACAAAAGCCAAATTTAAACAAAAGTATATTTTTAAAAAGGACAGACTAGTACATAAACTATGTTATGTTTAATAAGTATTTTCAACATTGAGATTTATTTATTCACACATTAATACAATAAACTCATCACACATTATCTTTCCTTTACTTTCACTATCTTTTGTTTACTTTGACTCTTTCTTTCGATCAAAGCACTACCACTGGAACATCAAACTCATCTCTAATTATGCCGTTAAGTGATAGAGATGTCAAATTTGATAATCAAATTTTTTTTCTATCTCTAATTCTTGTTGGTATTTATCATATTTCAATAATTTAGGAACTAAATTGGAGAGAGTAATAGTTTATGACCAAATTGATGATTTATTCTCTTTATTCAGTTGGTTTTGGCCAAAGTTTGTGATTATTTTTGGTGACTTAACACGAATTAAACCAAATCGAGCACTTTTAATTCTTGTTGTTATATTTTTTTGAAGTGAGAAGAGGAGTACTTGAAACATAGTAGTGTTTTATGAGAGTGCTTCGAAAAGTGTTTGGTAGAAGAGTTTATAAATAACTCGTGTAGTTTATTTACATAAAAAAAAAAAAATGTTGCATGCTATGCACAGTTTATACTACATAGAAACTCACATGTAGGGAGTTTGTCAACAAAAAATGAAAAGCTCCATTATTAAATTTGGTTGTATAATTATATATATTGTTTAAATGGTGATATATATATTTTGTATTAATTTAACATTTATAAATTCAAAACATTAAATAATAGGGTCTTCATATTCTTTTAAGAAACTGAGAAGATACTTACCCAATACACTCCAATGTAATTACTCTACGAGTTAAATATGTGGTATGCATTGTCTATTATATAAAAATATTAATAGTTTTACATTAAAAAATTATACTTCTCTATCAATTTAAAGAAAATCAAACTCACACCACTTTACAATTTTTTTTAAAAAGTAACTTATATAAAAGTCATTTGTTAACTTATTTATATTATATTAAATAGGCAAAATTGCTCATGCGGTCCCTTAACTTAATTTCAGATAACACTTCAGTCATTTATTATTTTTTTTCCCCGATTTGGTCATTTATTTAATTCTATTACAAAAATTCAAAAATATAAAGAATGAGAATATGAGTTTATTTGAAGATTTGAGTTATAAATTTGATGAAATTTGCATTATATTGAAGATGATAATCAATTATATGAGTCTTGTTTGAAAATTTCGATGAATTTTGTAAAAAAAAGGATAACATCGTTAACATCTTAAAACATGAAAGATCAAATTGTTTACTTAAAATTAAATAAAGGGCAAAATAAAATAAAAAAAAGATAAAAGACTGAAGTGTTATATGAAATTAAGTTAAATGACCGCATGAGCAATTATGTCTATTAAATATTAATAAAATAATACACAAATTTTACTATCTAGACGTGTCAACTTAGTGATATGAACTTGACATTATAACTTCAAAATATAGAGTTTAAATCTTTTATGGAACAATAATAAAATGACCATTAATCTTGACATTTTTTTTAATATTTATAAAAATTGTTAAATTCTATTAGAATAATTATACATAATAAATAATTTTTTCCCCTAAATATACAATTTAAATATTTATCATGTAAAATAATCTAACTACTTATATTGGTAAAAAAAAAATAGCTACATATTATAATATATTCATCAAATGAATCGTATATCATATAATAAATAGAGTAACCTTATTGTAATGTTATTGGAATACAAAATTTGACACTAATAAATAATCTATCGGTTGGAAACAAATACAACATATTACAGCAAATGAAGTGTTTAAAAAATTTATCTTATATATTAGTAGAAGAAAAAAAAAACTTATCTTATTTAACCCATTTTATCTAAAACTAATGCAATTAAAATGAATCAATATAATTTATACAAAAAAATGAATCATTATAATTAATAGTTTAAATTTACTATATTTCGGTCAGTAAATCGAACTCTAATATGAATAAGAATTCAAACAAAATGTTAGTAACAAAACATCTCTAATATGATTTTATAAAAAAATGTCTATAATTGTTATTTGAGTAAAAAAACATCTACAAAAAATAAAAAAATAATATATAAAAAAAGAATTTCAAACACAAGGTGTGCCGAGCAAATAAAAAACACAAAATTACAATGGACAGAACACACATTTTGTGATAATATTGGGGCATACGTCAAGGGGTACGAAATTTTTGTGACGGAGGAGACATGTATCACTTGAATTCTTTCACAAGTCACACAATTTTCACAAGTCATATAATTCAACAAGTTATTAGAACATCACATAATTCAATCAAATAAATTAGAATCATTGACGTTTGTTTTTTTATTATGTTTATAGAGAAAAATTATTTAAGTAGAAAAACAAAAACGAGTAAAAATATGAAAATATAATCAAAATTAAGGCGAAAAGGCGATTTCAGTTTCTCAAAACCATAAAAATTTGAAGATATTTTAGTAATTATCAATGTTATTTTAATAATCTATCGTTATTATTTTAGTAATGTCGTGGCACTTTTCAATGTCGTTGAAAGATCAATGTGAAGCCAAATAATCTCTTCCATGTCCCTTTTCGAACAAAAACAAAAACAAATTTGAGAAAAAAAAATAGCAAAACATAACAGCTCACCGATGAACCAAGGAAGTAATAAATAACTAAAATAATAGGTTAAATTAAAAACCGGTTAAATAACCATGTACTTCATACAAAGAATTTGATGTATAAGACATAGAGCTCCTTTAGTCTCTAAACAAACAAATTATAATTTTGGTAAACTATATCAATAAGCCTAAAGAAGAAAATTACAAGTCTATGTAAATTTCTTTAGTTTAAAAAATAATTAACAACTTGAACTCTTTAACAACGTTAAAAGTGGTTGTTTATTATTGTATTTTAAAGCAGAGAATAATTTGGTTTAACAATTTTTCTATTTGTCCATTTTTTTCAAGTTTAAATTAATAACTTATGATCATCTCTATTTTTTTTTTCTGTAACTTTGAATTGTTTTGAAATGTATTAAAAATATTTTAGAATATCACATGTAAATGGTGGAAAATAGAGAGTATCCTGATCTCAAATTAATATACCAAGAAAGAGATACCGATAACTACACAATAAACCATTACTTAAAAGAAAAAAAAAAAAAAAAAAAACTCAATATGTGTGATATTTATAAAACAAATGCTAACAAGTGCTCTTGACGTGTGAGCTGTGATACAAACAACATTCCAAAATGGTTAATCCATTTCCATAATAACTAAGAATAAACATTCTGTAATTTTTGAAAGTGAGATCTCACAATAGTCCCTAAACAGAAAACATTTTAAACTCCTTCGTTCATGATATGACAACCTTACATGACAACAAGCTAGTAAGCTACTAGTATCGGTCTCAAGTTACCTCCTTCAAGTCTAGGACACTAATATTACTACAATATTTACATGTGTGATATACAACATGTCATGAAAATTGTAAGCAATATTTCAAACTTGCATAAACTACAACTCAAAATATGTATGACAGTTGAAAAAACTAGTAAAAATTTCCCTCAGCCAATTAGCAGTTGCCTAGATCTTTTAGCTTTAGTTCCTTGCTCTTCACTCTCATCTAATTTCCTCCTCAAGTTTTTCAGATCATCTTCACTGACCAAACCATTCAGTGCTTTATTCAATGCATACGTCTCGCCCATTTTCCTTCGACACTCTTTACTTGCAGAATCGTGAGAAACAACTGAAACATAGCTTACACAATATAAGCATGGATCATATATATGGAATCCCATACAACCAGAACAGAACAAAAACATGTCAATTTGATCAAGAAAGTATGTTCTAAAGGTTATTAAAGCTACCCAGTTTGAGCTACTAACATGCATGTATATATTTATAAAACTAAAAATATATGTAAATTTGAAAATAATATCCACCCTCAGATATCAAGATCATATAAACTACCAAGAAAGAAATATTAGGAATAAATGAAGCTACATATCATAAATGAAACTACATGACACAACCAATTGCTTAAGTTCTAGTGGTTAATACCCATGTACAAACCCTAGCTATAACAATTCTTGACCATACTTTACTTAATTCTCAGTCGAACTCCAGATTATCAGGACCCTTTTTCATTGGGAAACCGAGGGATAAGACCAAAAAAGCATAATATACATGATACTACTGAAAGCTAATGAAAAAGATAGTAACCCAGATGATGAAACTAACCTGGCATAGGGTAGTCTTTTCCAATTATGCAATTAGCTTTGGTTTGGATGCTTAGAGGAGCAGTCCATGGTTCATAGATGTACTCCTTGGGTATATCTACTCAAACACATTAAATTCTAAGTTCTAACACCTTATCAATGACAACTTACAAGATGATAGAAGATGGTGAAAGTAAAGGAACTATAAATTACCTTTTAAGACTGGAAGAAAATGTTTAATATAGTCACCATTAGGGTCATACTTCTTACCAAATGTGGTTGGGGAATAAATACGATGATACTGATCATGACAGACAATACACGCGATAAATGTCAGTTAAAAAATATCAGGATTCAACCTCTGGAAAAGAAATTTTAATCACTTTGTACTGAAAATTCTGAACTAGTTCATATACCTGATAAAAGAAAGATGAACATGAAAGCCACATCCAGTTACCATTATTAATTGCCCAATCTGCATCAATCAGAAGCCTCTCAAAGACATCACGTCCTTTTTCCCAATGAATAAACTGTCATAAACAAAAAAAAGTAAAACGTTGGAACAGATTACAGAATAACGAAGAACAAATAAAGTTGGCATGCTTGAGAGTATCAATGTCGTATACCAGATCGCCTCGAGTTAGAAAACACGCAACAGAATGTCGTGCTAAATGATGCATCCAACCCCATTGGCGTAGCTACAACAGAAAAGTATGGATTCATATACACTTTCAGAGTGAGTATGCTAGATTTTGAGGCATGTAACTTGAAGGTAATAATAACCCTATTTATCAATGCTTTATCTGGAAAAGAATGTCAAAATCCAAACCTGGACCATGATAGCATCAATCCAAGGAAATCCTGTCTTAGCATCCCTCCAAGCCTCAAACAGTTTATCATCATCCTTCCAAGGAATCTACAATAATGAATTCCATACAATAGTTATAATATGATTAAGTGGTTTATGTTTTCTTATAAATTAGAAGTATTAATGCAAGAGAAACCGCATAGTAATGGACAAATGTTCAACACATCAATAATAATAACAAGAATATATAAGTACATGGGATAGGAGTATAGTTGATATAAGTACTCTAGAAGCATAAACATAATAACACTTGCACCTCAAGATAATTATAGATACTTATATATCATATAGTAATGATATTTAGTAAATCAGTTATAAAAAATGGTTTTTACAAAAACTACTCAAATCAGCTTCTCGTTTTAAACAGTCCTTAGATCATTTTTAGAATCTGATTTTTATGTAACCATTGATAGTTGTCTCACCTGCTTGCATATCCTATTTCCTTTCATCCTATCGAAATTTGGAGTCCCAAAAGCTGCCGTGTAAAAGAAGTCTCGCCACAACAACTGCATATGTCGACAAGAGAACCACTTTAATTTCCAAAAAGTAGCGCTCGAAAAACAATACCATACTAACTTCTGGAGATAATGTTACCTGTCCTAGCAGAGAAACAGGTGGTGAAGTATGTTTTGGCAAACTTTTATATACATCTTGAATGCAGTGGTAGAAATATCTGGAAGAGAGACAACCAAACTGCCAAGGAGATCAACAACAAGCAAGAAAGTAGAAAAGAAAACCAAGGTTCAATTAAGGTTAGTAGTTCAATCAAGCAAAAGGGATATGTTAAGCAATACAGTTTTTACAGTTTTTGACTTACTTTCAAGTAAGGTGATAAAATTGTTGTTGCTGGCTTAAAAAATGCAGATGGATTACCCTTGGGTTTCTCAAAGTTTGCCACCCACATCTGAAATCGTCAAAATAAGAAATTAAGGTATGTTACAAAATACACAAAAAGAAAAAAACAGTATCTTGTATTACAAGCAATGTTTTAAAAACGGCCAGCACCGATCAGTTCATCCAGAAACTAGTCATTTTACAGTTGGTTTGATCTCATTTGTGCCAGAGTCTGGTTGAACCAAAGTAAATAGGTTGAACTACGGTTGGTTCAACCGATTTTTATTTATTCTCTATTTTAATATTTTTTTAACTTTTTGTTTCTTGTCATCCATTCAACCAATCATGGTTGAACCATAACCTAGAGGTCTCCCTAATTTTATTTTTGATCCGATTTTTAAAACATTTATTACAAGCAGTTGATTTTCAGCAAGAAACATTAATTATCAATTATATATGTGAACACCAATGAATTGGCATCGTGAGTCGTGAAACGTAGCTTACAGCCTTTCATTTTTTCGTGTTTGAAGTACCTTGTCTTTCATGCATTCTTCCAATTTCTTCAATGCTTCTGATTCACCACCTTTGAAAGGAGAGAAAGAAAACTCCTCCTGAAATTAATTTCTCTCATTAAGTGCACCAGAAGGGTTATTATAATCTTAAAAATATAGTATGCACACCAGTTTAGCATCTCCATATCCAAGGTCTTTGATGGTTGGAACTTCAGAAATATCACAACTTCCAAGATGGCCAACCGGCGGGAGCGAAGAATACTTGGTTAAGAGAGGAGACGGTGGATCCCCCGCAAGCTTGACAAATGACTGATAACTAAGTGGCGGCTTCCCTCCATTCTGTTTAGGCATTTGCACAAGAACATTATCAATTTGATCATGAACTAATGGAATCAGAACAAAAATAACATCAATAATAGACATATGAAATCAGTGGTACATAATTAATTGGTAGAAACAAATAAAACTGACATTAATAGTTAAATTGGAGATTATTAGATTAGATTAATCTCTTCATGCTTCAAACTCACCTTCTGTATAATTTCCATGGGATTGAAAAGTGTATGGCTTACAGGAGAGAAAACCTCAATTCCTGATGCGAGAGCAAAGTCCTGTAATAACAAAACAAATAATAATGCCTTTAACTCATTATAAATAAAATGTCATGTCCACAACATATAGTACACATTTACATTAACTTTTAACCAACACACTCCCTGATCATAACCATATAATAATACACATTACCTTGATTTTAATATCCATAGCCTGATAATATGGATCAGTGTCATATTCAAAGCACAACTTTCCAATGTTCCACTGCATCAACCAAAATAAGTAACAGAATTAACTACCATAACCTTTGTCTATATTCTAAAAAAAGTAACAGATTTAATAGCTGTTTGGGAGAGAAAGTTTCTCAAACTTGTTTTTACAAAGGACTAAAAGTGATATTGTCATGTTTGTTTGTAACATGTAAAATGGATTCTACCTCCAAATATCAGTTTGACAAGAAGGTATATAATGTTAAGCATTTCCACTAAGTTTAATATCAAATTTGTTTTGTGAGTACTAAATAGATATGTCCAACCACTTTAATGTGAAGTGTGAACTCAAACAAACTTTCCACCAACTTTCATTCAAAATCACGTTTGAGCAAGTGAGTTTCCTAAACAAGCTTTCACACGAACTAAAAGTGATTTTTACATGTTTGTTTGTAACATGTCAAAATTGATTTTACCTCCAAACAACAGCTTAACCAGGAGTAATAAACTATATAATTTTTGAACTAAATTCAAAAAATTCTACTAACATTCATGTCAAATTAGATTTCAAAGAGTATACATATAATCGAATAAATAACTTCACTATAAAACTACACAGCACTGACACTTCATATTAAAAGCGTGTCTCAGTGTTCAACACATTAGGTTAAGCTACTAAAAATCACTTTCTCATTTGAAACAGTTTTTAAATTATTTTCATATTCTGAAAATGCAACAACAACGGTAGTGATAACAACAAAGTTCGAATTTATTTTCATACCTCTTTCAAGCATCGAACGAGAACCTCATTCGGATCACCTTGAAGAATCAATAGTCGTGAACCAAGCTTCTTAAGCTTAACATCAAGATCAACGAGACTCTGAAGCAAAAAATTGATACGGTTAAGACCCGCACGTGACGAACCGGGTGAAAAAGCGTTCCGGTCGGGTTCCATGTAATGCGGGTCAATAATAAAAAGAGGGTAAAGATGAGAAGAACCTCGTGAAGCAAATTCAAGAGCCGGGTTATCATGGATCCGAATACCCTTTCGAAACCACATTAAAGAACCCGACCCGAATCCCATTGAAGAAGTTAATCGCATAGGATTGGATTTTTTTTTCTTTTCAATTTAACGAAAGTATACTACGCGCGCTTTTATTTATTTTTTTTAGAATGAAATTAAATATATATGATGTGGGGTTGAGTCTAACGTGCGCTTGGAGTTGTATTTTGTTTTGCTAGGGGTAGGAAGTGTGTTTCGTAATTTGGTTTGCGCTTATGGCGTAATTTAGAAGTGGGTGGAATGGGGGGAAATGTAACGGTAACTATGTAGACACGTTGTGTATTTTACGCCACGCATTGTTGTTTAATTATGTGATGAGTTCGGTTCAATTAATATATAGGGAAGCAACTTTACTAGTTACCTTCAATGCTTAATTAAATTCCATTTTTTGTTTAGTTCCTCCAATTGCATACTACTCAATTCTTTGGGTTTAAAAGAGTGTGTATCTGACTCTAGCATTTCTCTTGAGAATAAATACTACATGTAATATTTATGAAATTTTGTAAAAGATTTTTATGTAAAAATTAAATTTAAAATTTGATTTTTATTTAAATACTAAAATTTCTATACGCAAAAAATTCATGGTTAACGTGAATTTCCAATCATTTTTTTATCTCTATTTTTTTTTTTTTTT
>JBBPBQ010020323.1:15609137-15620562 GCA_037974755.1 Cicer yamashitae
AAAAAAAAAAAAAGTAAACTTATGGGTTTACCAATATTTAATACAAAATAATTGAATAATAATTTTAATTGAAATATTATTTCATTCAAAGTATATGAGTTTGAATTCACAATTTCATTACATCATTGTATTGAAATACTATTTACAAATAATGAAATAAATTAGGAAAAAAAGCAGATTCAAGAAAGAAAAAAGTTAAGAAAATAAAGAGGAAGAGGTTTTTAAGTTATTTCTGGGAGATAATTAAATTAGTTGAGTGTAGAGAAAAATCAAGTTTAAAGAAGTAGAAAAAAAATGAAGAGAGGGAAAATGATAAAATGCTAAAATATTAATTAGATTAAAATTTATTTTTTAAAAGTATTGGACATATGTATAATTTCAAAAAAGAATTGGATATATTCATGTAATAATAGAAAATTGGAAAAACCTACAATAGGAGGTTTTTTATATTTGCCCCTTGGAGGTGCCATCTATGTTTTGGACCAACCTAACTCGCACCTTGAATTTGTGATTTATTCACGTTAATCTCATATCAATGTCATCTTTCTATAGAAAATTTGGCAGTAAAATTTTGTCATAACAGAAAAAAAAAAATTGTAATTAATTGTAGTTGTGCATGTTAAGACAAACTCTTAAATTAAGATTTGATGAAAATAAACAAAGGTTAATTAAGAATGTTAATTATGATTCTAAATGTTATGTTAATTTAATTTGTGCTCTTAAGTGTTTTTATTCAAAGATAGGAATCAAGCAAAGCAAAGAAATCAGATGAAAACTAAACAGAACATTCTTGACATAAGCAGTACAAAACGGAGAATGTTCTGCAGATCAAGATTGATTGTCACAGCCACTTGACCAATCATTCTCCACTATTTTAACAGAGCTTCTGCCTCAATTCTTTATACTAAGTTCATCAGTACATGGCAAGGAACAAGTAGGAATCATTCGTGTTTAAAGATACTTTCGAATCACTAAGATAAATCATCATGAATCAAAGCAAGTCAAAACGGATTGTAACTTTCTCCAATCTGAAACTGTCAAGAAAGTTGAAACAAAACTGAACCTCAAGAATGATCATCAATCCCCTGATTTTTCAGAACACTAACATACTAGATTGATCATCAATCTCTGTTTCAGATCATCAATCTCCATTTCTGAAAAGATCAATATCCGTTTCCGCAGAAGTTGTTTTATTCCTTTCCAAACAGTTTTGGGTAAAATCAAGTCTCCAGATCAAAGCCCAATTATCAGCAAATATTTTTGAAGCTTAAGGGATCATTAAACGCGCAGGAAATCTGATCAAACTTGAACAAATCAGCCCAGTCAAGCAAAGCCCAAAACTGTTCAAATAGTTGAATTATTTTTATTCACTTATATTGGTTTTGGTCAAGACTGACAGAGCACTACCAACAGCTCTTTTTGACGATAATTAAATGCTCAAATCATCTATTAAAGGAAGGCAAATACTCAGCAATATTCAGAACTTCAAGTGACAAGAATACTCATCAATCACATACACTTGCATTCTTGAAAGCTTCTCATTTACGAAAAGAATCAGTCTGAAACTATCATACACTTCCAGTTTGTTGTTACTGAGTTCTTTTATCCTGAATCTATTCTCAAACAAGAGTTGAGCATAATCAGATTCAACCAATCTTCTTAAATCATTATTGTGTAAACTCATAACTATAAGGATTGTTTATAGTTTGAGTGTGATTAAAGAGTGAATTGTAAAATCCTATCAGAACTGTTAGGTGACTTGATTAACTCCTTTCTGGGTGGAAATGAATTGTAGTTGCATATCAAGGTTGATCTTTAACTGTGTAACCAAAAGATTGTTCTCCGTTTTTGAACACTTAGTGAAAATCTCACAGTTGTGAGGACTGGACGTAACCCGAGTTGGGTGAACCAGGATATATCATTGTGTGGTATCTCTTCCTTATCTCTATTTACATTCAGTCATTTCTATTATCAAATTAAATAGAGAAACTAAAAACTGTTATTTTAACTAACCAAGAACGTTCTCCGTTTCTGTTTCCAGAACCAAAAACGTTCTTCGTTTTCTATCTTCATAACCAAGATCGTTCTTGAGTTGTTTTTCTTAAGTTTTTAACAGGAAATTTTAATTAGGCAAGATTACAATTCAAACCCCCTTCCTTGTAACTTGACATTGCTACTTCAATTGGCATCAGAGCAAGGTCTCTAAAGAAACACTTTAACTAAGTGCTAGAGAAAAAGATCTAGAAGGAAAAATGTCAAAAGCAAAATATATTGTTGAAGGAGGATCTTCAAACAGGCCACCATATTTTGATGGAACTGATTACTACTTCTGGAAAAACAAGATGCAGCTGTTCCTAAAATCTCAAGACACAGGAATGTGGCGCATTATTACAGATGGAGATTTCATACTAAGAGTTGATCAAAATGATTCAAACTCTGTTAAGAAGAAAGAAACTGATTGGACACCTGGAGACAACACTAAGGTACTCCTAAACCCTAAAGCTCAATTATTCTTATCATGCGCTTTGAGCAGGGAAGAAAGCAAAAGAGATGATGAATGCACAACTGCTAAAGAAATCTGGGATACACTGCAAATTCATCATGAAGGAACAAACCATGTCAAAGAAACAAGAATAGACATCGGCATAAGAAAATTTGAGGTGTTCGAAATGAATGAAAGAGTAACCATTGATGAAATGTATTCAAGGTTCACAACTATAGTAAATGAAATGTGTTCCTTGGGAAAGGCTTACTCAGTGCAAGACAGAGTGAGGAAGATCATGAGATGTCTTCCAGTCATATGGAGACCAATGGTGACAGCTATAAGCCAAGCCAAAAATCTTGAAGTGCTTGCATTAGAAGAACTAATTGGAACCTTAAGAGCACATGAGATACTGCTACAAGAAGATAAACCTGTCAAGAAGGGAAAAGTAATAGCCCTAAAAGCATCCCAAGAAAGCATACCGGTACAAATAGAAGAAGAAACAGAAGAAGCTGGACAAGAAGCTGCTGATGAAGAAATTGCTCTCCTCACCAGAAGAATTCAGAGAATGATGAGAAGAAGAGACCAGATCAAGAAAGGATTTCTAAACAAAAGATAAAATCCCAAAACATAAATAGACAAGAGTCAAATCACATGTTTTGGATGTAATAGGTTGGGACATTACAAATCCGAGTGTCCCTTGAACAAAAAACCACCAAACAGATTTTCTTTCAAAAAGAAATCAATGATGGCTACATGGGATAACTCAGATGAATCTGAAGAAGAAGAAGATGAAGAAGCCAACATATGCTTAATGGCAAACACTGAAGAAAATGAGGTAACAAATTCTGAACCTTGCCTTTTGTGTGAACAAATGGAGAAAGAATTTGACAACTTACTAAATGATTCAAACTTTCTCATTCAAAAGTGTAGTTCGTTAAAAGAAAAATTTTATAAAGAAAAAGAGAAAACTCATGCTCTGAATGATAAGCTGAAAGATATCATTCAAAATCTCAAAGAATCTCAGTCCAAAGAATTTTACACTGAAAAACAAGAAAGTCATGAACATTCTGCACTTCAAAAGGAGGAATATTTGATAAAGCTGGTCTTGGTTTTAATCAAACTCAGAAAACCAAAATGTGTGAAAACTTTTTCATTCCAGAAAGAAAAGAAAGCAAATGCAAAATCAAATGTTCATATTGCAGCAAGATTGGACATCTTGAATTTGCATGTTATTTTAAGAAAAGAGATGAGAAAATCAAGAACAAACAGAAGGGAGAACAGTCTGGAACAAAAACAAACTTTTTAAAAAAAAAGGGAGAACGTTCTCCAGCTAGTACAACAAAAGGAGAATATTTTGGAAATTCATCAAAACTAGTTAAAACTCAGTCTTCGAAATTGTTTCAAAAGAAAGTGATCAAATGTTCCTCTTGTTCTAAGGTTGGACACTCTGAATCAACATGCAATATTGAGAGAAAATCAAAATATAAAACTAATCCTCAAGGACCCAAGACAAAATGGGTACCTAAAGTTAATGAAACAAAAAATGCAGGTTGGATTTCAAAGTGTCAAGAAAAAGCCATGGTTCTTGGACAGTGGCTGTTCAAGACATATGACAGGTGATAAAAACTGTTTCATGTCCTTCGTCAAGAAAGATGGAGGATCAATCACCTTTGGAAATGACAATCAAGCTCGAATTAAAGGTAAAGGAACAATTGGTAAGAAAAACTCTGCTCAAATAACTGATGTTCAATATGTTGAAGGTCTGAAACATAATCTCTTAAGCATAAGTCAACTATGTGACAATGGCTTTGAAGTTATTTTCAAACCCAACCTATGTGAAATCATAAAAACAAAATATGGAGAAGTATTGTTTTCTAGAATCAGGAAGAAGAATCTTTATGTTTTATATCTTGAAGAATTGCCTGATGAATCTTGCTTCATATCAATCGATAAAGATAAATGGATTTGGCATGAAAGGGAAGGGCATGTCAGCATGAAAATGATTTCAAAAATTTCAAAATTAGAACTTGTTAGAGGTTTACCAAAACTGAATTTTGAAAAAGATAAAATATGTGAAGCATGTGTTAAAGGAAAACAAGTCAAAAGCAGTTTTCACTCAAAAGAATTCATTTCTACAAACAGAACTCTTGAATTGCTTCACATAGATTTGTTTGGTCCTGTTAAAACAACAAGTTTAGGAGGAATGAAGTATGGCTTTGTTATTGTTGATGATTTCTCGCGATACACTTGGGGTACTATTTTTAAAACAAAAAGATGATGCTTTTGATACTTTTAAAATCTTTTGTAAAAAGGTACAAAATAAAAAAGAGTCCAACATCATTTCTATAAGAAGTGATCATGGAGGAGAATTCATAAATGCCCCTTTTAAAACATTTCTTGAAGAACTTGGCATTTCTCACAATTTATCTTGTGCAAGGACTCCTCAACAAAATGGAGTTGTTGAAAGAAAAAATAGAACCTTACAAGAAATGGCAAGAACAATCTTGGAAGAATCTAACGTTGAAAAATATTTTTGGGCTGAAGCTTTCAATACATCATGTTATATTTTAAATCGTGTATCCATAAGAAAAATCATAAACAAAACTCCATATGAAATTTGGAAAAACAGAAAGCCAAACATTTCATATTTTCACATTTTTGGCTGTTACTGTTATATTCTAAATAACAAAGATGTTCTTGGAAAATTTGATGCAAAATCAGACAAAGTTATTTTCTTGGGTTAGTCAACCGACTCTAAAGGTTATAGAGTGTTTAATCTAAGAACTAAAGTTGTAGAAATCAGCATGCATATTCTATTTGATGAGTTTGATGATTTAGCGTTGGAAAAAACAAATGAGGAAGAAGAACAGCCAGACATACAGCAGAAAACTGATATGCAGGAAACGGAGATTGATAAACAATCTCCGTATCATTCTCCACCTAAAAGCTGGAGAACGATAGGGGATCATCCTGAAACCCAAATCATTGGGGATACAACTGATGGAATTAGAACCAGAAAATCATTCAAGAACGATGAAAACAACATGGCAATGATTTCTCAAATTGAACCAAAATCAATCAAAGAAGCCATAGTTGATCAATCTTGGATTGAAGCCATGAAGGAAGAACTGCTGCAGTTCGATAAAAATGAAGTCTGGACCTTGGTACCAAATCCTCAAGATCAAACAATCATTGGTACACGCTGGATTTTCAGAAACAAATTAGATGAAGAAGGTAAGGTAGTAAGGAACAAAGCAAGATTGGTTGCTCAAGGATATAACCAACAAGAAGGTATAGACTACGACGAAACCTTTGCTCCCGTTGCAAGGTTAGAAGCTATTCGTATACTTCTTGCATATGCATCTCATAAACTTGTTAAGTTATTTCAAATGGATGTTAAAAGTGCTTTTTTAAACGGCTTTTTAAATGAACAAGTTTATGTAAAGCAACCTCCCGATTTTGAAGATCAATCAAAACCAAATCATGTTTTCAAACTTACCAAAGCTCTATATGGTTTAAAACAAGCACCAAGAGCTTGGTATGAAAGGTTGAGTTCTTTCTTAATCAAAAATGGATTTTCTAGAGGAAAGATCGACACTACACTATTTAAGAAAATTGATAAAAATGATTTACTCATTGTACAAATGTATGTCGATGATATTATCTTTGGATCAACTAATGAAAAAATGTGCGACGGGTTTTCAAAACTCATGCAAAGTGAATTTGAAATGAGCATGATGGGAGAATTAAGGTATTTTCTTGGGTTATAAATTAAACAATATGAAAATGGTATTTTTATTTGTCAAGAAAAATACATTAAAGATTTGTTAACCAAGTACCAAATGAATGAAGCAAAAATAATGTCTACTCCTATGCATCCATCCTCTTCATTAGAAAAAGATGAACATGGAAAATCAGTTTCTGAAAAAGAATATAGAGGAATGATAGGTTCCCTGCTATATTTAACTGCTAGTAGGCCAAATATTGTATTCGTAGTAGGATTATGTGCTAAATTTCAATCTGCGCCAAAAGAATCTCATTTAACAGTTGTGAAATGAATTTTTAGATATCTTGTTGGAACTACTGATCTTGGCATTTGGTATAGAAAAAGTTCTCATTTTGATTTTGTAGTATATTGCGACGCTGATTATTGCTGGAGATAAAACTGAAAGAAAAAGCACCAGTGGAGCATGTCAGTTTTTGGGTGATGCTTTGATAAGCTGGTCTTGCAGGAAACAAAATACTATAGCTTTATCAACCACCAAAACTGAATATGTCTCATCCGCAAACTGTTGCTCACAAGTTCTTTGGATAAAAAATCAACTTGAAGATTTCTCTGTAAGTTACTCAACCATTCCAATTTATTGTGATAATACTAGTGCAATCAATTTATCAAAAAATCTCATTCAACATTCTTGTTCAAAACATATTGAAATAAAACATCATTTTATTCGTGATCATGTTAACAAGAAAGATATTGAATTAATCTTTGTTGATACTCAAAATTAGCTTGCTGACATTTTTACAAAGCCTCTAGTTGAGGAAAGTTTCAATTCAATCAAAGAAAAACTGAATATCATGAAAAATCCTGAAAATTCGCGTTAAAACTGCTTCTGCAGAAAACGGAGAACATTTCTCAATCTCCGTTTTTCAACTAACATTCTCCCCAGTCGTCACTTTCCTCATGCGCAGAAAAGGCATGTCTTGGCATTTAATGCATGTTTATTTAGGCTTTCAAAGGTCACTCTGACAAAGCTGTCAGTTCGTTTCCCGCCCCCAAACATCTTTCACTTCTTTAGGTTCAAATCATCATTGCTCTTTTTCTTAAAAAACAGCAAAAACGTGGTTCAGTTATCAAGCCTTTCAGTTTCAGTAAATCTTCATCTTCCTCAAACATCATCTTCCAAAAACATTGGCTCGAACCAAACAATCCACGCGCAAAAATGCATGCACAGATACACCATCACCATCCTCTTCACCGTCAACATCCTTCAGTCGTTCACAATCTCCACCACCCAGACCAACTCCTCCAAAACACTCGTCTGATACTTCTTTTTCAGACTATCTCTCATCCTCCCTTGAGACTAACCCTAACTCCTCCATTCCTGAACCCTTGTCCACCATTATTCCCCCTCTTCACTCTTGCCCACATACTAATATTGCTAAAGTTCCTCCACACTTGCGCCAATCTTTCATCAATCCACCAACACTAAAGAAATTCGTCAATCCCCCAGCACCATAAAGACGCTCAATGAGAGTCTTGGCAGGAATTGGGACTTCAAGAACCCCAATCACCAAACCTGCTTACTTCATCATTTCAGACTCTGAGTCAGATGAATCATCTGATACCCCTCCTCACTTTTCCCCATCAAAACCCACAAAACCTGTCACTCCATCAAAATCTCCATTCTCGTCTAAACCTTCTCAATCAACACCTCCAAATCAAAAACGAAGATTAATTAATGAACTATTCTCCTCTCCCAAACCCAGCCATCCCACAACTCGACCCCTTAAAACAAAAACCACCATTACAATCTCTCAGTTTCTGGAAAGAAAAAATTTAAAATTCCCCAGAGATTCAAAACCACTACTCAAAAACAGAAATTCAGACAAGCTTCATCTTCCTCTCCAGAACGTTCTCCATGTCAAGAACGTTCCGCACCTTGTGAACCTTCACCCACCCAAAACCAAGAACGTTCTCCTATTAAAGAACGTTCTCCTGTCCCTCCCACATCTCATATTCCTCAAAATACCCCTTCACCTACTCAAGAACGTTCTCATGTCCCTCAGAAGTCTCCCTCTCCCACTCAAGAACGTTCCCCTGCAAAAGAACGTTCTCCTTCTCATACTTCCCCTACTTCACCAACCCCAAAAAGACCTCACTCACCTGAACGCTCTTCCTCTCCCACCTCTGACTCTTCATCAAACTCTGATTCATCCGCACAACCTTCTCCACCTTCCAAGAAATCCAAATCCACTCCTCTAATCCCTCCCACAGCCACCAAATTGTTTAAAGCCAAATGGGCTCAGCGTCCCATTGGATTTGGACGAGTCTTTGTCTTTGACAACCTCGTAGTAGATGGCAATGTTGTCCAGCATTTTACTGATGCTTTAGGATGGATTGCCTTTCTGCAAACATCTGAGCACTACTTTCCAGATGTTGTCAGGGATTTCTACAGTCAGGCCCAAACATTCCCTGATAAATCATTTCTGATTTCCAGCATTAAGGGAATCGAGATAAGGCTGACTCCTGACATTATGGCATCAATCCTGGACATCCTTACTAAAGGTCCTACTGTTTATGGGAAGACATGGTATGCAGCTCTAAACCTAATACAAATCAATGTTTTCTCTGAGCTGTTTCAAGAAAACTCCACTCGGTACCTCTCCACATACCTCAGACCCCTCCCTAAAATCTTTAACAGTATGAGCCAGCATACTCTTCTTCCTCACTGTGGAAGCCATGAGTATGTCTCTGATAACGATCCGTTGATCATCTACCATCTCATCAACTTTTAATGCCTCAATCTACCTCATCTCATCCTTCATCACATGATTGCTGCTGCAGCTAAAGACTACAAGAAAAATACTGTTCCTTACGGTATGATCTTAACCAAAGTCTTTAAACATTTTAAAATCCCTTCTACAACTATCCAAATTCTCCACAAAAAACATTGCTCATATGAAAATAATAGTCGCAAAACAGCCTTCCCCCACACCATCAACACAGCCTGCCCCCACAACAACTAAACAGTCTGCACCCATCACCTCTTCTTTCCCAACACCTCTCAAAAGAAAACGCTCTGCAAGAAGAAGAGTTGCAGCCCCAGCCTCAGCCTCCCCATCTCCGAACAGAGCAGCTGAGACAACTCAAGAACGTTCTCATGCAAACCAAGAACGTTCTCTAGACCTTCCTCCAGAATTTCCAACTTTCTTCGTTTTTCCATAACCATCCACCTTATCCTCCACTGACTTTATATCTTTCTCCCGATACTTCCATTCTCCACCCGATCCTATGACCACACTACTCCCTCATCAAAATGTCTCAGCCATGTCCCCTGCTTATATTTCCCCCCAAACAACCACTTCATCCATATTTAGATTTAGTCAATTTTTGACTTCACCAGCCACTCCCGGTCCTTCTATCAACCAAACTTCCTCCTCCCTACCTAACCCTCAGCCTCTACCTGATTCTCTCTTTACCAGCTTTGCTCCCTCGTGCAGTGCTGCTCTTGCCTCTCCTCCGATCATGACTCCTCCAAAGGAACCCAAGCTTGGCGTGCCTCCTCCTCCTGTTCAGCCTGCTCCTGCTCCTGAACTGATTCCTGATCCTTCCGAGTCTGCATCTTCAGAAGGATCTTCTCCTTCTTTAGCTAAATAGGAATCTTTTTCTCTTTCCTTTTTGCATGACAAAGGGGGAGAGTTAATTTTAGTTTTAATATATTATGATAATTAAGAAGTCCTTTTTTATAATCAGGCACTTATATTTTGTACTTTGGAATGTATCATTTTGAAAATCAATGAAATATTCATTATGTTGAAAATCTGTTTGCATTATCTATTTCACTGTATAAAAACATTTACTACATCAATTGAGGGGGAGCTTCTACGCTCTTCAAAATTAAAATTAGAATCACAATTAAAATCTAAATTAACATGTTTGTCATCATCAGAAAGGGGGAGATTGTTAAGACAAACTCTCAAATTAAGTTTTGATGAAAATAAACAAAGGTTAATTAAGAATGTTAATTATGATTCTAAATGTTATGTTAATTTAATCTGTGCTCTTGAGTATTTTTATTCAAAGATAGGAATCAAGCAAAGCAAAGAAATTAGATGAAAACTAAACAGAACATTCTTGACCATAAGCAGTACAAAACGGAGAATGTTCTGCAGATCAAGATTGACTGTCACAGCCACTTGACCAATCATTCTCCACTATTTTAACAGAGCTCCTGCCTCAATTCTTTATACTAAGTCCATCAGTACATGGGAAGGAACAAGTAGGAATCATTCGTGTTTAAAAAGATTTTCGAATCACTAAGATAAATCATCACGAATCAAAGCAAGTCAAAACGGATTGTAACTTTCTCCAGTCTGAAATTGTCAAGAAAGTTGAAACAAAACTGAACCTCAAGAATGATCATCAATCCCCTGATTTTTCATAACACTAACAGACCAAATTGATCATCAATCTCTGTTTCATATCATCAATCTATCTTCCTTATCTCTATTTACATTCAGTCATTTCTATTATCAAATTAAATAGAGAAACTAAAAACTGTGATTTTAAATAACCAAGAACGTTCTCCGTTTCTGTTTCCAGAACCAAAAACGTTCTCTGTTTTCTATCTTCATAACCAAGATCATTCTTGAGTTGTTTTTCTTAAGTTTTTAACAGGAAATTTTAATTAGGCAAAATTACAATTCAAACCCCCTTCCTTGTAACTTGACATTGCTACTTCAGTGCATTGACTAATTATAGACAAATTAGTCTATGAAAGATCTAAATTTTATAAGAAAATTAGTCTACGTTGTGATGACATTGATATGATGTTGACATGTAAGTGTCAAATATTTAATTAAGATATCACATCATAGTAATTAACGATAAAATTTTAAATATAGAATATTCTTATTACTATTTAACAATTTCATAGATGTATTTATCAATTCGCAAAGTTTAGAGATTAACTTGAGCGACACTTATAATTTGAAGGATCAACTTACTTATTTACTCTATTACAATTCCTAAAAATATAAAATTAGAACTAAAAAAAGAATGTAAATTTAAATATAATAATATCTAAAAATATTAATTTTGAAAAAAAAACCTATAACTATTGAATAAATTATTTTTCATATTTGTTGACTAAATTAATTACTTATTATATAATAAAATATAATTACTATCTGTTTTGTTTAATACAATATATATAT
>JBBPBQ010020323.1:15625825-15662135 GCA_037974755.1 Cicer yamashitae
AAATATGATAAGATACAAAAAAAAAAATATAAATATGTAATTATCTATCGTAAACAATGAATTAATTAGTCGAATTCAACACAACTTTTAATCAGAACTGATTGGATTAATTGATTGTTAATAAGGAAAATGTGAGTGATTAATGTTCGTTGTAAGTTTGAATATGTTTTTTTATAGAAAGTTAAAACATGTTAAAAATCTGTTTAAATAGTTCTTTAAAAATAATTAGGAAATACCTAAAATAAAATAATTAGGAAAAATATCTTATATATGCACTTTAATTAAGATGATTTATTATTTAACAAAATACTTATTAATTTTGATTTTTTATTTTTTGACAACCATCAAGGGAGGAGAGAAGGAAGAAGAGTTGTTTGAATTTTTAGGTGTTATACTTGAAAGCAAGATACTTATTGTCACCAATAAAATATAACAAGGTTGCTTCTACCACGAATGAGGATCTTCAACTTAGTATTGTTTATTAGTTGTTTTTATTTTGGTAGAGCCTTAGATTGCGGTGGAAATCAAATTACACATACTATTATTGTTGACCAACATAGAAAAGGAGCATTCGCAACAATTCAAGCTGCAATTGACTCTATAAAGAGCCAAAATAAATATTGGATTATGATTAAAATAAATCCTGGCATATACAAGTAAGTTTTTTATGTTTATATTTGATATAAGGAATATATATAGAAGTAAGTTGAAATGTTGTTGCATGTTAAGTTTATATTAAATATTAAATTCATTTTATGTTTTCACACTTTAATTGAAATTGTGTAGGGAAAAGGTTCATATACCAGTTGGAAAGCCATGCATTATTTTAAAAGGATCGGGGAGTAATACCACAACCATTACTTACGATGATTCATTTCGTAATAGAGGCACATCTATGAGTGCTACATTCATGTCATCTCCACCTAATGTTGTTTTGAGTGGCATTACATTCAAGGTAAAAGAAAAATGAAATAAAGGTATATAGCAACAAAATTGATAACTCTCCAAATGTTTCTAATGCATTTTTTATATAATTGTAGAACACTTACGGAGCTGACGGACCTGCAATAGCAGCTAGTTTATATGGTGATAAATCTGCCGTACTCGAATGTAATTTTTTTGGTTTTCAAGATACATTGCTCGCAGGAAACAGACGCTCTTACTTTAAAAATTGTTTTATTCAAGGAGAAGTGGACTTTATTTTTGGTGATGGCCAAAGTTATTTTGAGGTAATATATTCAACTTTTATTCTCACCCATATTATCTTAGTGAGAGAATTCACTAAATGTCAGAAAAGTCTGATCACTAACTGTTTCAACATAAAAAAAAAATATTTTGTGTACAAATTGAATTTGCCTCATAACCACTTGCATACAATTATATAAATATCCATTTTGTTTTCATTGATTAAATAATGAAGCATTTATTTTTCCATGAATTTTGACTTGTAGAATTGTGTGATGAATGCCGTACAAGGTGAAAATAGACCTATTGGTTTTGTCACTGCACAAAGAAGAAATGGAGCAAATGAAACAAATGGTTTTATTTTTAGGGGAGGGTCTGTTGTTGGAACAGGTCAAGTGAATCTTGGAAGACCGTGGGGCCCTTACTCAAGAGTTATATTTTGGGAAACATATTTTTCCTCTGTAGTAACTCCCCAAGGATGGAATAATTGGAATTTAAAAAGAGGCCAAGAGTAAGTTTAAATGAGTATTTCATATAAAAATATGATAATTAAATACAATTTTATTCTCGAATTTTATATACAAAATGTCTGTCTAAGGTAGTTTGTATTAGTATTGCACATCATATAAAAGTCTATTTTTTATATTAAAATATTCAATATTTAATATATATATATATTTTTATATGTAATTTTTTTTCTTAATATAAGTACAACTTTGTGCAGGAAAAATACTATTTACGCAGAAGTAAATTGTAGTGGTCCTGGAGCTAATACTATACACCGTGTGAAGTGGGCGAAAGAACCAAAAAGTTTAAATTTAAATGATTATACTTTATCATCTTTCATAAATTATGATAGATGGCTTGAAAAGATACCATCTATTATGTAGTTTAATATCCCCTTTTATAGATTGAGATATATATATATTGTTGGATCAATTAATTTATTGATGGTCATTTGTTGAATATCAAACTAAGAAGTGTAATTTCTGTTTTGTTAAGAGAATTTTGGTAGTTTTTCATATTGTCAATCTTTTACTCTTATGTATTATTCTATCTGATTTTAATTATAAGAAGAAAAATTAATAATTATTAATATCAATGAATTTATTTATAACGATCATTTTTTTATATTATTCATAGAAAACTATGAGATATTAAATACATTTATTAATATTTAAAATACAAACATTAAACGATAATAAAAAAAAAGTAATTTAAACGATAAATATGTTAAAAATCACAAGAAAAATCTTCAAAAAAATTTCTTATAATGGAGACAAAGATATTATTGAGTTTTTTCATATATTATGTATTGTACTACTTTCACATTAGTTTTTGTTGTGGAATATAAAAATAACACGAATTCGTACAAAATAATTCTCTTTAATATCATGGATCTTTAAAGAAAGTGTCTATGGTGTTTAAAAATATTGTACTAACTTTTTTATAAAAAAAAGATAAATATCGTACTAAGTTATGATTATGTAAATAAGTATGGATATGGATATGGATATGGATACATAGGTGATAAACTTCTTATGATTTTTTGGTAACAAAAAGGTTAATTAGATTAGGGAAATCTCACATTCTTAAATGTCAAGGAAGAACACCAACTTCACCAAAACTGAAAATAAAATTTACATTTCGGTTATCAATAAAAAATTTTAAGAATTAAATTCAGTCACAATTAATTAATATTAACTATTATTTTAAAAGCATATTCCATTATTTTTTTAATGAAATTCTATAGTTTTTTTTAATAAAGATGACTTAATTACTTAGAAATTAAAGCATAATTGGTTAGCAATTTAGCGTGGATCATGTCAACAAATTAACTAAGAATTGACCGAAGAGAAAGAATAAGTCAATAACAACTCTCTAAGAATTGGTATAGTATTTGATAGAAAACTCATAGAAGAAAAACGATCTCATTAATATTGTACATGAGGCTATACATCACCACCATTATATAGGTGCATGAAATAACAAATGATCCTAACTGAATGTGAAACCACATCACTACCTAGCAAAACAGAAAGGAGAGTAATTAACTGTTACGTAACTGACTATATAACAGCTATGTAACTTCTAGTCGGTACTCTTATCAATACTTTCATCATCAATGCTCAATACCCCATCGCAAGCTGGAAGGTGGAAGATGTCCACCATGCCAAGCTTGGCAATAAGAATGTTAAACACACGAGGACCAGATGCATTAGTGAAAACATCTGCAACCTGACAGCTGGAAGAAATTGGCATTAGACGCATCAAACCAGCTTGGGCCTTTTCGCGAACTAGGTGACAATCGATATCAAGATGTTTCGTGCGTTCATGAAACACGGGATTGGCGGCAATATGTAGAGCACTTTGGTTATCGCAATAAAGAACCAGTATCTTAGAAGGGTGCTGAGAAAGATCACACAGAAAGTAAGACATCCACTTAAGCTCGCGGGTTGCAGAAGCAAGGGCGTGATACTCAGCTTTAGCTGAGGAACATGATACGGTTTGCTGTTTCTTAGTGATAAGGGAGTTTTCTATCAAAAAGCAATAACCAAATACAGAACGACGAGAATCAACACATCCACCCCAATCGGCGTCACTAAAGCCAAGAATCTGTAGATTAGAGTTGCAAGGAAAAAATAAACCACGACCTAGGCTACGCTTGAGGTAACGCAACAAACAAAGACCAGCACGGTGATGAACTTCAGTGGGTGAAGCCATAAACTAACTAAGTTGTTGAGTTGCAAAGGCAATATATGGACGTGTGGTGGTAAGGTAAAGAAGACAACCAACCAAACATATGTAAGTTGCGGATCAGAGAAAAGAGTGTTGGAATCCTAATGCAATCAAACAGTGGGATCCAAAGGCATGTTGACTGGTTTACAACCAGTAAGACCAGAATCAGCAAGTAAATCCAAACAATACTTGCGTTGGCAGACCGAAATTCCCTTAGAGGAGCGTGCAACTTCTAGCCCAAGAAAAAACTTCAGCCCACCAAGGTTTTTAATTCGAAAAGCATCATGCAAAGTTGTCTTAAGCACATCAAATTCAAACAACAAAGTCCTAGCCAGATTAACATCATCAACGTACACAAGGGGTGCAGTGAATGAAGTCTTGGTTGAGCGAACGAAGAGTGTGTGATCAGATTGTGCTTGTGTGTAACTATGGCCAAGAAGAAATATAGTGAGTTTTTCAAACCATTGACGACTAGCCAGTTTAAGCCCATAGAGAGACTTGAGAAGCTTACATATTTGCCCCGACTTAGGAGGAGTAACACCTTGTGGTGGTTTCATATAGACCTCTTCATGGAGATCTCCATGAAGAAAAGCGTTGTTGACGTCTTGTTGATGGAGGTGCCATCCATGAATAGAAGCCAATGTCAAACGAACTCGTATGGTAGAAAGCTTAGCCACGGGAGAAGATGTCTCAAAGTAATCCAACCCTTCAGTTTGATTAAATCCTTGAGCAACCAAGCGAGCTTTGTAACGTTCAATGGTACCATTTGGATGCCTTTTAATTTTGTAAACCCATTTGTTACCAATAGGAATTGCACTAGAAGGGACGTCAACAAACTGCCAAGTTTTGTTGGTATTGAGAGCTTCAATTTGAAGTCTCGTGGCTTCTTGCCATCTAGCGTCTTTGCTAGCTGCTGCATAGGAGGGAGGCTCAATTTCTAAAGTATGAGAGAGGGCATAGGCTTGATGTTTAGGAGATAGATAATAATAAGATAAAACTTTGGATAAAGGGTAAGTGGTAGTGGAGGAAGTTGAGTTACAAACATAATCATTGAGGTAAGTTGGTTTTTGTGTATGCCTGGAAGTATTCCTAGTAGGAACAGGTGTAAGGGTTGATTGGTTGGGTGAAGAAGAGTTGACTAATATATCAGTAGGTGGTAAAGGTGTTGTGGCAGGGTTTGTGTGAATAGAAGGAATATCCTGTATATGTGAGGGGCAAGGGTCAAGGGTAGAGGTATAGCCAGTAGTGGGTGCAGGCGAATAAGGAGCATAAAATGCAGGCTTGATATCATGAAATGTATGCTGAAAAGGCAGTTCTAAATTATAAAAGTGAACATTTCTTGACACAAATATTTCCCTAGTGTAAGTGTCTAGTAAGGTGTAGCCTTTCATACCAAACTTGTAACCTAAGAAAGCACATATTCTTGCTCTATAATCAAACTTATGACAATTAATGGGTAAAGTAGACGCATAACACAAACAACCAAGACCCTTAAAAGGCTAAGATTAAGTTTTGTTCCATAAAGTACTTCATATGAGGACTTGTTTCCCAACAATCTAGTGGGAATCCTATTTATTAGAAAAACTGCATGTTGCACTGAGTACGACCAATAAGTTTTAGGAAGCTTAGATTGAAACATAAGAGCTCTACTTATGTTAAAAATGTGTTGGTGCCTTCTCTCCACCCTACCATTTTGTTGTGGAGTTGACACACAACTTCTCTGATGGATAATTCCTTTTGTAGAATAAAATTCAGTAAATAAGAATTATGGCCCATTATCACTTCTTATATTTTTAACACATTTACCAAATTGATTTTCCACTTGAGCAACACAATTATGCACTCTACTAGGCACTTTAAACTTAGACTTTAGCATCACAACCCAAACATGTCTACTGTGATAATCTAAAATAGTAAGAAAATATCTAAAACCATTTATTGATTTAGTGGAGAAAGGTCCCCAAATATCATGATGTACCAAATCAAAAACAGAAACAACATTATGATTACTGATAGGAAATGACAATCTCTTTTGTCTAGCCATGTGGCAAATGTCACAAGGTGTTTTGCTGCCAACTGAAATGTAGCCATATTTCTTATTCATTTCTAGCATTCTATCATATGACAAGTGCCCTAAACGCAAATGCCATAATTCAGCGGTGGAAACCGTTTTTGTATTCAAATTAAGTGCAATAAGAAAAATAGATGCAGAACCTGATAGCTTTATTTCTTCTTGTAAGTAATACAGACCATCAATTTGCTTAGCCAAACCAATCGTCTTCAAACTCCTCCCCTGTATTATATAATAGTTTGATTCAAATATACTGGAGCAAGACTGCTCAAGACACGTCTTAGAAACATATATCAAATTGGCTGCAAAATCTGGTAAGAATAACACATTGTCTAACACTAGGTCTGCACTCAACTGTATTCTCCCAATGTAATTAGCCTAACCTGAATTTCCATTAGGCAATTTCACATCAATAGGATTTACTTTATTGTAACTTATAAACCAAGCAAGAGTTGACAAATATGGTGTGTGGCTCAAGTGTCTAGAATCCATGATGAATCAGTCAATTTTGAATATGGTGAAATACCTGTTTCATGTGCAGCATGTCCATACGTCTGTGTTTTAATTGTATTTGTTGAGCATTTGGAATCAGCAATCGTGTTCTTTTCTAGCAATGCCATTAGACTTTGATATTGATTTTTTGTGAGTGTCACTCCCTTTTCTTCAACTCTTGAGCTAGAACTAGTAGCTCCTTTTACATCACATAACTCAACTTCTATATAATTTTCTGCATAATTTTTGCCACGCCCAAAATTAGGGGGAAAACCATGCTTCTCGTAGCAAGTTTCAACCGTATGACCTACTTTGCCACATAAGGTACAAATCTTGCCACTTCCTCTACCTCTTCCATGAGATCCACCACCTCTTCCTCGACCATAGAACCTTCCACCATCTACAGCATTTACTAACGTCGTTGGATCATCAACAGTATCAATTGTAGTGGAGGATACTCCATAGTTCATCTTTCTTTCTTGTTGTAGTATCATAGAAAACACTTTGTTCACTTGAGGCAATGGTTCCATTAAAAGAACCTGTGAAGAAGCCGCTTGATACTCATCATTCAAGCCTATTAGAAATTGTATGACTCTATCTTCCAATTTGAACAATTTTGCATTTCCCATTGCCTCACAATTGCAATACATATAATGACATCCAAGTTAACAAAAACGTGTTATGTGTTGTACTGGCACAAAGACTGACTTGGCTTTCATAAATTTCAAATGTTTATCTCTATAAATTAACATAACAAAAAAATTCATATTTCAAAAATGTTAAGTACAAAAATCGTTGATCGCAATATCTATTTCCTACAAAATTATTATTTTTTGTCATTACAATTTTATCAAATTCAAATGACACTTTAACCCAATTATTTCCCAACAATAAAAACACATAAACTAAGTTTGCTCTTAAACTAGACACATGAATTACACCATTGAGAGCCAAAGTATTTCTCGGTGTGAGCTTTAGAAGAACTTTGCCTTTTTTTTGAAATTGTAGCCGTTCATGAATCACCAAGATATACAAATTCTTCTCCATCTCCTACAGTAGTATAGGAGGTAAAAGCATCTATGAATAGCATTATGTTTTCAACAACATAGAAATATCTGGAAATGACTTTGCTTATGTAACAGTAGCCGACATCGACAGATGAGCAACAGGGGTGTGCAAGATCATCTTTGTTCATTGGGGAATTGTTGCCACTGTCAGACATGTTAAATTCTTACGATTGTTATAGTTTTGCACTGCGAACACAACTCGATCAATATCTTTTGACAACAACTCTGATTATATCTACAAAACAACGGTTAGTTACACAAAATCTGAGGTGTCTCAAATGATTGCTCTTAAGGATTTATCGTTCGATGAGCGCAAATCCCCTAGGGTACTATAGGTCCTTCCCCAAAATCGGAGGTTACAAAACAACAAGATGTCACCCTTAAGATCAAGAAGATGTCCAATAGAGAAAATAAATAAAAATAGAAGAGGTATAAATATTTAACACATTTTGAAAATCAGTCGGTTTTTCAAATAAATATAGAGATAAAAGGAAACTGATTAGCACAACATTGTTTCGGACTTCAAAATGTTTTTTTTCGCTAATTAGAATAATTTAAAAATTAAATTACTTTTGAAATACACTAAAAATACAATAAAACCTACACCACTCATCAATAGAGTTTTGTAAATATACGAATAAGTTAACACGACAACAAGCTTAAGTTCTATTTTAATATCTAACATAATCTTTTAGATCATCTAACATTATATTTCATTCAAGTTTAGAATAATACCTTTAAATATTTCAAAAATTATTACATAGTAATATGTTTAAATTACATAAAATGTTAACAGATTTATGATTTAACACAAAATATAAAACTTAAAATTACAATAATAATAATAATAATAATAATAATAATAATAATAATAATAAAAAAACATAAAAATACTACACGTAAAGCTGCATAAAAAAATACTGCATAAAAAACTACACAAAATAAGAAGAAAAAAATGCTACAAAAATTACAACATTTCCTATTTAAATTTTGGTATTTTTGTTTTATTCAGGGACTTAATGGTAATATACTGTTACTTTTTTAATTCAAATAAAAAATCTGCTCATAAAACTGCAAAAAATAAATAAAAAATCTTATCACAAACCTTACAATTTCTCATCCCCTCTCCCATGTTAAAATCATCACTTACAAAAAAAAAATAAGTCACATCTTCTGTTTGTTTTAATCTTATTTATATTTGTAAGTGACAAATAAAAAACACTATTAAAAAAGATAAACCCATATTTGACAATGATAAATATATTAAAAAAATCACGGAACAAATCAGTGATAAATATAAAAAAATTAAGTAACAATTATTTGTGACTGATACATAAAAAACATGGGATAAATATTTGCCAATGATAAATATAAGAAACTATAGGATAAATATGTCATTAATACATAAAAAAACACATTATGGTACAAAACTTAATATTTTTATGATTTAATACAAAATACAAAACTTAATATTTTTATGATTTAATACAAAATACAAAACTTAATATTTTTATAATAATTGAAAAATATGAGTAAATTTTTATGTGTTTCTTGTGAGATCACACCTTCTATTTATAATGATGTTGCAATAATTACGTTCAATATCTATTAAGTTGTGTTGACTAGGATTACTAACAATTAGTCTATGATGTTGCACAATAAAAAAAAAACATATATATATATATATATATATATATATATATATATATATATATATATACTGAATTTTAACAATAATAATAATAATAGTAATAAATTTTTTATTTATATTTAATTAAATAAATAGATCTCATAAATCTAAAAGACTTCTTCAATGACCTTATACTTTTAGCTAAATAAGTTTTTTTTTTTAAATCTTAACCTAACTTCTATATAAATGAAAAACCTGATTTGACTTAGGCTCGTAGTAACTTAGGCCATAAACACAATTCGCTGTGGCCATTTGTACCATGCACCCCCCTCCTGTATTTCTCACCCCCTCATTTCAAAGGAAAAGTCCAAAATGCCCCATGATATATGTATAAAACCTGCCAACAAATTATCTTCCCTTTTTTCACCCATTTCATTCGAAACTTTGATTTCTCCGAATCAGGTTTTTGCAATATTCGAACATTTTACAGGAAATTCAAAGTTTCGAAATACAAAAGTAAGGCCAAACCCTAAACCCTTCGAAGATTTCATTGAAGCACAAATTTTCGAAGCATTACTTTCGAACATTTCTAGAAAGCCCAAACCTTCGAAATGTAACATTCGAAATTTGCATTCCATCTGAAAGTTTCGAAATAAGAAAATCTCTGAAACCCTAAATATGAAGTTTCGAATGTTTCATATTGCTGGAAAGTTTCGAGGAGAAGGCTTCGAAAGTTTGGGCTGCATAGAAAGTTTCGAAGCTCAGCTTCGAATGTATGTGTTTGCTTTAAAGTTTCGAAATGCACTTCGAAAGTTTGGGATTGCATGCAAAGTTTCGAAATTCAGCATCGAAAATTTGACTTTGAATGAAATTTTTGAAATGATTGTTTTATTTAAGTGTTTTTTTCATTTTTTTTTTAATATTGATATATTGCAGTGCGTAGAATGAGAGGTGCATTTGGTCAGATTATTCGCAACATTGCCCGAAGCGTGGGAGCTGACGGTGGTGATGGCGCAGACAGAATTACCTGAAATGACATTAATGAAATTAAAAACATTAATGACATTAATTAAATGACATTAAATGACAATAAAAACGTTAAAAAAAATCACATTTCGAAACTTTCCCATGAAATGAAAGTTTCAAAACATTAATGAAACTTTCGAAACAATGCATTTCGAATATTTGATCCTCATCCAAACTTTCGAATGTTTTGAATTCATCAAAAGTTTCGAACTTTTGATTGATTTATGGAAAACGTGTTTCGAATGTTTCAAGTTAATCAAAAGTTTCGAAACACAACATTATTTCCTGGAATATTTCATTTTGAAATTTTCAGGTTGAACCAAAGTTTCGAAGCTTCTATTTCGAAGGTTTTGTTTTAAGCAAAGTTTCGAAAACATTAAAAAATCTTACTTTTTTTATTTCGAAATTATTAAATATTCTAATATTATAAAATATTTGATAATTTTCGAATGGGGGTGGGGAGTGGTAAATATTTTTTTTTGTTTTATACATGGTAAAAAAATGCATTTTAGACTTTTCCTTTAAAATGGGGGGTAGAAGGTACAGGAGGGGGGTGCACGGTACAATCCTTTTGTAGGAAAGCCAATTTTGTGCTCATATCAAATCAATGATATCCAACCATTTAACTTGATTTAGTTTTTCTTATATGTTGGATCTAAACCAAAGCAAATATATTCGATCTCTATTAATTAAGGTATTTTTATATCATACAAAATCGACATCAAACCATTATATTTTATTATTATTTTATATTATATTATATTAATATTATTATTAAAAATATCCTTGATATATTCTTCCAATAGTATAAGAAATTTAATGTTTTGAAAAAATAAATAAATAAAATAAATTATAAGTTTTTTAAATTTTAAAAATGTCAGCCTTAATAAATCAATCAATCGAACAAAACAACTCATGCTTCACCATTTTAGTTTGATTCAAATTTAACGAGAAAACATTGTAATAACCAAACTAAATTGACTATTTTTAATTGGTTCAAAAAATTTCTCCAAAAAATTAAACCAAACCAACATGTTATACTCATAGATAATACTTTGACAAAGTTTGACTCTTAACTTATACCCCATTCGAGATAGTTTTCAATTTTGAAATTTCAATTTTAGTTTTTATTTTATTTAAATTGAATCCCTCTCTTTACCATGTCTCATTATAAATTCACTAAATATAAAACAATAATGACACGTCAAAATAAAAAAAAAATAAAAGATAAAAATAATATTAATTATTAAATATTTTTAAAAATATTCAAATATTATAAAATATTTTATTTAATTAATAATAATTTTAGTAATAGAGTTAAAAGTGGTAATTGTGAAATATGACTACTATTGTAATGATCGATCGTTAAAGACGACTGCTGCAGATAGTTGAAGGTGGTAGTTAGAACAAAGGTGGTGGTTGGAGGTGGGTAGATGGTGATGGAGGTGGATTGAAGATAGTGGTAGTGACGGTGGTTGGAGATAAGTGATCAGAGGTAGTGGTAGATGGTTATTAGAGTGATGAATATGTCTACTAATGGTAACATGTTAATTTTAAAATAAAAACAAGAATTATAATAGTTTTTTTTTTAATTTTAAAGAAAAATTATTTTGAAATTAAATAAAAAACCAACTCAACCTCTTTTCATCCAACATATTTTGGTTTTGAAATTAACTATCAAAACAAAAAACCAGAAACTCGTTAGTTTCTAGCATTATTGTTTTTGAAAGAGTTCCTAACTTTTTCTTAAGACCCTATCACCTGATAGGGGGTGCTGGCTGTTTTGCTCCGCTTGTGTAGTTGTTTTAAACAAAGCATGCTACATGATATTCATTCTCAAACTGATGATGAATTTACAAATGTATCCACTCTCTTCTGTTAATGGGAAATGACAACTAGCTGAAATGAACATAATATTGACAACTAAGGCAGAAAAGGTGGAGAAAATACACAGATCAAAACCCCTAAAAACTAACATGTCAAAAACACCCCGAGAGAAAAGATGACTCTTTAGTCTCTTTCTCGTAGAGTTAAAAAAAGGGGGGAAAATGAAGATCCCTAATAAAAACCCTATGTAAAATCATTAAAATAATTAAAATTTATTGGCTTTGCGAGCCCGATGCAGCAGACATGAGTCTACTAATGAAAGGTGATATAGCTGCAAGCAATGCCTTTGGACATTCTTCATGAGGTAAATGGCCACATCCAGATATTGCAACTAGTCTCTGCAAGTGAAATGGTTAAGAGAAGCATTATAAATGGTTAAGAAAAGCATTAGAAACTTTATGAGGTAGAATCATGATGAGCGTGTGAAATGCTCAGGAAATTCAAAATGGGGCTCAGGAAATTCAAAATGGGGGAGAGTAGGAAACTGAAGAAGCGTATTTAAATGTATTTTTTTTAGACAAATGTAAGTGGTGTTAGAGAGAGGGGATTTGTTAGCAGCAGAGATCAAACTCTGAACCACCTTTATATTGGCTTCAACGTCCGAACTCATATCACTCGCTACATCTTCCTAGACGTATTTGGGGAAGTACTTAGAAAGATAAACCATCCAGCAGAAAAAGATGAGAGCAAGAGGATGAGAAGTAGGATAGATGAAGGAGAACATGAGAGTAAAATGAGGGGAATTCTTGGAGAGGATCCGTATTTAGTAGACATGGTACAAGTCTAGCAGCACCCTCATTTTCCTCATCCATTTTCATACATAAGAATTTACAAATTTTGTCAAGAATGAATAATAATATGGTGAAAAGAAGGATACTTACAGAATTTTCAAGTTTTGAGGCCATAGCTTGACAAGATTTTAAGGAGACAAGGGAATCTTCAGCACCTGCAATAACTAACACCGGAATGTCTTCTACAGCTAGTAGCAATGATTCTGCATTTTTTGCTGAAAGGATGGTTTCAGATGACAATTTACCAATCTCGTGAACAGCTTCATCCCATCCTTCAACAGATAGTGGAGCCTTAACACATAAAAAGAACAGTCACATATAACACAAGTCAATAAATTTGGAATTCCAGAAATCTTGTAAAAATGGTGCAGCCTAAATTGCAAGGTTTTAACAGAAAAATTGATTTGAAAACTCAAGGCATGCGCTCCCCCAGGAAAAAAGTACAAGGTATTAAATATATGCATAAAAACTAAAGAAAACTGTGTATCTATTCACCATGCCTATCTATGAGAAGCAGAAACAAATTCATGAGCATTTTTCGGCACTATGAATTTGTGATACCTCAGTATTCAGCCTCTTTATCTCTAAGGCTATTATTTTCCATGACTACGAATTAACATTTTCTGCTGAGTTCATTCCAATGCAATTTAATATCTTTGGTTCACAGATTGAAAAATGAAAACTACAAAGCAGTTCCAAATTAAATCATGTACATATAGCTTAAGAAGCAAACATACCTTGTAGAGATTCAAAACTTCTGTAGTCAATTTGGTAGCATCATACCAAGCACGCCGATTTACAACTTGAGTGATTTCCATCCTTAGTAGAGGACGAACCAAATGCTTCTTTCCAAGTGAGGTATGCAGGAGGATTCTTGCAAAGGATGGAACCACTTCCCTTGACAAGCTAACGTTTAGCAATACAACCCCTTTTATAGTAACCTAATTTGACATAAAAACATTTTAGAAAAAACTAAATTATATCAAATGACACATGCACATCAATTGTCGCATCTTAACAATGTTCAACTAAAACATGCATTTATGGAGATTCAGTTATGTATGTGATCACACTCACGCACATCCTGAAAAAAAGTAAAATAAAAACAGTAGAACTACAAAACCACATGGATAGAAATAAAAATAAAAAATAAAAAAAATAAAAAATAGAACTGCAAAACTACACTGTGCTGGGACTGAATTTGAAAACCTGTTTTTGTTGTTGTTTACATTTAGATAAAACCACTGAAGTTGCTTATTTACAAAACAACAAGGAAGAAGAAATGCTCACATTACAATAATTACTTGATTTTTGAAGTCTTTGTGCAGCCATAAGAGCAAGCAGTCCTCCATCATCATGACCAATCAATACCACTGAAGAAAATCCAATCTCAGAACAGAATGATAAAAGCAGGTCAATCTGAAGAAGAAAAAAAAATCTATCAGATATTTGATTTCAGAAAAAATTTAGATTGAAAAATGAAAAATAAAATATAAAACACTAAAAAGAATGGTAGCGTTGTAGCAATACACTCTTCCCATCAGAGGTCTATCATTAGATGAAGATATTGTGGATTGTGGATCCCATCCCACTGAATAAGACAATGAGATCCATGCAAAATCCACTTACAAAAATAATATCAAAAGTGTGTCGCTAGCATTTCTGTAAAAAAAAAACACATGGCATTGAATATCAACACCAAAAAGAAAAGAAAAAAACAGAGAAGGGCTACCCAATTAAAATTTGAAAGCCCAAAATTGACTCTAGTAAAAAGGACAAAACTAGGAACAAAACAACAGAATGTCTTATAATACATCTTGCATCAATGACAAATTATAATCACCTGACTTTCAAGCTTATAAGGATTAGGCAACTCCTTTTTTTCCCAGTCCTCCCGACGCGGCCTTGCACTTAATCCCCATCCAGGCCTATCAAACGCGGCGACTGTGCAATTAACCTCCCGAGCTAGAGATCCCATCACATGCCTCCAAGAGAAAACTCCTCCACCAAACCCGTGTATTAAAACAACACCTAATTGGCCAATACTTTGCTCCAGAGATAAAGAACCCAATTTACTAATGTCATCTTCTTCACAAATACCATTTAGATGAAAAATAGGGACACCTTCAGAAAAAACAGAGGTTGCAGTACTATCTAATAGTGGAGCATATAGAGATGATCCATTGAGTTGATTGCTATAGCTTCTGTATAGATGCGTCTCTATCTTTGGAGACATATCTATCCAATGTGTATCCACTTTCTCCAACCCAACAGACACTGATGAAATGCTGCAACTAGAATTCAATTCAACACAGGATGTTGAGGACAAAGTATGTGGAGGTGAACCAGGTAAGTTGAGCTTGTAATGAAGAGTAATTCCTTGGCATGTAATGAAAGAGCTGTCTGAGTCTGCGAGTAATCTGGCCTGCAATTCTTCGTCACGAGCAGTCCCAAAAGGTCTCCGCCTCATTTCACCGTCACTTTTTGGGGTTCTCCCGCCAGAAGGAGTAGGAGAACGAGGGACCTTTGAATAGCCAGAGAAAACACTTTTGCACGATAGGACCTGTTTAAGGAAGCATAAATAAACGTATGCAGTTTTTAACTCGCATGAGCCACCAACAAAAGTCTTGACAATTTCAGAAATTTTCTTTTTAAGTTGGCCTGTAGTATTACAACCGCTTAATTCAAAAAACAAATTAAACAAAAGAAGCAACATAAACACCAGCCTAAGAAATTACAGAGAGACTAGATAGCCATTCGAAACTTACAGATTCGGGGTCAACGCGATGAAACAAGAGCTTTCTCCTTGCTCTGCAGCTGGTTCTATAAGCAGCAACAGTATGGCCAAGAGCAAACACAACCGACGAAAGAAACAACACCGGCATTCCCCATGACTTCTTCAAATGAAGTCTCTGTCTTTTTAGAGAAACTACTGAAGCTTCAGCTTCAATCTGGGAATTTACAGTGAAAACACAAGCTTTGACCGAAAGTAGAACAATTGAGGAAAAGGAACACAGAGTGACAGTTCCAAGGTAAGGACCATGTGAAAGAGCAGGCCCATCACACATAGAATAAACACCTGCAAACAACAGAGAAGGTCTAACAACATCAAAACTTACAATAATCAATTTATTATTTCTTTCAACATATTTTACCCAGGAAACTCACTCTAAAAGGTAACCAAATATTGATACTTCAATTTAACACTAAAACATAAAATAACTCCAATTAATAAAAAATTAACAAAAATCTAAAACTGAAAACAACTCCAATTAATAAAAAAAATTAACAAAAATCTAAAACTTAAAACAACTTAAGCAACTGAACAAATGAGTAGTTATTAAAACTTAGTGCATGTTTGAATTAATTGTGAGTTTCCCAAAATCACGGTGACACAATGATTTTGTTGAATCTCAAAGTATAGTTTTTCCAAAATTACGGTGGCACAACCTGATTCTGCCAATCAAAACATGCATTAGTGCATGTTTAGTATCACGGTGATGATGACGTAATACCAAACATACACCTAGACTTGGACATGTTGAAGCAAAATCTAATTATAAAAAAAAGTAAAAAAACTACATGCATTTGCTTGACTTGGAAATCAATAAAACAAAAACAAAGTTAGAATCACAATAAGAAAAAGAAAAACAAACAAATTAATAAGATAAAGTAAGATTAGAACTTAGAAACACAAACTTAACAATTCCTTGAAACACCAGACAAAAAAAAAATTCAAAAGTGTGTGTGTGGGAGAGAGAGAAGAATACATATAATGACGAAAGATCTTATGACTGAAACAAGAGGAATATCAATCAAAGAACTCTTGAAAGAGTAACGGCGAAAATGCTCCTTCAAACCATAGCACTTAACACAAGTAAAATTCGAGATCAAAACGCATGGTACAAGAACATCAACCACCGCGACAACCACCGGAAGCGACGTAACAATCAGCGAAACCACCAATGCAACAACAAAGAAAACCGTTCGAATAAACCTCCGAAGCTTCTCGAACAAGCATTGTCCTCCCTTCGCCATAACCGCCCTAACAACCTTTCCGCGATTGACGGGCGGTTAGTTACGATCGCCTCAACAGATTACTTAATTAGTTATTATTATTCGATGATTAACCGAAACCGTTACCGAGAACGACGTAAGGTTCTCGGACGGTGGTTCATTGGCCATTTCCGGCGACAGGAAGAATGAGAAGGGATGTTCAGAGTCGCCGGAGAGATTGTGTAATGTAAGTGGAGAAGAACGCCATAGACGGCGGTGGTTACCGGATATTTGTTAGGGTTCCGGTGAGAAGAAAAGCGTTGTCTGTGATTTTTTTGTTTTCTTCAAACGTTCGTTTTGAATGCTTTCTTTCTCCTCTTCTCTTCTCTTCTCTTCCCTTTCTATTATTCTCTCCTTTCTGTTTTTTCTTTCGTCGCACTATGTTTAATTTAAAAAATATGTTACGGTCCAAACTAACGTAGACTTTAAAATATTTACAAATAACTCATGAGTATTTATAAAATAATATATTTATTGCTTTTAATTATATTAGTAGAGATTGAATTTTTATATTTATTTTTTTTCTAATAATATTAACCAACATCGAATCTGTATGTTATTGAATCTATTTTTTTTTATTATTAAACTAAATCATTGGGTTTGATTTTTCGTTGTTATGTTGTAAGTGTGCGTCCAAACATTTTTAATTTGGATTTGTGTTCATATAAAAATTACTTGTGATAGATAGCCATTATATTCTTATATTATTTTCTGTAAAATGTGTGTGTATATATGATAAAAATAAATAACATCATATATATAAAAAAGTTAAAAAATACAAACAGTATGACGGATTAAACTTTTAAAATCTAAATTCAAATCTCTATTGAGAGAGGTATCTACATTTAATACTCAAAATATTTTGAATAAAAAAAATTATATATATTAATAAATTTTATAATTGTGAATCAATATAATGAGATATAAATAGTAGATTTTTGAACTCGTTAATTATATGAGTGTAAGTTTATGTATAATAAGTGCATATGTAAAAACATAACGAATAAAAGAGATGCATTATTAATAAAATTGTTTTACATTTAAATTAATTATAATTGTTTTTAAATTTTAATTTAATCGGTAAATATATCGATATTGTTGTATTAAATATTATATTTTAAATTTAAATTTGAGATATTGCAATTATATATTAATTTTCTACAGTAATGATACTATCTCATTTATAAAAAATATAAATAAAATAATTTGTCAGAAGAACAAATAACCATATATCCTTTGATTTAAAAAGGACATGTGGTAGAGAAGTCCTAAATCTCAATTATCACGAGAATTAATTTCAACATTTGCATATAGGGATACTTACTTTAAAAAAAATGTGATTGCTAGGATTGTAGGGGTTTGGTGGTTGATGGAGAGTCAAAGGCAGGTAGTGGAAGTGTTGGCAGGCACAAAATCCATCATAATTTAATTAGAATAAATTAATTGGATATTCTTTTTGCATATCTGGCTTCCTTTTAGTATTTGTGAATATATACAGCGAAATTAGCCTTTCATGTAGCATTGATCGATTAAAACTTAGATTAGTCCAAAAAAAAATAGATTGATTTAAAATTAGCCTTTCATGTTGCAGTTTATGCGTTTTTATCAGTGATATGATATATTATGGGTTTTAAAGTTTAATTAGTATTTGAACAAAAAAAGTTTAATTATTATATTTGATTATTTTTAAAGAAAATAATATTATTTTTTATACTATCATCAATGTAATTATTGTCAATGTAGCTTTATCTAGCAATCACACTTCTAACATAGTCTTTAACTCGATGTAAGAATTTTAAATTCTAAAGTTATTATAAGTTAGAGTTTATCCTCCTAAAGCACATACCATCAAGAAAATAATTTGACGTCCCCTAAATAGTATTAGATTAAATGTAATACCGATGGAGTTGCATCTGACTGTGGTTCTGCTCATTGTGGAGGTATACTTTGGAACAACTCTACTACTTCTTTAGGTTGTTTTGTTGTGAATTTGAGGATTACAATTGCACTACATGTTGAATTTGTAGAAGTTATGATTGTTATTAAAACAACCTATAAGAATTGGTGGCGATTTATATGGATTGAATCTGATTCGCAATTGACAACTCTGACTTTTAAGAATACTACTCTTGTCTATTATAAATAGATGGCTTAATTGTCTTGAAATAATTAAAAGATAGAGGTTTATTATATCTCATATTTTTAAATAAGGTAATCAATGTGTTGACAATATTGTTAATTTGGAGCTACACAGGGTTAATAGTCAATGATGAGATACTATTCATTATAATATTTTTGATATTTTCAATAGAAATGAGATTGGTCTTCCTGAATATAAATTTTGTTGATATCTATAGAGGTTTACTACATTATTTTATCCTTCACCATGGTTTTATTCATACGGGTTAGTCTAGTAAGGTTTTTAACGAGGTAGTAGTTTTTGTCCATCACGATTGTTTTTCTGAGTTTTGTTGGTATAATCTTTTCAAACATCTAATATTTTTCTTTTTATTTTAATAATATTTTAAAATGCTGCAAATAATAAGTGATTAACTTAAGGTGTCAACATAAATGAGATATCACGTTAATCATGTGATGCAAAATTAGTAAGACAACCCATATTCTAATAAGTAGAGGTGGGTATATGAATTGAGATTTGCAAATCGTTATATTTAACTTGTAGCTCGTGGAAATCGTTATATTTAACTTGTAGCTCGTGGAGACTGATGACCATTTTTTAGGTCTATTTTTTGTTTTACTTAGCTTGAATCGTTTAGACAATAAGTTATAAATTTAAATATATGAATTTGCATATTGATATGTAATCCGTGTAAGTATATTTTTTTAAAATATATTATATTTTATCATAATTTTTATTATTCTCTTACATTTGGTTTTACTTATTAGAAAGAGAAATATTCATATATATATATAAATATAAAAGGGAATTGCAGTTAAAAATATGTTCTTTTACATTAATGTTGAATATTGCTATAATTATTTAACATAACATACTAATATAAAGTTTTAATTACTTTTTTTCCCTCGATCATTTTACCCTTCTATCTATGTATGATCATTTTTATCATACTATTATCAAATGTTCATACCTTTTAGCGAAGTTCATTATTTTATGAGAGACTAACCATTCCAAAGGTGGGGATTGGTAAATGTTGATCAAAGAAATCCTCTAAAATTATTTTTAACAGTTTCATAAATTTTACTAATAAATTTGAAATTAATCTAACAATTTGCTAAATTTTATCAGTCAATATGCATTTAGACATCTTCATAATACACAAGATTTTTTTTAGTCTATTATATATATATATATATATATATATAAACACACTTTTTCTTTTGATTTCAATTTTGCGCAATTATAGAACACAAGAAAGCTAAAAAAAAAAACCTTTAAAATCAATTGTTTATGGCAAGAGGTCCAACAACGCAAAATTTTACAAAATCTCAACTGTAATAATGATCATCCAACATTTAAGATTAAAATAGCATAGATCCAAAAAATTATTAAATCCCAGTGAAAAGCAAATGTCGCTTATATGACACCATTTTTGGAAGAATGTAACATCTCGGCTTGAAACACAATAAATCAGTGACACATATGTAGCCACCCCACATTTCTTACCTATCATTCTCTTTGAAACCCCAAGTCTTGGGAGCCAAACCAAGATCAAATGATCCAGTCCAAAGAACTTTGGAACTATGAAATTGATACAATAGATTGATTGAAGACCAAAGGAGCAAGGGTTAGTGTTCCTCTAAGTGATAACACTGGCTACACGTCAGCCAAAGAGCTCTGAGCTCTAAATATAACAAACCACTCGAATCTCAAGGGTAATGCATTAGCCCTTCTCCAAATCGAGTCACAACAGTTTTATCAATAAATATTTATGTCCATATTAAGGGAAACTTCTAATAGTCATTGTCGTGATTGAGCTGCAATGGCTTTTAAACCGGGATAAGACTTGAATGAGTTGACCAATCAAAGGACAAATATCACCATTCAATTTGGGGCTCGAAACTACTATGAATAGGGGGTCTATCACCTCAAGTAACAAATATATTTTCATAATCTAATATATTGGTAAAATTCTATTATTATCCTACCTTACATTGACATTAGAGTGTCTTTGCAAGTATCTCCCTCTTGAATTGGAGAATGGTTGTACTAGAAGTCAAGGAGTCAACGTTAACTTAATACCACCCTAAGGTGATCAACTTTGTTCTCTCAAGCATAGACAAATCTATTATAAATAAATTTCAATGTATATCTTCAACGAGATTGGTAGTCGTCTCTAATCTTGCATGGAGTGTGTCTTCCTTGATTTAAATTTATATATATATATATATATATATATATATATATATATATATATATATATATATATATATATATATATATATAAAAGAAATCAAACTCATTATTATTATATAGTTAACAAACTTGAATTGTTTACTACTCGAATCACACCAATTTCTTAAATTTTTTTTATTCTACTGGTATTTAACTGTTAACTTTTACTTTAACCTCGGTTAAATTTTTCACGTGGTTTTTACTCTTATTTTATTGTTTATACCCTAAAATAATATAATATGTTAGCCGAGAATAGTCAACGATCAAATAGGGTGTAGTCAATGTCCTAACAGTGGAATGAATATAAGACAAACTAAAAGCAGTTGAATGCAAGTCTAAGAAGCCGCAAAAGGGTCGTGGGAATGTCGTAATAAATCAAAAACACATGGAACTTGACAATTAAGTTGTAAGACTCGTTTCCCTTATTTTTAGCTCAACACACCGAAGTAACTATTTTTGCGGAGCATGAACATGAGTAGGACTGCATGCATGAAAAAGGGGAATTATCTTGTTGCAAAATGGAGGGAAATCAAAGCCAAACATGAGGCGTCACGTAAATCCAATAACCGAATGAAATACACACTGCACGTGAGATTAGCCTAACAAGGCAAATCATGGCTAGATTTTGTAGGCCACTAGGTTTTGCTCAATAGGATTAGCTTTGTCCATTAATAATTGAATATTCATTGTACATTTTATTTTAGACACACCATCAATCAAACTTATCATTTTTCTAGCAATTTATCATTTACCTTTTTGTTTTTCCATTTTACTTATGCTTTCATTAATTTAGTAGATAAAAAGAAAACTCAACTTCGTATTTAACACTCTTCGGAGAAGTTAAAAAACCACAACCAAGAGACAAAAACAATTTCCTTAGCATATTTGTAGAGATCTATTAGTCGATTTTTTGGCTTTCGATTTCAAACAATAAATTTAAAGTAAATAAAATGGCTTGAAATGTCCAATTATAGAAAACTCCTAATTTTTTTTTTTTGGTTTAACTCTCTGGTTTCCAGGAGAATGAGATCCTAGTAATTCAAATTTCGTCCGGAAAGTAAGTAAGTCTGATCAAAAATGGTTTTAGCTAGGTTTCGAATTTGAGTTCTCCCAAATAATTCGTCCTTAACTAACGTTCATTAACCCCTTTAGTCTAATTACTTGGTTAAAACTATTATGTTTTAGTGTAAGTGTAAAAAAAAAACAGTATTTTATATAGGAATGACAACAGGGCGGAGCGGATTTTGCATCCTCCATTCCTGCAAGTGACTAGTCGGAGAAAACCCACACCCGCCTCTGTTTCTTATCGAATGTGAAATTTAAGTCTCCATCCCTGCTAGCGACGAGTTCAGATTTTCCAACTCCACATCTGCACCCATTTATATTATATATATATATATATATATATATATATATATATATATATATATGTAATTTAAAAGTCATATTTATTATAATTAATATAATAAAATAATTATTATATAATAATAATAAAATTAGAAAAATATTAAAAACACATTTTCTATAGAGAGAAGACTATAATTTTTAATATTTAAAAAATATTAAATATATTAAAAATATATATGTATATAAAATTTAAAAATGACAATAATATTTCTAGCAGGTCGAATTCGAGAGCAAATGCAGATGAATATCAACACTCTAAAATTTATTCTGATCTCCAAATTTTAATTTCAGAGATAACTCACAACAATACTCGTATCCAATCAAAATAATTTTTTCCACCTCAAATAAAAACGAATTTAGATAAATACCTGCAAATACAGATTATATTATCACATGATGTTGAGCCAAGCAACTTTCTAAATTTATTTTTATTTATTAGATTCAAAACTAGTAACAAACACGTACCCACGCATGCCAATTGGCTTTTTTATATAGACAGGTAAAAGTCCAAAAACTTGGTTATCCTTGTCATATTTGTCATTATTTTTAGAGATAGTTGTGTGCATTCCAGAATGGGTTGTGACGTTTTCTCTATGTGATTCCAAAAACTTCTTTTTCTCTCTTTTATCTTCAGCTGTTTAATTTGACTTAATTAGATCCAGATTGCGTTGTGTTGGTGAATATATTTGTGAAATTTGGTGCATTACATCATATATATGGTTAAATTTCAAATTATTACAAAAGAATTGGAAAATTAAGGCGGTTTAATTTGTGAAAGTATTACGTGGTTTGATTTTTTATAAAATATGTTTATTTTATTTTAATAAGATACTTTTTAGGTGAAATATTTATGATAAAAAGATAAAATTTTAATTGATGGACGTTTTCAAAAATAGTTAAAATATTTTTTTAATGTTTTTATTATTTTAAAAAATATAGATAATTATTTATTTCATAAAATCTCTTTCTCTTTATCGATAGATAAAATTAATATAATTTTAAAAAAATAATATAAAATGTTTTCACAAATTACGTGCACTAACATCTTTCAATAAACAATAGGACAAGAATTAAAATAATAATGTAATACAATATGTTGAATTTGTCAACAATGTATTTTACTCTTTTTTTATACGAATTGTCGTTCACTTTTTTAGACTCACATACAGTTTCACTTTATTTAATGATTATCTTGAGTTTTGAACAAGACAAATGTTAAGGTTTTTTATGACCCTTATCAAAGTTCAGAATAGTGTGAGGGAATACCAAGTTTTTTGTGGTTTTTTTTCCTTCAATGTTATCATTCATTTAAATTATTTTTTTTATAATTTTATTTTCTATATTTAATTAAATAATTAAACTTTTAAAATATTTATAAATTTATATTGTATAAAAGATATTAAGATTTGGTTTAATATTTTTATTAAACTATCTTTATAATAATAAATATTAAATTATCATCATTAAGAAAAAATATTAATGGACAAATGACAAGAAATATAAGAAAAAGGAGAAAATTGAAGAATAATATTTAAAATAAAAATAAAATTATAATTCATGATTAACGTACGTTTGTGCAATTGAAAAACGGACAAAAAGACATGAAAGTGTCCATATAAACGCTAGTTTATATTAATTAATCTAAAATTTATCAGTCCTTACCAATAAAACAATTTTTTTTAATACATATAAATTTTTATAGTTTATATTATTTTTATAAATAAAAGGTGATAAACGAGCACATATAGCCACTATTTGGAACAGTGTTAGGAAGGCAATCATCACATCCTATGGGCACTTAGTGTGGTTTTTCACAAGCTATAGATTGTAGCTTCAAGATAAACATGTGGCTTTCTTTTTAATAGAAAATCAAACATGCTCATAGTCTTCTTGCTAATCAAAATTATAATTTTCAAAATAATAGTGTAAATAGTTTTATCGCCTCGTATGATTTTATTCAACTCGAGAAATTAGTAGATAAACGTAAAAAAATATACAATTTATAGAAAGCAAAATCAACACGAAAGAAATAAGAGTAATGTTAGTTGTATACAAAATTCTAACTTTGTACATCAACAAAGTATACAATACATCTTTTTTTTTTATCGAGATGAGAAAAAATGGTGTTGGAAGAGAAAGAAAAGCTAACACCGTAGATTAGAGATTATTTTATATGGTATCAATGTTAACTTATGTGTCAAAACATCATTCCTCAAAAATTATGTTGTAAGTGTTTTTTAATTATAGGGCAACCATACACTCTAGTACTACACACACTCTTAGACCCCGTAATAATCAACAAGACAACAACTAACCGTTAATACCATGTGAGTAAGTACTATAGTTGACAAGGTTTTTTTTTTTCGAATTAGTGGTTGGCATGCTCTTTAATTTTTGTCATAGTAATCGTTGTCACGTTTATTTTGTGCGATCATAGCTGGCTTAGCTCTGCTTTGATATAGTAAATTATTAGGATGGAAATGTGTCAGTTTGGACGTTGCTTGTCTTTTTTTAAATTTTTTTCGCCATTTTAAAGACCCTTGAAATATAATCAAAATATAATAAGTTTGATCACTAATACATATAATAATTTAATTTATTAATTAATTACAATCGTTAGATCATTAAAAAAATTAGTTTTTATCATAATTATTTTTAAAATTATATTCATAGATGATTGTGATGTGTTGACTTTTATGTGTCTAAATAACACACCTCATATTGTTTTTGTGATTATTGATTTTTTTGGAAAGTTTGAATTTGCCCCCATAACAAGAACTACCTAGCTCGTCCTTGGTCATGGTAGTATCCATATAGACTTTAGTCATAATAAATTGTATATAAATTAAGAATTTGGCTTATATAAAGTGAGAAATTAATAAGATTAACAAATTAAATGATAATATTTTAATTAATTTAGTCGTGTATGTACTCACTTTACAGAAGCCTAAAAGACTTCCACAATGAAAATGTTAATTCCTCTAAATAGTCACTTTGTGTTGGAAGAATAAGTTTGAGTGTCTGTGAGGAACAGTGGCAATATAATCATTATATTTCTCTTCTGTGTTTGTGTGGACCTTACTTATTAAATTATGTTAAAATAAATGTGTGTCGTTGAAATGTATTGACATTGAATTATTAATGAGATATACATTAAAAAAAATTATTAAATGAATGATGCATAAATATAGGACTCATATAAGCACTAAAATGGAAGTGACATATCCATAATTTAATTACCAAACACAGTTTCAAACACTTAGTAAAAACCAAAAATTAAGTTCAAATATGTTTCATTACGAAAAAGCTAAAGACACTAAAAACAGGCAATAACGTTAACGGTTGTGGTGGTGCAGAAAGAATTGGTGCGGTTGGGACCAAAAATTCAAAGAAGAGGCCCACTCAGAGTCCACCCTCCCTTGCTATTGGTTTAAGACAAGTCACCATCACAAACATGGTCCCACTCAGACACACCCTCTTCTCTTTCTCTCTTTGGTTGTTGCTTGCCACCTCTTCGAGAATCATTTTTTTCACTCTCTCTCTCTCTCTCTCAAAAAAGCAAAATTCTTTTAATTGATTTTTATGTATTAATAAATAAATGAGAAAAATGTAGTACATTATTAATTATCAATGTAAATTAATTTTATACTTAATGATTATTATTGATCATTTTAGGTATGGATGCGGGATAGATTCAATCAAAACGGATTTTTGTCACCTAAATTAAGATGAATTTGGATTATTATAGGCGAGTGTGGATTTTATTATCATCTATAATTTAGTCTATAAAATTACTTACACGGTTAGTGTACTACCATTACTCTTTTAATAAATATTTTTCATTTTAGTAAAACTCCTAAAAAACTTGGTCAATATAATAAGAAAAAAAAAATGTCTATTGCTTATTTAGAAGCTAAATGTCCCAAATTTAATGTTCTTTGAAGTGTTGTTAAAGATTTTTTCCATTTGTAATAATTTCTTGAAACGTAATACCATATAGGAATTGCTTTAATTGTATTTGAAAAAAAAAAATTGTTTCACACTACATCAAAAATAGACTTTAACCGCGCTTCTTTTATGCATTTAACAGTGCTTTTAAACGTTATAGTATGTAGTGTTATTAAAATATACAACGACGCTTTTTAAAATGTAAAAAGTGTTGTCGTAAGTGATATTTAATTCTTAAAAGCCCGTGCATTAATGGCCCTGCACGTCTATCCGAGTATAGTGAACGCCCTAGGAATTTTGTCTCGGAATTCTATAGGAAGCGGCCCCTACTTCCACATTCACATAAGTGAGTCTATCAAGAATACTCATGTAGCTAGGTACTCCACTCCACATAGAGTATAGATCTCATTAAGAGTTTCTATTACCTCATCCTTTCATCACTTCAGGAATCATACTTCTTTGAGATCTAATAGCATGTTCATCTCATATCACTCTGACTTGTTATTACCCATTTAACCAAATTCTTGGGATCTCTAGTCTTTTAGGTCAGGTTACCATCATGAGTGACTCATTGATCTATAGGCATTAGTCTCATCCTTTTGGATGTATTTAGGACATTCTCTTTAGCTAATCCTTTCGTCAAAGGATCCGCTAAATTCTCATCAGTGCGTAAATGATCCACTATAACAACTCATTTAGAAAGTAACTCTCTAACAATAATGCGATTACGACGTATTTGTCGTCTCTTATTGTTGTAATAATGATTTTCAATCTTTGCAATAGTTGTGGTACTATCGCAGTGGATCAACGCAGCTGACATAGGTTTATCCCATAAAGGGATCTCATCTTGCAAGCATCTTAACCAGTTTGTTTCTTCACTAGCAGCAGCTAGTGCTATCATTTTAGACTCCATAGTGGAAATCGTCTGTTTCTTCAATTTTGAAGATACAACACCACCAACTATACTAAAAATATAGCCACTGGTTGCTATGGAGTCATCTGATAAGGTGTTCCAATCAACATCACTGTATCCTTCAACTATGGCAGAAAATCTTTGATAATGTAATCCGAGACTCATGGTCCTTTTTAGGTATCTCATGACTCTTTCGATAGCGTGTCAATGTTCCATACTAGGTCTACTGGTAAACCTGCACAATAGTCCCACGACGTAGGCAATGTCGGGTCTAGTACAGTCAGTGGGATACCTGAGACTGCCAATGATGCTCACATATTTAATTTGTCTAACACATTGACCAATGTTCTTGAAAAGTTTCACACTTGGATCATATGGTGTGCAAACAGGTTTAGAATCAAAGTATTTGTATTTCTTTAGGATCTTTTCAACATAGTGAGACTAATCCAAAGAAATTTCATTTTCTGACCTAGTAATCTTGATTCCAAGGATTACACTCGCTTCTAAGAGGTCATTCATATCAAAGTTGTTACACAACAATGATTTCACAGTATTTACAACATGAATGTTTGAACTAAATATAAGTAAGTCGTCTACATAGTGACATATGATAATGCAAATGCCATTTTCAGATTTGTAATAAATACATTTGTCTCTTTCATTCACTTTAAACTCATTCAATATAATCAAGTTATCAAACTTTTCATGTCATTGCTTAGGAGTTTGTTTAAGACCATACAGATATTTATCTAACTTATAGACCTTGTCTTCTTGTCAATGAATTACAAAATCTTCAGGTTGTTCTATATAGATTTATTCTTCTAGGTCACCATTTAAAAAAGCTATTTTGACATTCATTTGGTGTATCACCAAATTATGAATAGCTGCTAGTGAAATGAGTACCCTAATGGATGTTATTCTAGTGACCGGTGAAAAAGTGTCGAAGAAATCTATATTTTCTCTTTGTCTAAAACCTTTGGCTACAAGGCGATCCTTGTATTTATCAACAATTCTATCGGGTTTTAGTTTCTTTTTCAAAATCCATTTACAACCTATTGGTTTACAACCAGGAGGCAAGTCTAATAAGTGTCATGTCCTGTTAGACTCTATAGAGTCCATTTTGTTGTTTATAGATTCTTACCATAAATCTGCATCCAATTATGACAAAACTTCTTTAAGATTTGCAGGATTCTCTTCTAAAGAATATGTTGTATATTCAAGTCCATAATCTTTAGCAACTTTGACTCTTTTACTTCTTCGAGTTTATGTTTCGCCTTGTTTGCTGCTTTCAGTGCTTCTTGTCACAGGAACGTGACTTGGTTCGCTGCCCCCACTATTTCTAGATTTGAAAGGAATTTTTTTTTTCATAGAAGTCAACATCATTTGACTCTGTGATCACTTTGGCATTTAGGTCATAAAACCTATACACTTTATTTTTTACTGCATACTCAATGAATACACATTCATAAGCTCTACTACTGAGTTTAATTTGCTTGGGATCGGCGATTTTGACATAAGTCAGACAGCCCCAAGTTCGAAAATAAGACTAGTTCGATTGTCTTTTCTTCACTATCTCATAAGAAGATGTTGTGTTTTTAGATTTATGAACTCTATTCAAAACATAGCAAATATTCAATAAAGTTTCCCCCACCAATGAGATGCAGCACTAGTGTTAACCATAATAGCAACAACTAGTTCAGTAAAAGTTCTATTCTTTCTTTCAATTTTACCATTCATTTCAGGCGAATATGGTGCAGATGTTCCATGTATAATTTCATGCAATTTATAAAACTCATTAAACAAACTAGAATCATACTCGGTATATCTTAATCTTTATACTAAATTGATTTTCAATTTCAATTACGAAGATCTTAAACATGTCAAGCGCTTCACTTTTATTGTTCATTAGATATACGAAAGTATAGTCAAAACAATCGTCAATAAAAGTGATAAAATAACGTTTTCCATTTCTTGTTAACGTCCCAAAAACTTCACATATATATATATTAAATCTATAGACTTAGATTTTCTGACTACTGATTTCTGTGAACTCTTTGTTATTTTAGCTTTACTATCAAAATCACATTTTTCAAAATTATTTAAAGATAACTTTGGAATTAAATATAAGTTTGAAATCCTTGTTCACATGACAGAATCTAACATGTCAAATATTAAAATCACACATGTAAACATAAGAGACATTTTATTAAATTCAAACATTTAATTTAAACATACCATGAGTGACGTACCTTAATAGATGATCTCATGAGTTATCTTCTGAATTTCACGAGAGTGATCCTCCATGGATCTATCGTCGGTCTTCTGATACTTGAGGTAGCAGCTCACAGTATTGCTGGAACTGTAGTAGGCATACAGATCATCAGCAAGTCCATTAAGAATATAATTCTTATAGAGGTAGATAATCATTATCCTCCCATGGGTTAATTCTTCAATTTTTTTATCCTTTTCTGTTTGCCTCAATGAAATATTTTATTGAAATCAGAGGCACCATAACTAGATCCAATAATCTCTTCGATTGACATGGTAGAAAGAAACGTCTTAAAATTGTTGTTTTTGAGTTTTGAAACTGTTTCAAAATCAATTTATGACACCGAAAATATTACTGAGTTGAGCCGCGAACTAGGTCGGTCTCTTTAAGACGTTTCACGGCACTGCCCAAATTGTGCAAGACAGCCATGATAAAACATCCCAGATACACTGTATCGGAGTTCCACTGCACCGGAGAAAACAGTTTTAGAATTACACCCTCAATATGGCGGTTAATGTCAGTCTTAATATGACGATTAAAGTCACTCGCAATATGGTACTATGACCACTCATAAATCAAAAGGACTACGACACAAAAAACCGCACTAACAGACTATGACACAAAAACCGCTCATAATGGTATTAGAACCACTAAAAAATCGACGGAACTACGACATAACAACCACTCTAAAAAGATAGTGGTATTATGACCACTCAAAAATCGATAGTACTACGGCATAACAACCGCTCTAAAAATCGAAAGTACAATAGTACAAAACCGCTCAAAAATATCGAAGGGAAGAGAGATGTGCTCGGAAATAAGTAAAGCAGAATAGAAAAAGGAGAAAAGAGAAAGTTGGGAAATGTATTCAACTTTGGTGTACTTATCACAAGAGTTTAAAACTCATTATATAGTGATGGAAGCAAACCCACGTATGTTTTCTATCCAATGTGAGACTTTAATATTTATAGAGTTGAAAACTACTCAAAATATGAGAGTTTTCCAATGTGAGACTTCAACAATTTTTAAATTCACACAGTAACATACTATATGTTCCAATAATTCCTTTCATATGTAAAGTAAAACAAAAAAGACATTAAGGATTGTGTACTATCAGTATAGAATTATTTTGCATCGACAATCAATTCTCTATTGACAACCATCAAATAAAAAATTGAAAAAGAAAGTTATATACATATATTTGATGTGATGGCAAGTTATAATTACAATATAAACTAATTTTATATTGACAATGTATGTCCTTTAATCTCTTTTTCTAAATTAAACTATTTTTATCTCAATGTTACTAATAGTTGAGTAATGAAAATTACAATAAAAGAAACTACAAATCAAGCAATAAAACTTACAAACTCATAAAAAGTTACAAACTTTAGCAATATAATGGGACACAGTTGACAGATTACTAAATTTGTTTAGTATGTGATTATAGAATTGATCGGATCTAAATTTGTTTAGTATGTGATTATAGATTTGATCTCCGATCAATGCGTTTATTTAAAAAACATTTGTTGAAAGAAATATATGCATTTAAGTGTGGGGGCAAGTTCCCCCACTTACATTTCAATCTTGTTCGAATATACATGTTTGACACTTGTGTATAATTGTTTTGTTTTGCTTATGTGATGCCTTTTTCACAAAATGTGAAGTTTTCTCTTGTTGAATAAATCAATATGATGAGATTGTTTAATTTGTTGGTAAGTTATGATTATTTTACATCGATCGTAATTTATATTGATAATGCTTTCATATCTTTTTCTAAATTAAATTAGGTTTTTATCTGAATTTTTTTTTGTAAAACAAGTCAAAGTTAGTAATTAATTATGTTGGTATTTTTTATTTTATTTGGGTTTGAACCCAAACTCTCCAATTCATTAACCCTCAAGTTAAACCACTTGAGCTACTCATTTCACCTTTTATTTAATGTTATTAATAATTGAGTAATGAAAATTATAATAACAAAAACTATAAATCAAACAATAAAACTTATAAACTCATAAAAAGTTAAATTTTTTACCAATACGATGTAGCACAGTTGACCAGTAACATGATCATGGATTCGATCATTGATTAGTATATATATAAGAACATAAATAGAAATGTATGTATATAAATGTAGGGGCAAGTTCCCCCAGTTACATTTCAATCTTGTTCAAATATATACTAACTACTTGTGTATAATTGTGAAGTTTTTCTATTGTGGGATAAACCAATATATGAAGAGCGATTTCTGTAATTTTAGATACTTTTTTAATTATACCATTTAATTAAATTATTTGTATTACTTTTAATATAAAATTTTTATTATACATTTATGAAATTAATAATGTATTGATAGTTAGTAAAAATAATTTAATAAAAACAATAATATCTTTTTATAAATTTAATAAATTTTATTTTATATATATATTTGAAGACCAAGAGGAAGTACTAGACTCCAATATACAAGTGAAGTAGGCAGTAGCATGATTAGATGCATTGACAAAGGCATATCACAAAGGCAGTAGTAATATGCAAGTACCAAGGTATCCAGTACACCCTTGTCTGTCGAGACAATCAACTAATTCTTTACCTTTCCTTTGGCCATTATGATTTTTAGGTCAATTCACTGAAATGGAAGAAAAATAGGGGGTGTATTTTTTCCCATTTGGTTGCTCAAATCAATGTCACGGGTGATTCTTGATTTTCTACACTTACATTACATCTATCCCATGTGCTCCTTAATTTGAATACCCCAAAAATTCAAAATAGTGAACCCCTTTTTTCACCAAACACTCTTTGGGACAAAAGGGATACTCAAACTGATTTCAATATGAAAATAAGACACAAGGGTAACTTAAAAGGTAGGTGATAGTGACATCCATGTGAGATTCTTATATGCCTTTTCTTGTTATATAATTTTTTTTTCTTTTATAATTTCCTCTATTAAAGATAGTGGCAGAGTAAGAAATTAATATTTAAAGAGACATTGTCAAAACTCAAATACTTATATAAAATTATAGAGCCATTTTTGTGTTTTAAATATGTGTTGTGTGGTCATTATAGTCTTGCGGCTATCGAAATTAAATATAACATCAAACACCTCTTTCGTTAATTGTGTTAATTAAATTTGATTAATAAAAGATACATTCGAAGATAAAAACAACTAACAAAAAATCATTCAACTATATACCATTTTATATAAAATTGTTTAATAATTGATTAATCATATGACCATATAATAATTGATTATGCATATGTTTAGATGTGGGTTTCAAAGGCAAGTTTCGCATTCAAAAGCCTAATTCACCACAACTTTTTGGAAGCTATCAACCGTAGCTTTTGGATGAACGTAAAGTGGCGTTGGTTCCATTGATAAAACAAATGATGCGTTTGTTTTAGACTTTTCCATGAAAAAAATTATTTTCTTAAACTACAAATAATTTTTTATTGTTTGAATGGTGTTTGTTTCAAATTTAAAAAAAAAAACATTTCGTTAAAAAAATCATTTTTTGATTAGAAATGAAAAGTTAAAAATAATAGTTTCTCATATTTACTTTCTGCGATAGATGAAAGAGAAAAATGACACAAATTTGAAAAACACATAACTTAACTCAAGAAAAAATGATGTAATTACCCTAACATTTTTACAAAAATCCAAAATTGTCTTAGATTTGTTTTCTCTCACGTACTCAACTTCTCTCGTCCTTGTTATCTATTGGATTTGCTATTTACAAACCATATGAAAAGCAACCACCTTTTGAAGGATCAATATCTATTTTTATGTGCTTTTATGGTAATTTTATAGTTTAAAAAAATCACTTTTATAAAATTATATATAAATAGATTAAAAATAATTTTTTTTTAAAAAGTCATTTTTATAATAATAAACAAACGAAAGTTAAAAAAATCATTTTTAAAAAAATTTTAAAAAATAATATCTAAATTATTTAAAATAAAAATTATTTTTATATAAACTCAATCAAACACACTCAAACATTTACTATGTATAACTTTAATAAACATATAATACTTGAGGTACCATGACATGTTGGAAATTAAATGTATATATTTCTCCTAATAAGAATTTGCCACTATAAATTCCTCAACAGGAAGTAAACTTATTCACACCGAATTCTAAATGTATGTACTTATCCAAGCTATAATTTGTCATGTTGTGGGACTCAAAATTTTGTTTGTTTTTAACTAGCTGATATTGTTTATGTTGTTTACTTTAACGTGTGTACTTCAATTATTTGAGTTGTTCTTATTTAACTTAATTTAAATTTCAAACACATTTTTTCGTGTCAAATTAAGATTTTATCTTTAAATGTTTACATTGATATACTCATTTTCATTTTTTGTCCACTCCAGTTACTAATTTGTTTACACGATTATTGAATAATATACTATAAATAATATATTTCACTGCACAATACCATAATTAGACACTTAAGATGAAAAGAACGAAATCACAATTTTAGATAAAAATTACTCTTTGTCCTATAATATTGAGTACCATTTTTACTAATTTCACGTCTATTAAGAAAATACTTTAAATTAAAGAAAGAAACCAATATTTTATCAAATTATCTGTATTAAGCCATTTGTGTGTTTACCACTAGGTAGGAGGGAAATAGTCTGGCCATTGCGGACTAGTCTACCAATGGCTTATATTAGATTTTTTTTTTTTTTTTAAATAGACAAAATTTAGGTTTTTTTAAAAACCTATTTAGTTAAAAAAAATCAAACAATAAATCATATAATATGTCTTTTAGACCTATAATACCGACCTATTTAAGTAAATATGATAATATTTTTATTACTATTATTATTATATATTAAATTTTAAATTTTATGTTAAATTATAGAATTTTTAAACCTTTAGTAATTTAATTATATTATGTTACATTAATTTTTCTCATATTTAAATATATTATAATATAGTAGAATTAAAAATAATGTCATTTAAAATCAAAATCTTTAAAATATTATTTTAAATTTAAAATAATATTTAATTTTATTGACCTAATAACTTGTTAATCTTATTAAATTTTTGACAACTAATTTAAAAATGTTTACATGAAATATGTTAATAATTTTTTTTAAACTTAAGTCAAGCCCTCAGGCCTAAACAAAAGCACATGTCAGGCCAAATGCTAGACTTAATTGAACATTAAATTTTTTCACAAGTTGGTCTTAGCAAAATTCTATCCTCACCTCTATTTAGCACTGTCATAAGTGAAAAGTTAAATATAATAATTTGAAGTGATGCGTATAATATTATTTATGATTAAAAAAAATAATTAATATTAGATTGAAAACTTAAACAAAATTATATTTATTTTGGGACAATTTATTTATAAAACTCGAAAGATTAGCCTGTGTAATTACACATAAATGATATCTCATTTAAAAATAAAATACTTTTGGTATAATTTTTTATTCGAAAACTTTTGATAACACGCATAGATAAAAAATATTTTGATCTAACATTGTTGGTATTTCTAAACATAAAACATTAACTTTAAAATTTTAAAATTAACTTAATCTGTGACATAATTTTTCACTATCTTTTTATTTTGTTTTTCAATATTAAATATAATGAATTTTTTTTAACAGAATTATAATGAAGTTACCATACAACAAATATATGGTAAAAATCTTTCAACAATGAACCTTTTGGTTAATCTATATATCCTACCATGCTTTTTCTGAATACTGATGTAGCACTGGTCCCTCTCTGTCTCTTTCTTTATACTGTTTGATGACAGCATCATTTGTTTATATATGTATGTCAAGATCATAAAGAGAGTAATAATATAAATAAATAAATATTAAGTTTTTCAGTTGGAAACAAGCAACAACTGAAGAATCTCCTTTAAATTCTGAGTTAACAGAAGAGTGGCAAGTTGAGAATATCGAATCACTCTTTTTCTGATATGTTTATTGAAGCCTAAAACAGAATGGTAAGATATAATGTGTAATTGGATTAACTCATTTAGAAAGTAAAAGTAATTTTAAAAATATAAATTAATTTTCATATTTTTTTTGAGGAGAAATTAATTTTAATTATTATTTAATATGTTTGTGGGGTTTTTTTAGAATACTCCTTTTTTCTTTAAGTTGCAAAATGTTTTAATTTGAAAAAAATACATCAAAATACTATACTTTTTAGAGCAAACACTAGGTGGCGACTATGTGTTATAACGTTTTCTTTGTTATTCTTTAATTAAAAAAAAATTAGTACTAATTTGCATCTTAGAAATGCAATCAAATGATAATCTGTGTTCAAAAAATAAGATATTTAGTTTTTTTTTCTTTCAACGTAGGATATAGTTTATGGAAAATTAAAAAAAACCCATATTTGTGTGTTTTTAACTAAAAATGTTATGCCTTTAAAATAAATATATATGTGCATAAATTAATTCAACAATGTTAACAACAATTCAATTTC
>JBBPBQ010020323.1:15664422-15703899 GCA_037974755.1 Cicer yamashitae
AAAAACAAGTTTCTATTTTTTTTACAAAATATCTCATCACAACTTAAATCACATTTTTAACATATCATTCATTTTACTAAATAATCTTTAAATAGAATGTATTCTTTATCATTAATTTAAAATCGAAAATAATTTAAATTAATAATCTTTGTCATCCGATAACTTTTTGGAATCAAATCCACTCCTTAATTCTTTGGTAGGGTATTCTTTTTGGAATATTTATTTATTTATTCCTTTTTTTTATGTTTTCCTTCTATAATCAAATGTCATTGAAAAGAATACCGCATATTTTATTTTATTGAAAAATTGAACTTGTTGCTTCAAAAGTAGCTTTAAAAATAAGTCAGATCGATTGAGTTTATGACTCAACCTATTAAAAATCTAATTTGATTTGACATGTTTAATAAAAGCGACATGTTCAAACTTTTTTAAAAAATTTATTTTTTTAAATAAATCAAACTCAAATTCTTTAAAAAAAACTATTAAAATTGATATATATATATATGGTAATAATAAAATAAAAGAGTTCTCATAAAATCTAAAATTTAATTTTTTATTCTCACTTCCCTACATATATGTCTATTCTTCCCTTGCAAAACCATTATATTATAAATTTGACAATTGTATTTTATTATTTTATTTTGTTTATGGTTATATAAACTCAACAAATTTATATTTTTATTGATCTATTAGACTATTTTTAAATACGACTAACCTATTTAAGAAAAATCCAACTCTCATCCCTATTCAAAAGTATTGAATTTATTTATAGCCAAATACACCGCATAAACCATAGTGTCAACTCTAGCGTATTTCTTTTCTACTTCCAACCAATGCTACGTTGTCAAAACTTTAAACATATACAAATCAGATGAGTTGTATATAAAACTTTCTTAATATATTGTCATTACTCTGTCCTCGTCATTTTTTATTTTACTTTTAAATAAAATTAAATAAATTTTTTATCTCTATAATATATTTTATTTCGGTTTTAATCTTTTCAATTATTTTTAAATAATAGTATTTCAAATATTTTCAAATAAAAATTTTGATCACTACTTTTTTGTTGTATCTTTCTAATTTTTTTAATGATATTTTGCAAACATGTTTAAAATATTATAAAATATGTCTTACAATTTTTTTTGAATTGTTTACCAAAATATAAATTAAATATGAATTTTTAAATGCTTAAAGTTTAAAAACTTCATATTTAATTTATCTCTTCTTAAAAAATTCTAATTTTTGTGGAATATATTCTTATAATGTTCGAAATATTTATGCAAAAAATCATTTAAAAATTTAAAAAATACACATGAGTTAACTTAAAAGTAGATACCAAAATTTTTAATAGTAAACATTTGAATGATCATTGTTTGAAAAAAGTTTTAGAGAAACTAAAAACAAAATATATTATATTTATAGAGACCAATAAACTTATTTAACCATTTTAAACATGAATAACCATTGTTTCTTGTGTCCATATTGTTGGATTATTCGAATTGAAATATAAACAAAAAAAAAAGATATTTTTTTAATTTTATTTAAATATATTTGAATTTTGTTTAAAATGATACATATATATTTTTAATTTATATTTAAGGTTGAAAAGATTATTGTTGTAGAAAGAAATTAAATATCTGATGAATCTAATCATGAGAATGTAATGGTGTTAAATCTTTTAAAAGACAGTTTTGTTTTCTATTGTGATTTTCTCTAACTCAAACTCAAGTGATAATACAAAGTTCACCAAAAAAAAAATGTGTATGCGCTTTGTAACTCACACAAATGATACAAATAAAAACTATTGAGCTAAATATTATTAAAATGTAAAAAATGAAGAAAAAAAATTAGTGTGATTTATCGTAGATGACCCCAACTAATTAAAGAAGGGTTTGATTTTTTTTTTTTTAAATAGTCAAAGTAAGTTTTTTGATAAATTATGATATGATACATTATAAAGATTTCAACTAAGTTGATAACTTGCTTCTTGCTAGATCGTTATATGTTCAGAAAGTTGAAGAAACACTTTGGAGTTGTAATGAGAACAAGAGGTTGAAACCTAATGAATATAACTTAATGTTATCATTGAATGCTCGAGGATACTAAAATTTGAAATTGTTGGTGTAACATTTTTTTAGGGTTAATTTCAAAGAATAATCATCACATGACCTTTCAACTCATAGACTTATTTGTCTTTGTTAGAACATTCACAATGAAATCTTTCTCTTATATATAGTATTTAGGGGTCTAACAGGTCGGGTTGGTTCGATTTTGAACGAAAAATGAATCAAAATTAATGAAATTTGTATCAATTGGTTCGATTTTGTTTGTTTTTATGAATAGATTCAAATCAAACTAAATTGATGATTTGCGAATTGTTTCAATTTGGATGATTGGATTTAAATATATATTACTGTCACTTTAATTTATTCCTCTAATAGAATTTGGAATACAGTATAACTACAAAACCATAATCTTGTCCTCTAAAATAGGATATGTAGTAGCAATAACATTTGGTCATCTAAAAAAATTTGAAATAACATCGTGTATTAACAACTCCAAATTAAAATTCAAAATAAACGATTGCAATACAAAATTAAAGTGTCCAAAATAGACAAATACAACAACAATCCAAAATAGGTTATAGTGGTCCACTTGAATGATATAAACCTCAAATAAAATAGAGAGTAGATTTTCATAATGAAAAAATTGGGCTACATTAAATTATTGGACTTGAATTTGCCTTTACTTTACCATAAACTTATGATGTAAAAATTATATATATTAAATAAAATATGCACAATGTTTTGTTTAACATTGGTTCGGTTTAATTTTTTGTCGTAGTCAAAATATAACAGATAAGTTTTAATTTGGATGTTTAGATTCATTATATTAAACCGTCCGCTGGTTAACAATATTTATGTATCTCTTTCTTTATTGTAGGTCATATTTAATAGTTTGCATTAAATAACTGTGTTGTTAAAATGTAATAATATAAAATAGTTGATGGAAATCATTCCATAATAACAATAAAAAAAATTATAAATAAATAGTATACACGTGTGAAATCTGTTTAAACAGCCAAGTTGGAGAGTTCTATTATATATAATCTTACGAGTTTATAAAAAAATATTGCTAAAATAAATTATCCACGAACTGTGGCTAAATTTTTTAAATTGAAAAAAAATGGCTTCTCAATTGTCAAGAAAAAATGTTTTTTACAATTTTTTAAAACGCGACAACGGTTCAATTGTGGCCAACGTTTTCTCTTATTGACAAACATAATTTTCTAGGCATTTGTATTTTTCAAGAAACTCAAAATTTTTAAAAAACTCAAATTTTATGAAAAAGACTAATACATTTTGGATTACTCAATATTTGAGTTTTCAAAAAAAAAAAACAATCAAGAAAGCTCAAATATTGAGTGAGTTATACAAACGTAATTTTTGTTTCAAAAAATTTAATTATCAAACATAGAATTGAATAAATAAAAATATTTAAAATTCAAATAACTAAAGGTAATATAAGATTTTAGTTGTGCTTGTGGGGTAGGTGACCAAATGTAGGGGTATAAACATAAAACTTTCTTGAAGTTAAAATCTCAAGTATGTATTGGGCCAGGCCTCCCAAAAGGTCATTGGACCTTTAAAAATGCTATCCAAAACCAAAACTTATTTATTTTTAGAAAACAATATTAATTAAAACATTGTACTAATTATCTAATGATTTGGCAGAAATCACCCACCAATCTTGGTGAGGAAACAAATTAATGTTTATACAAATTTGGAATTTAATTTGGGTACCTTTGACTTGTTCATTTGTTACAAATTGTTAAAACAAAAAATAGTGAGCACTAAATTTTCCCATTACTTTATAAAGAAATATTGATAACCTCAAATTTTTTTCACTTCATTAATTAACTATAAAAAAATTATTATCTATTTTTTACTTTGGGCATGCAGAGGCATATTGTACCTCGACAATGTCTGTGTGCCCACTATATCAACTGCTATGTCTGCAAGGTACTATTTCTACTTGTTTGGATTTTTGCTTTTTGAGTGTATATAATATATTGCTAAATATTTTTTTTTTAGTGCTTAGCAAAGACACATGCAATAATTATAAAACAAGAGATATTAGCACACTCTAAACTCACTTCTTTTTGGCACACCTTTTATTCATATACATTGAGTGACATCAATATAAAGTCCAATACATAGTAGGGATAAGAGGATATGATAAATGTTTTAAATTCAAAATACTATATGGTTAAATAAATTATAAATTTTATATTAAAAAAGTTATATATATGTAGAAAGTATCAGTAAAAAAATATACATATTGATCATTTTTCATTAACACTATAATTATCAATTTACACAAAAGAAAATAATACTTGTGATCAAAACATAATAACAGAATTATGAAAAAAAACATAATAGTAAAATTTTCGTATAAATAATAATATTTCTATGTTACATCAATATCAAAACAGTCACGTAAATATTTTTTAACGGTGTTGAACGAAAAATTAAAAAGGATCAGTTTGATAACAAAAATAAAGAAACTAATATAATAGAATTAAATTATTCAAATAATTTTAAATTATAATTTTTCTATCATATTAATATGGCGGCTATATTAAAAAGTTGGATCAATGAAATGTCGTGTGGTATAAATATTAACATTGATTTTGTCGACAAAAAATGTAAAGCTTGATCGATGTTTATGAGCTGAATAAATTTTGATTTTTCAAAGTTCATTTTAAACTATTTTTAATTAAACAATAATTATACACATAAATAAATATTGCAGATTAGTCAAAATAATCAATAGACTACAAAAGAATAAATTGAAGGAGGAACCAATTAGATTCTTCAACGTGTCAAAAGAAAAATTCAATATTGATGTTTAATTATTATTTTTAACCAAGCAATAATTATGCACATATAAATAAATAATGCAGATTAGCCAAAATAACTCACAATTTATAAAAGAATAGATTCAACGAATTACGTATTTAATTCAAGAGGATTATACCATGCACCCCACATTTAAACCTGCCACCCCTCAATCAACGTAAAAATACAATTTTACCCTTTATAAAATCTTCAACTTTTTTAACTTCTCATTTTGTCACCCTTTTTTCAAAATATTCGAAAGTTTCTAAAGTTTCGAAATGAAAATTTCCAGAATTTTCGAAACTTTCGAACAATTCAAAACTTCCGAAATAGAAAATTTCAGAATTTTTGAAACTTTCAAATAATTTAAAACTTTCGAAATAGGAAAATTTTGAAACTTTCCAAATTTTCGAAATGTAATCCTTATTTCGAAAACTTCCAGATTTAGAAACTTTCGAAATTTTCTAGATTTGGAAAATTTCAAAACTTTCTATATTTGGAAAATTTCGAAACTTTTCAAATTTTCAAAATGTAATCTTTATTTTGAAAATTTTCAGATTTGGAAACTTTCGAAATTTTCCAGATTTGAATATTTTCGAAACTTTCCATACTTGGAAAATTTCGAAATGTAATCCTTATTTCGAAAATTTGAAACTTTCGAAAATTTAAAACTTCTGAAACTATCGATTTTGAAACTTATTATAAATTGTTAAAAATGATAAAATTGTATTTTCATGTGTCTTGAGGGGGTGGCAGCTATAGGTGTGGGGGTGCATGATATAATCCCCTCTTAATCCAACTATAGTAGACTAACACAAAGAGGCCCAAACTCCTCTTCATTATATGGTCCACATAAATTGTATGGGTGTTTATTCTCCTACTCTAAATATTCTTAAATACACAAAATATACATTTGAATTGATCAATTTGAACGTAAAAACAAACAACCAGACTAACCAATGTGTTGACGAAATATTGAGGTGAGAAACGAAACTTTCAAATTATAGATCTGAATCGCCAAAACTTTATGCAAGGTCATGATATTTTTGGCACTATATATTTACAAAAAAACTTTTATCAATTTATTTTAACAAATCAAAAGATATACATTAACGGACTTATTCCGAACACAAATTATGTCAAGAAAATATTAAGATTTCAAAAAAGTATCAAAACATATATTATGAATCTCTAATCTCTTAAACCATAAAGTCTCTTAAACCAATGTGTTGATAAAGTCCCTCAATATCCAACACGAAACTGTAAAGTCTCTTAATACACAATGTGTCACCTCCATATTTATCAGATTATGTGTGCCACATTTTTCAACCGGTTCAACATCACCATACTTCCTCCAAACTATCATAGTCCTACAAAAATAATTATTTGCCAAGTCACAATTGTGTATGAACCTTAATTTTATCATCAATACATAAAATTTGCTAAATGGTAGGTTGCAATGGCAGAAGAATTATCTAGTAGATGGAAGTTTAGTTAGGCACAAGCCTCGATTGGTAGCTAACAGATACATACAATCTTACTCAAAATTGCAATTCGTTGGAATTCAAATGTAAGTAGTTAGTCCCACTTCGAAGAGAAAATGTTGGATATATAAGATAAATTATTCATATATTTATTGTCTTAAAGTTTGAAATCGAGATGTAGTGTCAATATCTCTTAAAAATTCTGAACGGGTAACTCATTGCTGCTCCCAATACTCTTTAGACATTCCAACACTTCTTTTTTTGGAGGTAAAATTAACGATGTGTTTCTTAATGTAGACTTGAACAAGGAAGTGTATATGCACGCATCTACCATTGGTTGGATACATTTACTTTATATTTGTATTACTTAAAATAATATTATAAAAAAAAAATAATTAGGCTTAAATGATTTCTAATTTGTTGATAGATTCTAAAATAATTTGCGCATTTGTTAAGTCTAACATGCTTACATGTCGAAGTTTATGTATTTTTTTTTTTGTCTTAGAAGAATTGCTAAGTATTATCATAATTAATTCAAACAACTTTGAGTCTCCGATTCGAATCTGAGATAAGACATTTAATCTAACAATATTAACATTTATCACTTGAATTAAGACGTAAGGATAATATATGTTTTGTTTTGATTATTGAGTAAATTCATATTTGAAAAACTATTTAACTATTGAGTACTCTATTTGTCTAATAATATAAATAAAAATAGATCAAATAAAGTGGATATACATCTTTTGAACAATATACATTCACTTTATTTGATCCATATATAATTATATTATGAAACGAAAGGAAGGAGTACTAATTAATTGCTTGTCTTTACGGATTCTTTTTATTTATATTTCACTTTTTTTTTTATTTGACCAAATTGCCACAGTCCGAAAAAAATATACAATAATGCCCTACTTTTTTTGTTCCAGTTGCTGATCGCAACCTAGGAATGCGACGCCCTGAAAATTTTTTTGTATTCCTAATAGAAGGTCGCATCCTAGGGATGCGACCATGTACTAGCCCCTATTTTTTTAATCAATATTATTTATACGGTTAATTATTATTTAATAAATTATAAATATTTAAAAAATCAAAATACTAATAATAAAATAAAATAAATTATTAAATAATAATAATAATAATTTTAATAATATTATTAATTTTAATAATAATAATAATAATATTAATAATAAAAAAAAGAAAATTATATTAATAAAATAAAATAAAATAAAAATACATTAAATTGAAAGAAAAAATACATTAATTGTGACACACGTTAACACTTTCCATTGTCCAAACGCAGTTGACACATCTACTCAAAATTAATGACATGAACTCAGTTCGATTGTATCACATCGTTGCCGAATCATAATTGAGCATACAATATCATAAAAAAAAACGGAGGAGACCAAAAAATCCTACAACCTATAAAATAGGGGTCAAATATCCACTTTTAAAAATAAGATGACTTAAAGTTAATTTTGAACAAAATAGACGAACTAAAAGTGCATTTAAATCTATTTTTTTTTATTAACATTACTTCATATGTCTCTAATCAAGATAGGGTCATGCCATAATAACACGTGCCTAAGGGCACATATTAAGAATTCCACGAATAGTAATTATATATTGAAAATATGAAATGCACAATTTTTGAGAAAAGAAAATGTGTAATTTCCAATACAAAATTTCTATTTTTTTTATTTGATAAGATATGGTAAATTCTACCATAGTTAACTCACACAACTGTAAAGTCCCGGATTCGAACCCGAAACAAGACGTTAGAGTTTGAGGACACAAAATATCTATTTTTAGTACTCTAACAAGTGCCCTAAAGGCACATGTTAACATTTTCCATCAAAATATCTATTAATTCTCTCTCTTAAAAGATAAACATGTAAATTCAATAATAATTATTAATAAATTTAATATTACTATCAACTTTCTTAATTTCACTGATTTGTTCTTTAAATTTTATATTTTGAAACAGAGATGGTAACTAAGTAAGTAGATATTAATTACTTTTTTTTTATTAACTTATCCATAACTAATTGACATCTTTTTATACATCAACAATAAATGTTATGATAAATGTTAGGGGACTTTTACTATACATTGAAAAATTAACATGTTGTTTTGGTAATATCAAAATTAAATCATTAACAGTTGAATGATATGTCACCTATGTACCAAAACTTTTAATTTATTCAATTTTAATAGATACTATAGTAATACATACGTAGATAAATTAAAGAAAATTATTAGTCAAAAAATTCATAATACCGATATACACCCTATTTTTTATTTGACCGTAGAACTTGTCTAAATGTTATAATTAAAACATTAACTAATTATTTCTCTTAAAGAGTAAACTTATAAAAACAATATCAATTATTGATAAATTTAATATTATAATCAATTTTCTTAACTCCGATGATTTGGTCATTAAATCTTATATTTAAGGACATATGTTAGATATAGTTGAATATAGTTAAATATGTGTTATAATTAGATTAAGGTAGTAAGCAGTTAGTTCTGATTAGATGAAGATAGTTTATGTTAGTTATCTTAGAGACAATATAAAAGTGTATATCATAATTCTTCACACTATCATTTGAAGTTTAATATATATTTTTAATTATTTCTCTCTTTTTTTAACTCGACTATGATTCTCAACAACCTATATAACAATTAAATACAAAGATATTAATTACTTTTTTTACTAACTTACTTCTAATTAATTTATATTTTTTTATACAATTAACAATAAATATTATAATTAAAACATTAATTAATTATCTCTCTTAAAGGTAAACATGTAAAACAATATCAATCATTAATAAATTTACTATTCTTATAAACTTTCTTAATTCAATTCCAATGATTTAATCAATAAATTTTATATGAGAAATGTTAACATGTACCCTGTAAGAACACATATGTCCTAATGGCACATATTAATGATTCAAATGTAGAAACTTGGTATTGAAATTTTTATTTTTAACTCTTTAAAAGCTTAAACATTGCATTGCTTTCACCTCACAATAAATGTCAATTTCACAACAAAAAAAAGTCATTCATAATTTTCAATGCAATTTTAATTATTATTTTTATATTCTACCTTTCAATGATTAATATGTACACAACTTCTAAATCATTATTATATTTTGTATTAATAAAAGTGAAAAACTAATCAATAGTTAAAATAAGTAGTTTGATAAAATAAATTTCCTCTTTCTTTAACTATTAAATTTATTAATATATGTATAAAAACTTTAAACTGACGCTCAAGATAAATGAAATATTTTTCAATACAGTTTTCTATTTTTAGTATCCATAATACATGTTAGTACTACCATCTTATATTTATCTTATATCTAACGACGAAGTTAGTAATTAATCAAGGAGATAATATAACAATTAACTAATGAAAGAAAACAAGGTTGCATAGTAGTAAAATTGTTGGTTTATTTGTGACAACTTGCAAAGAAGTGGTAGTGTGAAGGCAAAATGCTTTTTGGTTGGGACAGTAGTAATTTTGGATCGGTGGTTCACGTTCCAATGTTTTGAATCGCTCATGTATCTATCTATCAAAATCTATGCAATTTTGCATTGTGATGCGTGAACGTAAAAACAAAGAGAAATACCTCGAGGGCATTTTGGTCATTGAATGGAAAAAGTGAAGATTTTGGCAAATCCTAAAGAGAAGTAGGTTCCTTTTCCGTGCACTTTTTCCTAACCTACCTACCCATACCACTCACGGCTTCGCTTTCATTTGAGAAACGATGGCTAATTCTTTTTGTTTAATTTCTCCTGTGCATTTGACAATTTAACATGTAATGTAATAATATGTTTGATCTTCAAATTAATAGTTAAATGAGTTTATTTTTTCAAATTAATTTATATTATTTGAAAAATTATAATAACTAAATATTATTTATTAAAAGTGTCAGTAAAATATTTTTTTTTTAAATTTATATTATTCATAATAGTGAATATTAAACTTTTTTATGATAAAATGTAAAAAATTAGTATAATACTTAGAAATAATGAAATAATATATTTTTTCTAAAATACTAAATTTGATAAATAACTATCAAATTCATAAAAATGATCATTAATTTATTGGTTTAAGAAATAATGTACCAAAACTCTTCGGTTTGAGAATGTATTATAGAATCTTTCATTCTTTTTATTTGATTATATCTGTTTTTTATTGCATTAATGTATATTAATGATAAATAATAATATTTGTATCAATTTAATTTAATTTTAAATAAAAAAATGAAATTAGTTCAAATAATGATCATTTGATGGTAGAATAACGAGTTGTTTATGAAAAGAAATTATAGAAGGCAGTAAATACGAATTTAAAATGAATAACAAATGATTCTTTATAATTAAATTGTTGAGAATAGTAGTTATTAAGAAATTAAACATGAATTATGAAACTATTTGAAACTATGTAATTGGAACTTATGCACTAAGTGTCGAAACTTAGAGTTAGTGTTGTCTGAATTGATAAAAATGTGGAAGTCCCACATAAGAGATCGACTTAGTCCGCGACTCAACTTAGTAATATCTTTAGTGGCTGAAAATTATTTTTCAAAATAGTTTTTCGAAACTCAAAAACCAACAATTTTAAGACGTTTCTGTCAGCCATGTCTACCGAAAAAATTATTGGATCCGATTATGTTGCTTCTGATTTCAATAAACTATTTTGGTTTGAGGAATGTCACTCCAAACATTGACAAAAAAAGATGTTATTTTTCTTAACTATGAAAAAAGTTGTCAACATTATGAAAAATGACATCCCAGTGGTTCCAGAAGACAGCTGAACAAACATAAAAGGATAAAAAACTGCATAATTAACACAACGGGAGGCTAATGATTACCTCTGTAAGAATTATATTCGTAATGGACTTGTTGATTATTTGTATGATTACTTTCATTCCAACAATACTGATAGAGAAGTTTGAGATGTTATGAAGAAGAAATATGATACTGAGGAAGATGTGGCTAAAAAGTATGATGTGAGTCGTTACCTCAAATATTAGATGACCGATGACATATCTATGAAGCTTAATCCTATGAAATTCAAAAGATAATTCATGAGATCATCTCTAAAGGTATGACTTTAGATGAACAATTTCAAATTGTTGTTATTATCGACAAATTTCCCCCTACTTGGAATGATTTCAAAAATTCTCTCAAGCATAAAACAAAAGAATTTTCACTAGAAAGTTTGATAACTCACCTCTGAATTCAGGAAGAATCCGAGAAGCAAGACCAAAAAGATGAGTACTAGTTGTTTCAAACAACAAGAAGAAATTCATCGGTTCAATTCTGAAGAAAATTGGGAAACAACTCAAGAATTAGAAGTGCAATATGAATACCTTTAACAAGAATGAGAACCCTCCTACAGCCCCAATTGTGACACAAAAACTACCTTATAGAAATAACTTTGACTCACAATTCATTTGCTACAACTGTGGGAGACCAGGTCATACGACACACAAGTGTAGGAATATGTAAAGCTCTACTCAATAGGCTAACCTAATTGAAGAGCAACTTATGATTAATGAAATCAACATTGTTGGTGGATCAGATGAATGGTGGATTGACACTGTGACATTAAGGCTGACAAGGCGGGGAGTGATCTTTAATGCACAAGGCATGCATAATAAGCAACTCTTGCGACGCTTATAGGCAAATGGACACATGAATGAACCAAATCACATCATAATGCGAGGGATCAAAAAGTCGCGTAGGTATGAGACTATACTATTGAAAGAAGACTTATAAGAATTGATATATACTACCTATAACAACAAGATGCATCTTTTTTTCTGGAGACCATCACATAAGAACTCCACAGTTAAGCGGACTTGATTTGGATGGGTGACCTAATGGAAAGCATTCTAACAAGACTCGTGTTGGTTAGTGGGGACAATATGAAATTCTTAAAGTAGTCTAGGATGTTAATTACAAACATTGGCGCTTCTCACCATGTTTGCTATGATCGTGCTATGTTTAAAGCATACACTACTGTTGAAGATAAAGTGTTGTTGGGAGAATATCACACCACTAATGTTGCTGGTATTGGAGATGTGTAGTTGCAGTTCACCTCTAGAAAGAATTTGATTTTAAAGGACTTGATGCTCACTCCAGAGATAAGAACAAAATCTAGTTTTCTTCTGAATAAGGCAAAGTACGCCACTACTAAAAATTATATTTTGTTAGGAAATGGTACGCCACTAATGATATGTTTAAATTGAATGTTGAAATTAATAAAATGTCAACTTATGTTTAGATGTTGTGTGATTTTAATATTTGGCATTCTAGACTTTGTCATGTGAGCAAACATGTCATTTCAAACTTCAGTAACTTAGGTTTAATTCCAAAGTTATCTTTAAATGACTAATAAAAATGTGATTTTTGTAGTCTAGCTAAAATAACAAAAAGCTCACATAAAACAATAGTTAATTGGAGCCTTTAGATTTAATACACTCTAATATATGTGAACTTGACGAGACTTTAATTTGAAATGGAAAACATTATTTTATCACTTTTATTGACAATTGTTCTGACTATACCTTTGTATATCTATTGAAAAAACAAGTGAAGCGCTTAACATGTTTAAGATTTTTGTAATTGAAATTGAAAATCAATTTAGTAGAAAAATTAAAAGGTTCCATAACAATAGATGATCAAAGTCTGGTTCTAGTTTGTTTATTGGTTTTTATAAACTACATGGAATTATACATGAAACACCTGCAACATATTCGCCTGAAATTAATAGTAAAACTAAAAGAAAGAATACAACTCTTACTGAACTAGTTGGTGCTATTATGCTTAACATTGGTGCTGCATCTCATTGATGAAGGGAAATTTTATTGACTATTTGCTATGTTTTGAACAGAGTTCCCAAACCTAAAAGCAAAACATCTCCTCATGAGATTTTGAAGTAAAAACAACCCAACTTGTCTTATCTTCAAACTTAGGGTTGTCTGACTTATGTTAGAATTCCCGATCTCAAGCGAGTTAAACTTGTCAGTAGAGTTTATGAATGTGTATTCATTGGTATGCAATAAACAAAGTGTATATGTTTTATGATCTAAACGTTAAAGTGATCATAGAATCAAATCATGTTGACTTTTATGAAAATATTTTCACTTTCAAATCAAGAAATAGTGGGGGAACTAAAACAAGTTATGTTCTCGTGACCAGAAGCATCGAAAGTAACGAATAACGTAAAAACAAAACCTCGAAGAAGTAAGAGAGCAAGAGTTGCTAAAGATTATGGACCTGATTATACGACCTATACATTAGAAGACGATCCAACAAATCTTCAAGAAGCTTTGCCGTCTTTTGAGGCATATATATGGAAATATGCTATAAACAATGAGATGAATTCTCTAGAGTCTAACAGGAACTGACATTTAGTTGACTTGCTTCCTAATTGCAAACCAATAACTTGTTAATGGATTTTGAAAAAGAAACTAAAATCTGATGGAACTATTGATACATACAAGGATCACCTTGTAGCCAAAGGTTTTAGACAAAGAGAAAATATAGATTTCTTCAACACTTTTTCACCGATCACTAGAATTATTTCCATTAGGGTACTAATTTCAGTTGGTGTTATTGATAAAATGGTAATACACCAAATGGATGTCAAAACTAGTTTTTTAAATGGTGAGTTGGAAGAAGAAATCTATATGGAGCAACCTGAAGGTTCTGTGATTCATGGATAAAAAAACAAGGTATGTAAGTTAGATAAGTCTCTGTATGGTCTTAAACAAGCTCTTAAGCAATGAAATAAAAAATTTGATAAATTGTTTATATCGAATAAGTTTAAAGTGAACGAATGTGACAAATGTATTTATTGTACAAATATGAAAATGAAATTTGCACTATCATATGTCTCCATGTTGAAGACTTACTTATATTTGATTTAAATATTCATGTTGTGAATATTGTGAAATTATATTTGTGTAACAACTTTGATATGAAAGACCTCAGAGAAGCGAGTGTAATGCTTATAATCAAGATTACTAGGTCAGAAAATGAAATTTTTTTGGATCAATCTCACTATGTTGAAAAGATCTTAAAGAAATACAATTACTTTAGCGGTAAACCTACTTGCACACCATATCATTCAAGTGTAAAACCTTTTCAAAGACACTGATGAAGGTGTTGGACAAACTAAATATGCAAGCATCATTGGCATACTCAGGTATGCCACTAACTGTACTAGAATCAACATTGCCTACATTGTGAAACTATTGTGCAAGTTTACTTGTAGACCTAATATGGTGCATTGGCACACTATTGAGAGAGTAATGAAATCCTTAAAAGGACCATGAATTTCATATGACACTATCAAAGATTTCCTGCTGTTGTTGAAGGATACATTGATGTTGATTGGAACACCTTACTAGATGACTTCAAAGTAACGAATGGCTATATATTTAGCATAATTGGATGAGTTGTATCTTGGAAATCGAAGAAACAGATGAAATTGGCTTAGTCTAATGTGAAGTTTGAAATGATAGCACTAGCAACTGCTAGTGAAGAAGTAAGTTGATTGAGATGTTTGCTAGCTGAGATCCATTCGTGGGAAAAACTAATGTGAGGCGTGTTGATCCACTGCAATAATACCATGACTATTGTAAAAATTGAGAACCGTTATTACAACGGTAAGAGACGAAAAATATGTCGTAAACATAGAACAATTAGAGTGTTACTTTCAAAAGGAGTTATTAGAGTGGATGTGTTGGCACTTATGAAGACTTAGCTGATCCTTTGACGAAAAGATTATCTAGAGAGAAAGTTCAAACACAACAAAAAATATGGGACTATTATCTATAGATCAATGAGTCACTCATGATGGTAACCCGACCTAGAAGACTAGCGGTCCCAAAAATTAGGTTTAATGAGTAATAACAAATTGTCAAGTGATATGAGATGAACATGCTATTATAAATTAGAGAAACATGATTCATGTAACAATGAAATGATGAGGTAATAGAAACTCTTAATAATATATATACTCTATGTGGAGTGGAGTACCTAGCTACATGAGTACTCTTAATAGACTCCTCTATGTGAATGTGGAAGTAGGACCACTTCCTATTAGATTTTGAGGCAAAATTCTTATAGCGTTCACTATATTGGGATAGACGTGCAAGATCGTTAATGCAAGTGCTTTTGAGAATACACCACATGAAAATGTTGTGTGTGAGTTTGATGTCAAGATAGAGTTCAAGACTACAAGTCACTATTGTTGAATCTGAATCTTACTTATTATTAGGGGTGAGAATAGGTCAGGCCAGACCAGGCTTTGAGAGGCCTGAGCCTGGCTTACGATTAATTTTTTTAGCCTACGGCCTATCATAGGCTTTTTGTTCGACCTGGTCTGGCCTTTTTAAAAAGCCTAGTCTGACCTGAAAGCCTATTCAAAAGTCTATTTCACTTAAAACATTTAAATAGTATATTTTATATTTTTTAAATAGGCTAAACTAGACCTTTATATATAACCAAATCTAAAAAAATTATAACTAGCAAATATGCAACAACCTTCAAAAAAAATAAAGAGACAAAATGAACTCATAATAAGCAAATTTAAAATAACAAATACTAATATTAATAAAAAATAATAAAAAATATCAATGTTAAGAATATATATATATATATATATATATATATATATATATATATATATATATATATATATATATATATATATATATATATATATATATATATATAGGCCGACCTATCATGCCTAATAGGCTTTTTTATGAGTCTGAGTCTGATCTATTTAAATTAATAGACTTTAGAAAAAGTCTGAACCTAGCGTTTTTATTAAACAGGCCATAGGCCCCTGATGGAAGGCCTAGCTTATTCTCACCCCTACTTATTATGCAAAGGTTCAAGTCAGAAGACATTTCTGTTTATGCATATTCTCATAGAAGCATTTAACTCTAATTCAGAAACCCTTTTTTAAATTCAAGTGGGGGATTGTTGGACATTATGTTGTTGGAACTTATGCACTAAGTGTTGAAACTTAGAGCTAGTGTTATGTGAATTGAAGAAAAAAAGTGAAAGTCCCACATATGAGAGATATGCCGCTGCCGTCTGACCGACCGAATCGACTCGGTTGAGCTTTGTGGTGAATTATTATTTAGTATCCAATTTTGTTTTTTAGTTTTTTAATGTGTGCACTTTTCTCTTTCTGAGTTTTTAACACACTTTTTTTTTTGTTGACTATGCCTCCAACAGTTTCCACGTTTCTTCCTCCATTTCCCTACAATTTCGCAAGTCTGTTTTTGTGAACTAACCTATTTTCAGTGATCTGGTAAAAACCACGCGCACATATTTTGATCAGATCGGTTGCAAAAATCCTTTATAAATAGAAGATTCCTTTGAGTTCACAAATTGCACCAAAACACGTATTATTTCCGAGTTTGATCTCTTCCCCCTTTTTAGCTTCCTCTCAAATTTTCTTTTTGTCCCTTTACTGAAATAAATAACGTCCCTTCAGATTTTTGAGTGTTCGTCGTACCATATTCTCAAGTGGCCGTAACCGCCATATTTAGAGAGTGTAATTCTAAAATGATTTTCTATAGTGTAAGAGAAAAACCGATACAATGTATTTGAGTTGTTTTATTTTAGAGACATTGTGGTTATTCGTCTGTCTTATACACTTTTGGACAATACCGCAAAACGTCTTAAAGAGAGCAATCTAGTCCGCAACTCAATCCAGTAACATTTTTGGTGATTGAAAGTTATCTTTCAAAATAGATTTTTCAAATTTACAAAACATCATAAACTATAAAGAGTAGTATCGTAAGATAATTAGGCTACACTAATTCTATCAAAATGCTACACCAAATTTGTGTAATACCTTATTTACTTTTATTATTAGTATAAATAATAATTATAATAATAATTACTCCTATTTTAAACATAACAAAAAATAATCATACTAGTATACACTAATTAAAAATATTACTATTAGTTAACTTTATTTAATATTTTGGTCTAGTCCTTTGTGTCTTATTCTTTCTTTTATTTATTTTTAATATTTTTGGGTGCCACACGTTGGGTCACTCTTTATCTCTAAATGCAGAATTAATATTAAAATAGTAAAAAATTTGTTTAAAAAAAACTTTATTTGTTAAAACATAATACGTAAAATATCACAATTACAAAGAGTATTGGTTTAAACATTTATAAACTTCTAATTACAAAAACATCTTAAAATTACATGTCACTTGATTAGTCTAATGTAAATAAAATATATGGATCTCGAATCTTTAACCCTTGATATCACAACGTGAGAACTTTCGTGAAAATCCTTTTACCGTTAGCACCTAAAATGTTGGTTGTATAGTGAGAAACACGATTCAAACGTACAAAGAATATGTGTTTGTCAATTACATAATAAAATAGAATGGTTTACGATTCTATTATGTCTAAACTCTCGTTAAATTCATTCTAGTGTATTTAAAACAATTCACTCACTTTATACTCACTTTATGGTTCTAGACTTTATATCTAAATACTTTAACTAAACTATCATATTAGCCACCCGAAATCGATTTATTAAACTATTTCAATATTTAATGAACTAATATTTAAACTAAATGTCCTAATAATCAATATATATCATAAACATACGAGGACTAAAAATGTTAAGCATTAGTCACATCACTTTAAACAAAACATTCATATCAAATTTTATATAATCCAATACAAGTGTATTAGTTCATAATGAGAAAAATATAAAACATTCACAACGACTAGAGGTATAAATCCATTACAACTCAAGAGAACGAAAAATAGAATTTACCTAAGTTGAACCAACCAAGAGATCAAGTGATATTTCAACCAACAATACTTCAATCGGGGATATAACACCTTACTTTGGTTCTGCTATGGAGCAATGAGAAGAAATGACAATGTATTGAAATGGAGGTCGGATGTAGTGGCAAAGGAACAACAATTGTAATCAGATATATGGTAGAGATTCTGTTAAATATTATATTTGTAATATCTCTCTTTTAGACAATGGATCAATCCTAAAATGGTCATAAAAGGGAAACACTCCAAGGAATAAGAGAATATTCTCTGTCCTTGCAATCAATACCATACATTTTGTCCTATCTTCTTATGTCCTTTCTCAACATCTCAACTCCAACTCAACAATGCAAAAGCCTTCAATTCTGCTAAAAAATAACCACAAAATGGTGCTACAACACTCTACACAACCTTGGAGCATTTCAAAACATATTCCTTCACACTAGAGCAACAAATGAAATCTAACAAAAACAAACACAAAGTTATTTTTGACTCAAAATAATTCTAAAACTTAATATTCCTAATTAAAGTAAACAAACTAACATAAATTACTCAATTATCAAATAATAATTCAATGCATTAAGGCTAGATAATCTTATTTCTAAATGTCATCATAGCCTAATCATCAACTACACCATTGCACTGCTTTGACCATAACTTGAGTTACAAGAGTTTGATTAATGCATTTTTGGTGGTATTAAAAATCTGGAAGAAAAACCTACAATATCCCCGTGAAACATTTAAGAAGAATCAAGCTATAACAAGGTGTAATATTTGATTAAAGTTTCTGTTGATACAGACCGCCACTTGAGTTGTATTACTTCTAAAAGTGTTCTCTAGAGTTGTATATGTCACATATTAATTATATCAAACCAAATCCAATTGAAAGCCGAAAAACAATGCTACAACCTATTGAGTAGAATTTGCTCCAATTTAGTGAATAAAGATACCTAAATTAAGGAATACGAAGTACTATAAAAAAAACACTATAGTCAGATTTATTATTAATATGACTTCTTAATATGGGTTCCGTGTTTCACAAATAACACGGTTGAATGTTTAGGAACCAACATAGTTAAAATATCGATGGATAATAATTATTTTTTTAAAGTCACACATGTTAATAGTTATAATTTATTAGCAGTATAATTGTATAAATATTTTAGACTCACAATATGTCAACTTTTAGTCCTGAGTTTTATGATATACAATTAAATATGTAGTTCAACTCTTTTTAGTCTTTTTAGTTTCTTTTGCCATATAATTGAAATACAAAGTACAGTATTTCAGTTTTCTAAATTATTTTATCTTTATAAAAAAATTAATTTTTTACTTTTTTTATATATGGACCAATTGGTTAGTCTGCAAGCTAAATAGACTCAATGCAACTCTTAAAAAATGAGCGAGATTAAATTAAAAACACAATGGTAAATAATGTGTTGTCAGCATTTCTTTTACTAAGTTGTTGTCAACGTTTCTATAATTTTATTTCTAATTTATTTATTTAAAAATTAATTTTTAATAATAATAAAATTTGTTTTTAACTAAATGAGTTGAATTTTCAAAAAATAAACTAATAAGAAAATATGCCAAATGCATTGTTCCCTTTCCTATTGTTAAATGCACGTTTTAAATTCAATGTTTCTAATGTCCCAAGATTAAAATGAAAATCAACCTTTCCCAAAAAAAAAAGGTTAAATAAACCCTGTTCTTATCTAATTGTATGGTAAAATTATAAATAAGGATATAATAATATTTTATGTTTTTCTTTTATAGAAATGAAAGAAAATATATATATGTTTTTTACTAAAGAAATGAAAGAATATTTTACATTACTTTGTTGGCTTTTTCAATGAACCCTCGTCAAATTGAATGGTAATATAATAGATACATAACGTAATACTTTATGTTTTTTTATGATAACTTGATTTTCATTTTTTATAATAAAAAAAAAAATGAAAGAATATTTATTTACATTATTTTTTTAGTTCTTTTCGTACTTTCTTTTCACTATATAATTTTATTCGAAACGCAATATTAAATATGATTATTTTTTTATTTAATATTAAATATAAATATCTGTCTGACTTAACATAAAATCAGAATTTAATTGTGCAAATTAAATCTCTTTTGCTTACTTTTATTAGCTTCCATTAAAAAAAAAAAAACCTTTTGGGCTTTTGATTACATCTTCAAAAATATAAAAGCAAGAGATATTTCTCAGTGCCATTGTTCAGCCACCTTATCTTTCTCTCACAACCATTCTCTTTTGCATCTATTCCTCTCTTTCTATGTTCTCTTTTCGAAATTTTTTCCATTAAAATTCATTTTGGCTTTTTCTTGAAGAAAATTTTCTTAAGAGGGGAAGGAAAATGGATGCTGTTCTTCAAACCAGAGGGCTTCTCTCTCTCCCAACAAACCCTAAAAACAGGGTTTTTCATCAACCCAATTGCTTAAAGCAGAGATTTTTATCACTTAAACCTAAAACCCTAAATGGGTCATCTCTAAATTCAAATGGGTTTCAAAAAATCAATTCTTTTTCATCAAAAATTAATGGGTTTGGTCAAAATGAAAAGAATTTGTTCATCTGTAAAGCAGAAGCTGCTGCTGCTGATAATCAACAACCAGTTTTTGGTGAAGAAATTGAGGTTGAAAAACCTAAAATTTTGGGGATTGAAATTGACACAATGAAAAAGATTGTACCTTTAGGGTTAATGTTCTTTTGCATCCTTTTTAATTACACAATTTTGAGGGATACTAAGGATGTTTTGGTTGTTACAGCTAAAGGAAGTAGTGCTGAGATTATACCATTTTTGAAAACATGGGTGAATCTTCCTATGGCTATTGGGTTTATGCTGTTGTACACAAAATTGGCCAATGTTTTGTCAAAACAAGCACTTTTTTACACTGTTATTTTGCCTTTTATTGCTTTTTTTGGTGCTTTTGGTTTTGTTTTGTACCCTTTAAGCAATTATATTCATCCTGAAGCTTTTGCAGACAAGCTTCTTAATGTACTTGGTCCTAGGTTTCTTGGTCCTCTTGCAATTATCAGAATTTGGAGTTTCTGTTTGTTCTATGTTATGGCTGAATTGTGGGGGAGTGTGGTGGTTTCTGTCCTGTTTTGGGGTTTTGCTAATCAGGTATTTTTCATTTCATTCATTAATTCACTTTTTTTAGTTTAACTATGTGGTTTTGGTGTATCAGTGTTTTTTTTTCTCCATTAATTCACTTATTTTTTGTTTATTTTTGGTTTGATTATGTGATTTTGGTGTATCAGGTAATGTTTTTAATTTCATTAATTCACTTTTATTTTTAGTTTATTTTTTATTTGATTATGTGATTTTGGTGTATCAGGTATCTATTATTTCATTGATTCACTTTTATTTTTAGTTTATTTTTTGTTTGATTATGTGATTTTGGTGTATCAGGTGTTTTTGATTTCATTAATTCACTTTTATTTTTTGTTTATTTTTGGTTTGATTATGTAATTTTGGTGTATCAGGTAATTATTTTTTTTATGTACTAAACCATTAATTTTTGTGTACTAATTCTGAAGAAGAGATTAATGAAAAACTTGGAGATGTTAGTGTTAAAAACTATTTTACAGTGACATTCAACAACAAACATTGATTGTGCAGTTATTTTATCATGCAGTTACAAAAATACAGTGACATATCAAAATCAATTGCTCTTGTTGATTGTCAGTGTAAAATTAGTTCACACTGATGATGCATAGTCCATTTTCTCTTATATTTATGCTACATAGTAAGGTTTTAAATTGCAGTTGCGGTTACAAGTTGTATTACGATTCTTGATATTGCATAAAATTGCGTACAAATACTGCTGATGTTGCTGCTAATGTTGTTGCAATGTGGTCACAAAGGTTCCAAGATCAACCTTTAACCTTCTTAACTTGTTTATGTATTCATGTAATTGTTATGTATTGTGTTAATCTTTTGTTCTGTTTATTTATTAACAAGGTGTTTAAAACTATTGATACCAGTTATGTTCCATATGAAATAAATAGTGAGTTCATGATTAGATTTAGTATTTTGATAAATACAATGATTGCGTTGTCTAGTCTATTTGCTTCTTTGGCAAAAAAGTAAGCCTTTGTATGATGATTTCGCCCACAAGATAATATTTTTCTGGAGTTTATTTTACTGGCACAATATAGTCATTCTTTCTTTTCTTTTTGAGCAATTGAACTCTAGAGTTATATAACTGTGAAGCACAAATACTGACATTTTGTCATAGACACCGGACACGACACTGACTCTGACACGTTGACACCGATAATAATTTGAGAAAATGAATTAATTGAATGTAATCAATGTGTCAGTGTCAGTGTCAGAAACAGACACGTGTTAGACACCGAGATACACCTTTGATCAGAAATGTTGGTGCTATTACACACTCATACTTCTGATTGAAGGCGTCTTGAGTGTTCGACACGCGTACGACATTGGAATTTGTGGTCACATTCAATCACTTTCATTTTCTCAAATTGCGACAAGTGTTTACGTGCCAGTGTTGTGCTTGGCATATGTGTCTCTGTTAGTGCTTCATAGCTCTGTAGTCACTATAGATGGATATGATGTTATGAGTTTGTTCTTCTTGGAAAATCTAATACCCTTGTTTTTTTTTCTGCAGATAACTACTATCGATGAAGCAAAACGTTTCTACCCACTGTTTGGACTTGGGGCCAATGTAGCCCTTATATTCTCTGGTCGGACCGTGAAATACTTTTCTAATATGAGGAAGAATTTAGGTCCCGGAGTCGATGGTTGGGCCGTCTCTCTAAAAGGAATGATGAGCATAGTTGTTCTTATGGGTTTTGCAATCTGTTTCCTCTACTGGTGGACGAACAATTATGTTCCTCTTCCTACACGAAGCAAGAAGAAGAAGGTAACAATCCTCTCTCTCTCTCTCTCTATATATATATATATATATATATTAAAATTTGTTTTTAATTTGAAAAAAACTGATTCTTTTTAATCTAATACTCTCTGTAACAAAATATAAGCAAAAAAGCACAATGATTTGGTCCAAATTGTAATTTTTTTGCTTATATTTTATTACTGACGAAGTATTTAAATGAGATATCATTTGTTTGTACTATGCTGCCTTATTCCCCTTTGTTCTTGTCATTGTTGTCAAATAATGGCTATAGCGCTAAAGCGTAGCAGAATTTGAACAAATCGTTATTGTTCCTCGATAAGCTATTTAGTACAAAGTATTGTCAAATAGTAGCTATAATGACACTTTTAGCATAGTAGCATAGCGGAGTTTGAACAAACCGATATTTTTTTTGTGATCCACGAATGACAACATTGGTTCTTGTTGACGTCGCATGTAGAAATTCTGAAACCTGTTAACTAACATTTTACATTGCTATTCAATTTTACAGGAGAAGCCTAAAATGGGAACAATGGAGAGCTTGAAATTCTTGGTGTCTTCAAGCTACATCAGAGATCTTGCCACTTTAGTGGTTGCTTATGGAATCAGCATTAATCTCGTTGAGGTTACATGGAAGTCTAAGCTCAAAGCTCAGGTAATATACAAAAAAGTTGTTCTCGTCTTAGTTTTGGTTTTCTAGCTTATTTAATTCATATACACTCTCAATATAAATATTTTTTACACTGTCAATTAATCACGACTGTCAGATCATTAAAAATGTTTGACCTTAATTGTCACCACTTTTAAAGTTATACATATGATTGGTTATGATTTGTTAATAGTGTAAAACTTTTTACACCGACGGCGTATCAAAATGAAGTTATTTTAACTGGCTATGTCACTCTATGCTTTTTCATTCTCTCACAAATCTTTGTGAAATGCAGTTCCCTAGCCCGAACGAGTACTCTTCTTTCATGGGAGACTTCTCGACCGCTACTGGAATAGCCACATTCATTATGATGCTTCTAAGTCAATATATATTTGACAAATATGGATGGGGAGTTGCTGCTAAGATCACACCTACGGTCCTGCTTCTGACCGGAGTAGGTTTCTTCTCTCTCATATTGTTTGGAGGTCCACTAGCACCTGGTCTTGCAAGTTTGGGAATGACCCCCCTGCTAGCAGCTGTATATGTCGGCGCAATGCAGAACATATTTAGCAAGAGTGCTAAGTACAGTTTATTTGATCCCTGCAAAGAAATGGCTTACATACCCTTGGATGAGGATACCAAGGTTCGGATTCTTTTTCGCTTCTCTATCGTATTTAATGCTTTTCTATCATATTTAATGTATGTTTGGATTGTTGGCGAGTTTCAAGGAATCACAGTGTGTCAACATGATTTTAGCAATATTACGCGGTGCCACTGTGATTTCGTCAAACTTATTGTCAATCCAAACACGCACTTATACTAAGTGTGTTTGGTAGACAAGTTAGAACATACTAAAACAAAACTTTGATTGCGCTAGAATGGTGAAACCAAAGAGAACACGAGCTATATGGATTGGACTTATTTGAGCTTATCAATTGACACAAGTGCTGTGATATTGTTTGGGAGAACTTGTGAAAACAACTTACAACATTTTTTCCATAAACACTCTAAAGTAGCTTATGAAAACAGTTTATAGCTTTTATGAAAACATTTTAATTTAACTTTACCTTTTGTTACAGAAGTAACTTATACAAAAGCACTTGTATGATAAACGCTTATGTTATAAGTGTTTAATTAAGTTCTTTATCCAAACAGAGCTGAAGTTAAACACTAGATAAATGGACATGAAACTTTCAATGAAGTTTAATTGTATAAACCTTTGTAGAAATCTTGCTATGATATCCACTTTTTTGAACTTGATTTGCATTGCATGATGCAGGTCAAAGGCAAAGCAGCCATTGATGTTGTTTGCAACCCATTAGGCAAATCTGGAGGTGCCCTTATCCAACAATTCATGATCCTAACTTTCGGGTCACTAGCTAATTCAACTCCATACCTTGGAGGCGTGCTTCTAGTGATTGTTCTCGCATGGTTGGCAGCAGCTAAGTCATTGGATACGCAGTTTACCGCGTTGCGTAAGGAGGAAGAACTCGAGAAAGAGATGGAAAGAGCAGCCGCTGTCAAGATACCAGTGGTGTCCGAGAACACGGGCGGAAATGGTTCACTTGCCGGTGACTCATCGAGTAGTCCATCCGAAGCCTCGACTCCTCGCAACGTTTAAAACACATGCTTCTTTCTGTGGAGAAAATTCCTTACAGAATGAATGAGTAGAAGAAAGAAAACTGTTGAGAGCAGTGTTAGGTGAAACTATTTGTTTTAGGTTTATTTTAATAAGCATATAGAATAAACTTGCTACTTTGTTTTTTTCCCTCAAGTCCCATAATTTTTTGACTCCCATAATGTAAGATGAGTTTCCTTTATTTCATTTCATCCTCTACAGCAATTGCATGGTGCAACTATTGTGGCCGTGGGGATTGTTAGATCTAGAGAGAAGTTTAGATCTAGCGATTTCCATCAAGTCCAACCTTGAGACGGTAGGTGAATCTATTTTGTTTATAAAAAAAATAAAATTAATAACAATTATTGTCATGCGACAGGGGAGACTGTGGTTCGATGGTGGAATTGTTGGTCTTGAAAGATTGTGAGAGAGATTTGGTCTTGAATGATGGTGAGATAGATGGTAAGTTTATAGAACTTATAGAAGTAGCTATTTTAGATAGTTTGTATTATAAATTATTGAGCTTATTCTAAGTTTGCTCTAATTTTATCTTTGAAAGTAGAAATAATATAGAAGCTTAGTGAATGCTATGTAGGACCATATAAAGGTAGTCTACTGTCTACCAATGCTTAAATGAAGATCAACGACACTCTTCGAAATAGTCTTGTACTTTATGGTTGAGATAATGACTAGATTGATGTAAAAATAAGGAAAAACGGAAAATTCAATTTGTCAAACCGACATTAATCAATCACTATCTCAAACATAAAGATAGAAAGAACTTTTGACTTAGTGTTTCAAGTGATTTGTGTCGATCGTCGTTAGTGTTTCAAGTGACTTTTAAACATTGCTCCATGGTGAATGTTGTCTATTTTAGAATTTGCCTATAAGCTTTTATACTACAAGGATTGTTTAAATAAGTGCTTAATAAACTTTATATCCAAGTGGTTTGTGAGTATCTCTTGAATGGGTTGATTGAGACTTTGTGAGCTATTTCTTAAATGGGCTTTTCCTTGATTTTAGTTCCAGGAGGCCCATGCAGCCCATATATTTCAAATCTTATCTTGGTGTAACATATTTTCTTGAACTAATTATTTTTAGGAGCAACTTTAATCACTTAATATTTTTTTTAAAATTAAAACAGCACGTGATTTTGGAAATACACATCCGAAGAGAATAAATAGTGTCTTTGTCTAAAATATACATTCGGACTATACAAAAATGATGTTTTTTGTTATGTATACTTTCATAAGTATTTTTTTGAGGGTGGAAAAAGTTTCTCTCATTAACCATTGTCAACTTATCCAAGAAAATCATTTCAATTGTAACACATAACTATTGTGTAAACCATTACCATTGAAGATGTTCTAAATATACTTTGATAATCAAGAGTGTGTTTCTATTCTTTTGTTGAAGATAAAAATACATTTTTTTAATAAAAAAGTATATACTGTTAGCTTTAAATTTGTGGTATACAATAAAATGTATATCATATACTTGAAGTTTAAGACACATTAAGTTTAGGATATACCATTGTTCATGTATGTAAACACATATACAAGAATGTGAAAAACTATAAAACAATAAACTTCAAAGTACTATATACATCTTTATTAAAATGTTGGGGTGTAAAAAAAAAGAGAAAATTATTTTTCAATAATAGAATAATGATGAAAGGGTACACCACAATTTTGGGTTACATTTAACAATTCTCAAATAATAAATGTAGCATGTAGGGGACCAAGTATGCTCATGCTCGATTTGTCTCCTTCAAAAGAAACAAAGAAATATGATCACGAGGTTGTATGTGTACATTTATTTTTGGATTTTAACCTAACTTTGGCATTTTTTATTTTTCAATTTTTTCAAAGGACGTTTCATTGGATTTTTAAGGGTGAGAGTAAAATGGAAATGTGTGGCCAATATGACATCTGTACAAGTTTGGCTCAAATCTTAAGATTTGTTCTGTTGTTAGCCTATTTGTGATGTTCAAGTAAATCGTTGTTGAAATTGGTAGTTTGTCTTTATCTTAAAATATAACAAACATATAAATATTCACCCTACTTAAAGTTTTTGTATTTTACAAGAACCTAAAGTTTTTGTTAAAAAAAGTCATTAGTAACTAAGTGTTTTGAACTTAAGTAACATTTTCTAGTTATTATTATTATTATTATTATTTCTTTTTTTATAAGTTCTTTGATGTTTTGTTTTCCAATAGATTGAAGAATGAGAGTATTATTTGTAAATTGTTGTTAGTTTATATTTTAAAGCAATGAGATTATTTTGGTGTATCGAAACTTAACGGTAATTCTCTAGTCAAGACTAAGGGACTAAAGGATTTGTAAACCATTGAGCATGGTATATATTCGATCTCTACCTAGTGCATCAACGTTACATCCTCAAACTACATTTTTAAAGTATTATTTGCTTTGGATTTCGTTCATACGGTCTCACCCAGATTTGTCTTTAATAAAAACTTCTTAATTACTTGATGAATGTAATTGTTGTTTATAAATTACTTTTAACTTTAATTTTTAAATAATGTAAGACTATTTAGTGTATTAGAAGAATAAGGGATAAATATGGTGAGATTTTCATTGGATAAAGTTATGGGAAAGTTTTACTCTCTTTCTTAAACATTAAATAAATTATCTTTTTATCAAAATTTATGAATATTTATAAGTTAAATATAAAAAGAGTTTTAGTCATATGTACTAAATGTGTAAAGAGTTTTATATTGTCAGCAAATCACAACTATTTATACGTGAGACTTTGAAAGTAGTTATAATTAAAATCAAATTTTTTTAATCATTTAACAATTATAATTGATTTATAGTATAAAAATAAATTACATGAAGATATTATATAAATTAAATCCAATTCTATATTAGCTTGTCGTATATATTTTTTTTAAATAACAATTGGATGTTTGATATAGAATCTATACTATATTGTCCAAACATTTTGGAGAGTTGTGTTCAGCCAGTGGCCACAATTTCATATATGGAGAGTATTGCTGTTTGTCCTGCTAATTTTATGTTCTTTAAAATAAATCTATTAACTTAGAGATTTTTTCCTTAAAAAAAGATTTTTCTGGGTACAGATATTATTTATTTTTTTAATTATGTAACATTAAATGATTGAATATTGGTTAATATGCAACACAATACCACAACACCGAAATGTTCACCTATTTTATTTAATGGATGTATCAAAACACTTGAATAAAAATTATAAGAGTCTAAAAGACCTAGTTCGATTGACAAATATCAATATCGTTAAGTTGAACATTTTCATCTAAGTTCGAACTTGAGACTTCGTAATTGTGTGTAAGTTTTATACAAAAGTTATTTGTTTATGAAAATCAATCGTGCTTGGTTTCAAATTAGTTTTCTATTATCTAGGTGGTGGGACTTAAATGGTTAATAAATTTTAGTTAAAATGAATTATTAGAGATAATCTGAGTTCGACTGAAATAATGAGTGCGTTTGTTTCAGATTTTTTTATGAAAAATCTATTTTTTTAAACCAAAAATCATTTGGTAGGGTTTGAATGGCGTTTGTTTCAGATTTTTTAAAAATCAATTTGTTAAAAAAAATCATTTTTTGGCTAAAAATGAAAAGCTAAAAATAGTAGCTTCTCAAATTCGCTAATGCTATAGATGAGAGAGAAAGATGACAAAAATTTTAAAAACACTGAACTTAACCCACTAATAAGAGAAAATGATGTAATTACCCTTACCCTTTTTGAAAAATCCAAAACTACCTTCCATCAATTTTTTCTCGCATCAGTTTCACGCACTCAATTGTGACAGTTTTTCTCCTTCCATGAGGCTCTAATATAGGTTTTTCATCAATAAGTTTTCTTCTCCTTTTCAATTTTTTCACATCGTTTTTTATTGTTTCTAAGCCTTTTATTTGAATCATTTTATTTTTACATCATTCATACGATGATACTATTTTTTTTTTGCTTTTGTGTGTTTATTTATTGCTTTTTGATGAGTACTTAAGGTACATTAATCAATTTTAAGAAATGGATTAAACTTATAAATTTTATAGGGTATTATAAAAGTCATGTCCTTTATGGTAATTTTGTAGTTTAAAAAATTACTTTTATAAAATTGTATACAAACAGATTAAAAATCATTTAAAAAAAAAAATCATTTTTATGATAGTAAGCAAACGGAAATAAAAAAATCATTTTTAAACAAATCTCTACAAAATAATCTCTAAATTTTTTAAACTAAAAATCATTTTTATTTAAGCTCAAACAAACTTACCCAATATTTGGCTAAATTTTACTTACCTCCCAATCGAACTCCAAATTATCTGGGCAAATATAAGTAAAAGTACAGTCAAAGAAATGTGATTGATTTGGTCCAAAATTTGAACTAAATACATCAATTGTTTTTACCCCACTTTTAGTTATATTTCAGACTAGAGGGATTATTTATCAATGTTTTTAAAATTAAATCCGATATCAAACTTGCGAGACATCAAAACCATGGTTCAAGTGCTTTTAGTCACTTAAACCAACACAAAACGTCGATCAAACAACTCAAATAACTAAACTACAGACAATACTGGTTCACGGTTTAATAGATTGAAATCTCCGGTTCTGCTCGATTTTAAAACATTAATATTTATAGCAAAAATACTGAAAACAAAATAACCAAACAACCCTTCCAAAGGTAACATTTATATTGAAAGCCAAGTTTTTGATTCCTTTTTGTGTCTAATTGTAGTTTCTATCATTCTTTGGAGTTTCGTAGGCCTTCATTAATTTTCTTCCAAACAAAAGTCACAGACCCAATATCACAAAGTATATTTAATATAAAGCATGGTCCTATAAAATAACAAACAAATTTCCACTGTCCCTTTGCTTATTATCCTTATTGGATTCCTTCTAATAGTTAATTTTGTGCTCCAAATTCCTTATGCAACACATGAGATAGGGAAAGAACAAATGAGTCTGTTTCAAGTTCCTTTCAAGTTTAAGAGTGCAATAATTAATTTTGGGCTCTATATATTGAAATATTGTCTGTCATTGGGACAGAATAATCAGTCTTATTATGAGTGGTCCTATTCATTCCTTCTCAACATACCTTATCCATTCTTTACATTCCTAGTTGCAATACAACTACTTAATAAAATATCATTTCCACATGGTCAAAATAATAAATCTTTTTCCATTTAACAATGATTTACGAAGAAAGATAAAGGATTTCACGGTGATACATATCGGTGGAAGAATTTATGTTTGAATGGAGGTTTTTTGGTTGGTATCCACGTCGGAGATAGCTCCTGATGGTGGAGTGTACCTGCAAACACTCTGACGCCCAAGTCATTATATTCCTTTATGTGGGTGAGAGGGCAATCTTGTAAAATGAACCGTGGTATTTAAACACAAGTGATAATCTATAATCCTAAGCTTGAATAATAGAAATGAACTGTAGTCACTCTGCCGTCGAAGACGTAGACACTACTTGCCGAATTTTATGATAAAATTTTATGTGTTCTTTATTTGTATTTTTCGTACTTGAGAATTGAAATCGTTGTTCTAATAACAATGCATAATAATTAAACTCTATATATAAATAGAGTTTTATATGAATACGTATATACCATGTAAAACAGATCTTCACAATCATCTAATCAGATTTCATCATGACGTCATCTTTTGATATTAATTTCTAAAATGTCTTAATAAATATCTCCATAGTGAAATATGATTGAATCACAGGAAAAAGGACAAAATTCAACCTATAAATATGTAACTTTTTTAGTATATACTTTATAATGCAACCATGTCTAAAACAAATACAACACAAACCAGTTGTTCAACTTCTTTACTTGACCTTCTAACAGAAATGAAGAAGCAATCCAACACAGAACAACAAACCAATTTCCAACCAAAATCACCATCAAACTTTTCCTCTGAATGCTGGTTTGATGATACATGCATCTTAGACATGGACTACTTTGTAAAAACTCTATCAGGAATCAAAGCAAAAGGCGTCCGAGCCGACTTAATCGGTTCAATCATCACACACTATGCATCAAAATGGCTCCCTGACTTATCAACTGAAAAGGGTCTAACACAATTTGAAGAATCATCACCTGAGAGTGTAACAGCTTCATGGATGAAAAAAAGGTTCTTTGTTGAAACCTTAGTTAATGTTCTACCACCAGAAAAAGATTCAATACCATGTAACTTTCTTCTTAGGCTTTTAAGAACAGCCAACATGGTTAATGTTGATGTAACTTATAAACAAGAGCTTGAGAAGAGAGTTTCATGGCAATTAGATCAAGCTTCATTGAAAGAACTTGTGATTCCTTCTTTTAGTCATACTTGTGGAACACTTTTGGACGTTGAGTTGGTTATTAGGTTGGTTAAGAGGTTTGTTAGTTTGGATAATGAAGGTGCTAAGAGTGGTGCTGCTTTGGTTAAAGTTGCTAAGTTGGTTGATTCTTATCTTGCTGAGGCTGCTGTTGATGCTAATTTGAGTTTGTCTGAGTTTGTTACTCTTGCTGGTGTTCTTCCTAGTCATGCTAGAGCTACTGATGATGGATTGTATAGAGCCATTGATACTTATCTTAAAGTATGTTTTCTTTTTATCTTCCAAAGTTTCGTATTCATTTAAGATATGTTTTTGATTGATTTATCTTACCTTATCTGATGACATAAGTACTGGTGAGACTGTTTGCGAGGATTTATAAAAAAAACACACTAACTGTGACATTTTTTGTAACAGGCACATTCAAATGTATCAAAGCAAGAAAGGAAAGGTCTATGCAGGTTGATAGATTGCAGAAAACTAACACAAGAGGCATCACTTCATGCCGCTCAAAACGAACGGTTCCCGGTTCGAGCAGTAATTCAAGTTCTTCTCTCCGAACAAACGAAACTCAACCGTCACAACAATCATCAAATGGATTGGAGTGGATCCATAATGAGCATTACAAGAAGTCCAACGAACGGATTTGGATTGGAAGCAGTCCCGACCGCAAGGTGTCTATCGAAGCGCGAAATGAACATTCAACAGATGGAGATAAAGAAACTTAAGGAAGATGTTCAAAGGCTGCAAAGTCAGTGCAATGCAATGCAAGTTCAAATGGGGAAAATGGTTGAGAAGAAGAAAGGTTTTTTTAAGTGGAGTAAGAGGTTTGGTGTGAATGGTTTCGGTAAAGGAGACACCGGTGGTGTCGTGGTGGAGAGAAGAGGAGGAGGAGGAGGAGAAGGAGGAGAAGATGGTGATCTTGTTGAGTTTGGTGGGAGACAAACACCTGCTACTACTTCTGATATGAAGACTAGGTTGGTGAATGTTAAAGGTAGGACTCCTAATAAGTGGAGGAAATCTATGTCTTAGAAAATAACTTGGGGTTTTAAACTGCGGTTACACACTTATGGTTAAGTCGTGATTCTTGATATTGCAGGAAGTTGAGAACAAATGTGATTCTTGATATTGAAGTAAATTGAGGACAAATGTGATCATGATTAGAGTTACGATGTTGTTGTGGAGACCTGTGAAATCTTTACGATGTTATTATCATTGCAGTTGCAGATTGCGATTTAAGACTATGTAAACGAATAACGATAAAGAAGTCAAGTGAAGGTTGAGTAGTATGGTTCAATTAGTTTATAGTTTGTGTTTTTTTATGTTAAGCAAATTAATCTAGTTAATAAGTTTATTTGTTGGTTAGTGTTGTGAGGAAGAATATGAAAAACTTTTGTATTTGGAATAAACTCAATAAATTAAGATGTGAGAATAAATTACCTCAGTTAGGAATTTATGTACTTATTGATGCTAATAACCTGAGTTACCTCTCTCTTTATATCTCTACTCTTGATTTTTCCCCATATTTTAGGACAAAGTAACTCAATAGCATGAAAGTAAATCCAACAAATTCAATGACTCACATTGTAGTGTCTAAAAAATTGTATGATAGAGGCTCATGATGCTAAATTGATCTATTGACAAGTGCAAAAGTCTAAGTTAAAGAAAAACTTAACTCCGGTTTTAAATATAAATAAAAGTAGGTTAAAGAAAATCAATATATCCATTTTAAATTAACTTTATTTAACATTAATTTTTTTTATATTTTAAGATTGAATTAGTACAATACATATATATAGCACAAAAAAAAGGATTTAAATCCCTTACTACGTTGCACATAGTGCAATTGCCGTAGATCTCTCAATTGGATATAAATCCAACGTCTTAGTCGTGACCGTACATGCTTGCATAGATTTTAGCATAGTGTTTGTTGTATATATAATACATGTCTTTTTTTTATTAATACATTTCAAATACATCCAATGCATGTAGATTTTTAATGAGTAGTCAATTATTTTGGTTTTTAAATGTGTGAGAATTTGTCACTATAGTTTGAATGTATCAAAATTGCAAATACATCCATAAGTATTTTTTATTAGTCTTTTTGGTCTTTGGTTCTATTTTTAGATAGTCAATTTAGTCCTCAAAAATTATTTTCTTTATTGATCAATTTAATCCTTAAAATTACTAACAAAAAGATATTTTGATGTGTTTGCAATTTTAATATATTTAAGAACTATATATAGTGACAACATCTTGAATATTCAAAAACTAAAATAGCTGTAGTCTCACTTTTAATATAAAAAGAAAGATGAATGTAATTTTTATTTTTATTTTAAAATATTTTATTATTATTTTTAATATTTAAATTTATTACATTTTTAATTTATTTTATTTATATACTAAAAAAAATTAAAAAAATATTTTATTTATAAATTAAATTATTTAAAATATATTTATTTTATCCAACAATAATTTAAAATTTTAAATATTTAGATAATTTTTTTTAATATTTTAAAATATAAATAAAATAAATAATAAAATTAATTACAACAATAATGACATAAAAATTATTTATCTATGTCACACAATAAAAAAATGGTAAGAATCAAAAAAGTTAATAGAGACCAAAAAACTGGTTTTAAAAATAGAGAGACTGAGAGTTCATTTTTGATAAAATAGATGGACCAAAAATGCAATTAAGTCAAGTTATATTAAATTACACGTATAGTCTATTAAATTTGACCACTTTCTGGAATCACTATTAAGATCTAATTCATACATCATAGTGACTTAACTACTTTACAAGTGAATGAAGTTAATGACACTGATTATGTTGATATACTTTTATTATCAAGTTTTTAGAGGTCATATATATATATATATATCTAAATAGTTGAAGAAAAATCGAGAAATATAGACTATTTATAAGGTTTGATAATTGTTTTCTAAAGAATTATTACGATGGACTTATTGTTACATGATTTTGTAGAGTTTTTAATGATAAGTTGTTTTCAATTGCACTAGTCGCTATTTAAAGTAAGACAAATGACTAATGATGTAAACAAGATGTAACTTAAATGACTAAATTGACAAATGACTAATGATGTAAATAAGATGTAACTTAAATGATTAAATCGAGAAAGTAAAAACTTAAAAAAATTTAAACGAAAATTAAGCTAAACTCAAAAGACATGTATTCCAACAAAATATAAATGAACAAACTGTTATTTTTGTGAAACATAAAAGACATTGAAATATATTTTGGTAAAATACACATACCTGATATCAATACTCATTGGTACTCTCTTTTGGTAAAATACATGTACCCAATATCGACACTCAAGGATACTCTGTTTTATCTCATTATTTTATTACAAATAAATTTAATTCTTTTTTTATATATTAATATACTATTATTTGTATATTTGAGTTTATTTATTATCATAATCCAACACAATTTTTGAATTTTAAAACTTTTATTATAATTTTATATTATAAATTAAACAATTTAACTCTCTTAATTAAATTACATAAAAAAAAATTAATATTTTTCATCAAAGTATCATGTATCCAGTATTGTTCTCATACCTATGCATCATAGCCAGCTACAACAACACCATAAAGTTTGCACTCGACAACACCTTAAAGTCGACGAAGTCCAACAAACCATGGGGCAACTTGTTGTCCTTGTGACAACTAAAAAAGATCACCATTTTTATTATTATCATACATTCACACACACTAGTAATTACAATTGTAATTTAACCTTAATAACATACAACAGCACAACTTGGAGTTTGTTTGACTATGATGACACCTTTATTTATTTACATACCAAAAAAGTTCTCAAACATACAACAAGGTAAAGAAAGTAGTGATGATGAACTCTAGTGTCTACAAGAGTAAAGTCACTAGAATCATTCCTAAAAGCCAGATTTTCCCGAGACCTCGACAAAAAGCCTTTCGACTCGCCATTTACACAAAACTCTACATCATTTAGTAGCTTTCACAGGTCTCCCAAGTCGCGCTTTGGCAGCGCCTTTTCCTATCGCTCACCTGAAAAAAGCATTCGTCGTTTAAGATTAGCATTTGGTCATTAAGCAATATACCAGGAATTTTTTTGTCTCGACTCTCTGGCTCTGAGGGGAAAGGGACCCTAGTAAATATACCAGGAATTTAGTATCTTGTGACTTGTGTTGCGCAATTAGCATCAACCGGTATATTTTAAGGAATGATTATATACAAGAGAATATCATTGCAAGCAAGAAGTTTTGCAATGAGAAGTAAACAATGTTTTTTATGTATATTTTTTGAGTTTTGATGCTTTCCTATTGTAGATGTGAAAGGTTACAAAGAGAACTAATAGAATTGCACTCAGACAAAATAATGCTATGCAATCTTTGTAACACTGACACTTCAGATTTAAGATTTGTCTGGTGTTTGACATGTGTTGGATTAGAACACCGACACATGTGGTTATATTCAATTACTTAAATTTCTCAAATTATCAATGGTCAATGTGTCAGTGTCGTGTGTCAGTTGAAATGAAATTCCTCAAACCTGGCTATTAACATAACAAACTAACGACTAACATTTGCTTATAAAAAGAAACAAGTTCGTGACGAAAATTTAACTGGCAATAGAACACAAGTCGAAAGTTATACCTTAGTCGATGAAGGGGGCAAGGATGCCCCTCGTGCAGGGTTCCTTAACTGTTTAATTTGTTGAAGCCGGTTTGCTATCTCCTCCAAAAGCTTCAACTTACCTTTTTCATTTTCTCCCTTCTCTGCAAACAAAGTCAATTTTTCTTTTTCATGTTTCACAATCCTCAGCCTTTCTCCAAGAACTTCAATCTCATTGTCAATCCTTAACTTCTCAATATTATGAACAGAACATGAAGAATCACTTTCACAATCGAGAGGCAGAGATTTACATTTTGAGTTATAGAGCATGGATAATTGCCTATTTAAGCCGTCAACATTGTGAATATTTTCAGTCTTGCTTGCGCATGGATAGCTTCTGAATTCCACATGCATATTTGTCGGTATGTCCGAAAGAGTACTACACAAAGAGCTACTTAAATTTTCAATTTCCTTTTCTTTACGTTCTACGTTGTCATCAATAACATGGACATCGAGAACATCGGACTCAGTATCATAAAAGGAGCTATGCAGATCATCGCACACTCGATCGTTATGTTCAGTTTTTTCCTCCCGCTCTTCTCCATCTTTCTTAACATTTGATATGGTGCTTTCTATCTGCGGTGGATCATCATACGTTTCAAACGAAAGTGGCTGCCTTTGTCCCCTATAACTTTCGAGTTCCTTTTCCAAAAAGAGATTCTCCTTTTCCCTTCTTATAAGAATCTCTTGCATAATATTCATCTCTTCTTCATCATAAGCAGCTCTTTCTTCAATTAACCTCTCGAATTGCCTCATTTCCATTTCCATCGACGCTTTCTCCTCTTGGAGACGTGATATCATAGCCATGGCTTCGTCAGCAGCAGAAGCAGCCGCAGCTCTCTCCTTCTCTAGCTCTAGATAAAGAGCAGCATATGCAGACCTCTCTTCTTCGAGTGCATTTTCCAACATCTTGATACGGTCGTCTTCGTTTTTGACAATCTGGATATTGTCTTGTACAGTAGTACTCATGTAGTGTTCCATAGAGGATGAATATATTCCTTGTACTGGACTATCAACCATCGATGCATTGAATTCATAACTGTGACAGGTTTTTTCGTCCAAATCATGGAAAGTCCGGTCATCTTCATCGTCTAAACAATAGGATGGAAAAATAAGCAAGTTAAAACTAAAAGCTAATATCCCATATGCATAAAATAACAAAAATATATAGAAATATAGAACATTTTTCAATAAGAAAATTATATTCATTATTCAACTTGTGCTAGAGTTATAGCTAAGTTTCTGTTATGCGCGTATGTATTGTAGAGTTCTTGTTATACAGTTAGTTTCTCTTATTAATTTTACTAAACTGCATGACCCCTATTTGGATAAACAACTTAAATAAGTGCTTATAGCATAAGCACTTTTCATATAATTGTGTATGTATAAGTTATTCCGATAACAAAAGATAAAATAAAGTCAAACTAATTTTGTATAACCTATAAGTTGTTTTCATAAATCTATCTCAAAGCCAGAGAGCTTATGGAAATAAGCTGAAAAGTGAAAACAGTTAATGGACATGTTAAAAGTTGTTTTAACAAGCTCTCACAAATACTTATGTCAGCAAATAAGCACAAAGAAGCTTACATAAACACGTGTGTTATATTTAAATCTACAAAAATGCTTAGTGTAGTCTATAAATGGAGCTTGATTCTTTATGAAAAAATAAATTAGAAACTACATTTGTCAAAATTCCAAATTCATTTTTTCCTTCTCTCACCCTTTCTCTATCAATTCTAACAACTTGAGACCGCTTCGGAACCTATGAAAATCATCTATCGATACAACCACAAGATGCTTAGCTTAGCAGTTTGCAAGAATACAAAAGACAGTAACATATGGGAGCTAAGCTAGTACTATACTATAGCATATATACAAAGAATGCATACTCATATGATGAACAATTTAAGATTTTAATCAAAATCATCGAAAGAACAGTAAGGTAACTATGCTAATGATTTCTCACTTACAGTGTACACTAACTTCTTTCCCTGAGGCAACATTTATACTCTGAGAGCACGAAGCAAAGGCAACAACATCAGATTGAAAATCATCACAACAAATAACCGAATCGATTTTTCCACAATCATAACCACCCCTCTTCCTACGCCGAATCCCCGACCTTCGTTTCAAACTCATAACCCTCTTTCCCTTAGCATCATAACCACTTTCCTTGTCTACTAAGGAAAGTATACGCGGACCGGAACATGAACTCTCATCTTCCAATTCAACAACCCTATTATCATTGACAACAACCATTTTGTTCTCATTGGCATAGTTTAAAGAATTATCCTTTTTCACCCAAACAAGATCAAAAGGAAACCTTTTCGCCGCCATTACTTGAATGGAACATACCTTCTTTAAAGGCCACTCAAAAAGCATCATATGAAAACATAAATTGCTATTCTTAAAACCTAAAATCCCTTTGCAAGGACAAGGTAAATGAAGTCCAAAAAACCAAAACAAATTGAAAGCTAAAAAAGCTATAGTTGATACACATAGCAATACATAAGCTACAAACAGATCAATAAATGCTCCAATAAGTCCTACCAAATTCCATGTATGAATTTCCTCTAAGGCCATTTTCCCTTATAAAGCTCACAAACCCAACATGCATAATCTCAACTCTCAACAATGAAATGAAGAAAAAGAACTCAAATACACTTGACCCAACAAGAAAAAACTTAACTTTTTCAGTTTCACACCGAACCCAACAAGAAAAATCTAAACTTTTTCAGTTTCACACACCCTAATGCACAAAATTCCCAATAAAAAAACTAGTCAAAACAAAAACATGAAGAAAGAAAAAACAAGGATTTAGATCAAAGCATGTGATAGAACAACTTGAAGAAGAAAACAAAAGTACAACAAAAACAAAATATCATGCTTTGAAGAAATCAAACAACAAACCCAAAATTGAAGTTCAACCCTTTTTCTTATTACTGGTTTTGTAGATGGTTTTGGCATTAAAAAAGGGAACTTTGTTGAATGGAATTAAATTAAATGATAAGATAAAAAAAAAAAAAAAAAAAA
>JBBPBQ010020323.1:15703909-15726262 GCA_037974755.1 Cicer yamashitae
AAAAAAATTAATAATAAATAATAATAATAATAATAATAATAATAATAATAATAATAATAATAATGCAAAAAATTCACAACATTTATCCAAAGGCTTTTCCAAAAACCTGATAGTTTTTAATATATTTATATTTTCTAAAACAAATATTTGAATTACATGTCACAATATTTTAAGGCATAATTTAAAAAAAATATAACCATTTTTAACTAATATAATTTGTAATAACAATTAAAATTATACATATAATTTTTGTTTTCCTCTTCTTTTACAATTTTATTCTTCTTCTTTTCTAATTCTAAACAATATAAATCTTTTTCAATTTTAATATTGTTCGATTTCAATTAAACTTGTGAAATTAATACAAATTTTTTTTATACAAATTTCTCTCTTTGGATTCATTAACTAGTGTTATTAAGGGCACTTAGCCGTACTCTCGTTCGTTGTATTTAAAAGGGAAGGGTGACGACAAAATTCAAATCCTATCTAAAAACAACTAATGATCCTACTATTCAAAGAATTCAAATCACGCTTTCTCATTTAATGATCTTACTCCTAAAATAAATCTTAACAAAATTTTGGTTTAATTTTTTAACGACTTCTCATTCTTATTGAATAAGTTCATGTTATACTTTTGAGAATGTACTTATCATTCATTATACGAGATTAAAAAGATTAATTAAACTTCTTACAGTATTTTTTTCTTTAAAAAAAACACAATTATTTAAGAAAAATAATATGAAGTTAATTATTTTACTTAAAATTTAAGTGGAAGAAGTAATATTTATTTTACTTAAGTATACTTTTTGCGCTTTAAGTAGATTTTATTTAATGTGCACAAGTAAAATATTATCGCAGTGTCTACAATTTATTTTTCACCGTTATATCGATAAATCTTATAACATTTAATTTTATCCAATAGTAAAATTTATTAATTCAATATTATAAAATTTATATGAGTTATGCACTATAAAATTATGGTTTGTTGATTTTGATATTTAATAATTTAGAAATTTAAAAAAAACTGTTTTGTTTATCTATCGTAATTAAAATTATTATTTAAAAAAAAACCTAGATATGAAAAATATTTTGTTGAGAAACTATTAAAAAGAGTTTCTTATGTAAGCATATTATTTTTAAAATTTATATATTTTTATTTTTTTAATAACAAATAGACTAAAACTTTCTAAAGTGATCATTTTATTTAAAAAGAATGATTCTTTTAGAAAAAATTCTAACAAACAACTTTTAATCTAATAAATATAACACATATTTACTACCAAGAAGATAAATAAGATTTGGATCCCCTCTTTCTATTCTCTTCTATCAATTTTTTTTTTTATCTCTTTTGGCTCAACTTTATCAAGTTTTGCGCAGGAGCAACTCCATTTTTTACCTTGATTTGGTCAAAATAAGCGGACTTTTTTTTTAATATTATTCTTTTTTCATTAATTATTTTTAATGAAAAGAGAGTAGAGTTAAGATAGAGACAAAAGAAAAAGAGTGATAGAGGTTTATCCAAGGAAAGAATTCAATTCTAAATAAACAATTAAGTAAACACAAGACATAATCATCATTCAAGTTTTGGATAAGACTATGCTTATGGTTGACACATTAAGAAACAAAGATTTTTACACAACAAGACAATTCAAATTCACCTCACACTACTTTTCCTCTTCATTCATCCTTAAACCCTCAAAACACCAATGTCGTCGTTATCTAAATCCTCAAAACTCCATCCTCCTCAAAATCACCACCAACCCATTTTTCCAACCAATTTCAACAGCTCAAAGTTCAAAGCTTTCACTTTCAAACATAACTTCAACACCCTTTATTCCCCTCTCAAAAATTCTAAACAATTTTGTGTTTTTTCAAATTCTATCACCACCACAATCACTTCCTCAATTAGTAACCACCAACCAAACACTAATCTTTGTCAATTATGCCTTATTGGGAACTTAGAAAGTGCTATGAGTTACTTAGAAACCATGCATGAGCTTCAAATTTCAGTTCAAGAAGATTCTTATGTTGCTTTGGTGCGTTTATGTGAGTGGAAGAGAGCTAGGAAAGAAGGTTCTAAGGTTTATTTCTATGTTAAGAAATCAATTATGATGACTCATTTGAGTCTTAAGCTTGGAAATGCACTTTTGAGTATGTTTGTTAGGTTTGGTAATTTGGTTGATGCATGGTATGTGTTCGGTAAAATGCTTGAGAGGAATTTGTTTTCTTGGAATGTTTTGGTTGGTGGTTATGCTAAAGGTGGATTCTTTGATGAAGCATTGGGTCTTTATGAGAGGATGTTGTGGGTTGGTGTTAGGCCTGATGTTTATACTTTTCCTTGTGTTTTGAGGACTTGTGGTGGTGTTCCTGATTTGGTTAAAGGGAGAGAGATTCATGTTCATGTTTTGAGATTTGGGTTTGAATCAGATGTTGATGTTGTTAATGCATTGATAACTATGTATGTGAAATGTGGTGATATTTGTAATGCTAGGTTGGTGTTTGATAAAATGCCTAATAGAGATAGGATTTCATGGAACGCGATGATTGCTGGGTATTTTGAGAATGGAGATTGTTTTGAAGGCTTGAGATTGTTTTGCAGAATGATTGAACATCCGGTTGAGCCGGATTTGATGACCATGACTAGTGTGATTACTGCTTGTGAGCTTATAGGTGATGAGAGATTGGGGCGGGAGATTCACAGTTATGTTACGAGAACCGAGTTTGCGAGAGATCCTTCGGTATATACTTCGTTGATTCAGATGTACTCGTCTGTTGGACTTGTTGAGGAAGCTGAAAAAGTTTTTTCGCAAACAGAATGTAGAGATGTGGTGTCGTGGACTGCAATGATATCGGGTTACGAGAACAATTTGATGCATAGGAAGGCTGTTGAGACTTACAAAATGATGGAATTGGAAGGTATTGTGCCGGATGAAATCACGATCGCGGTTGTACTTTCTGCTTGTTCTTGTTTATGCGATTTAGATATGGGGATGAAACTTCATGAGGCGGCGAAGAAGACAGGGCTTGTTTCGTATGCTATAGTTGCAAACACACTCATCGACATGTATGCTAAGTGTAAATGCATTGACAAGGCTTTAGAAGTTTTCTACTCCATTCGCGACAAGAATATCATATCATGGACATCAATCATTCTTGGCCTTAGGATCAACAATAGATGTTTCGAGGCTTTGTTTTTCTTTCGGGAGATGACGCGCAGACAAAAGCCGAACTCGGTTACTTTAGTTTGTGTATTATCTGCATGTGCTAGAATAGGAGCTTTGACATGTGGAAAAGAGATTCATGCTCATGCATTGAGAATTGGAGTGAGTTATGATGGTTTCGTACCTAATGCAATCTTGGACATGTATGTAAGGTGTGGAAGAATGGAATATGCATGGAAACAATTTTTCTCAACTGATCAAGATGTTTCCACATGGAACATTTTGCTAACAGGATACGCCGAGCGCGGGAAAGGAACACTAGCTACCGAGCTTTTTCGGAGGATGGTAGAGTCAAATGTTGTTCCTGATGAAATCACATTTATCTCCATACTATGTGCTTGCAGCCGATCTGGTATGGTGACGGAAGGCTTAGAATATTTCGACATTATGAAATATAAGTACTCAATTACACCGAATCTGAAACACTACGCTTGTGTGGTTGATTTATTGGGCCGTGCGGGGAAATTGGAAGATGCTTATGAATTCATACAGAAAATGCCAATGAAACCAGACCCTGCAGTTTGGGGAGCCTTATTAAACGCGTGCAGGATCCACCGTCGTGTTGAACTCGGTGAACTCGCTGCTAAAAATATCTTTCGAGATGATACAACAAGTGTTGGATATTACATTCTTCTGTCGAATCTATACGCTGATAATGATATATGGGACCAAGTTGCAGAAGTAAGAAAAATGATGCGACAGAACGGGATAATAGTCGATCCCGGATGCAGCTGGGTGGAAATCAAGGGCAGAGTGCATGCTTTTCTCAGTGGTGATAATTTTCACCCTCAAATTAAGGAAATAAATGCACTTTTGGAGAGGTTTTATGAGAAAATGAAGGAAAACGGTATTCAATGGTCAAAAAATAGTCATCATATGGACACAATGGAAACTTCAAAAGCTGATATATTTTGTGGACACAGTGAAAGATTATCCATTGCATTTGGACTTATTAATTCTGCACCTGGAATGCCTATTTTGGTAAATAAGAATCTATATATGTGCAAAAGTTGTCACAACACTGTCAAATTTATCTCGAAAGAGGTGCGCCGAGAGATTTCGGTAAGAGACGCAGAGCGGTTTCACCGTTTCAAGGGAGGCTTATGCTCTTGCATGGATGAAGGTTATTAGCTTCATCTTGATTAGAAGGAAAAGTGTAGGATATGTAACATCATATTGAAAAGCTATTAGGATTGTAAGATATTCTACAACTTTTAAATGTTGCATAATAGTGATTAATGTGCATATGTATTGTTGATCAGCCATTTGTATAACACGATATACAGAGAAATTAAAAAGAAAAAAAAAGATTAGGATGTGTCTGATTCTATAGTAGATTGACTAAATCTGATAATGCTGCTGCTGTTAATATTAGTTTTAAATGCTGTATGATTTTCACACTGGTATGGTAAAATGGTTTTGATGGAAAAGAAGAGTGAGTCAAAATTCTCATGGTTCAATTGTATAAGCACTGATATTTATCAAGCAGCTAAATGTTTTAGTGACAAATTTTATTCATTGTTATGAATATCATCATTAAGAAATGATGTATCGACTCTGTTTGGTAAAGTAGCGGAAAAGAAAGAGCCACTGATTTCTTCCTGTAACAAGAAGCAATTATCAAATATTTGACATTTAAAAAACCTTATATACAAAAAATAAAACAATAGAATGCCTACATCTCTCTCTTTCTCTGTCTACCACAGCTGATAAATTTCACTCATTCATCTTGCATTCAATCTTAAATTTGTTTGAAGGTTGAAAAAAGCCTCAGCTATTCAAAATTTCACTCCTCTCTTGATTGTCTTGAGAGGTGACATAAAGAAGTTGTTTCCTGCAGTTAGATTCCCCCCACCATCATCAATATCACTTATATATCTACGAAACATTGACATAGATACTGAACATGACACTGACATGTTGACATCGATAATAATTCGAGAAAGTAAAAGTAATTGAATTAACTTCTTGTGTTGGTGTCGCGTCGAAAACTGAAGTCTGAAACACACCTTCCTAATACAATCAACACCTCTTCTCATCCTTTCTAACAAAGATAGAGATAAGGGGATTCACCTCAAGGCTCTTACACACTCTTACCTAACAAGCATCTTTTCATTTTTATGCTAACAAGCATCTTTTTGCAGGTACGATTTCAAAACTTATGATACCATTTCCTTCATTTGTTCAGGTAACCTCTTCAATGTAATTTTTATGTTCCTTCTGAACAACACTACTAGTTTCGGTTTCTATTCTATCTTTTCTTTATTTGTCCAACCATTCCTCTCTTGAACTAGTTGAAGCTGCTTCTCTTTGTGCTTTAAAATCCAAAATTTCGGAGATCTTCAGATTCTGTTGTGGATTATTTATAATTCGGTTGTTTGATACTTTTTTCAGTCTCACTAGTTTTGTTTTCTTTCGGTTCATGCAGATCGCTCTCTTTGGGATTATTCTCCAAAATCTTCTCAAAACTAACTTGTAAGGTGACAGTTGCCACTTTTTATGAGCTTGGAGCATGGACATAACTTGGTTGTCCAAATTGATAGACTCTGATACCATATTAGGTTTTCATATTAGACCTAATTCATCCTACCAAAACCAAACTGTAATGTGAAGAATCTCATTCTTTAAAAACTATTTTCAGGCATTATCTATTTTCATTGTGTGACTTTGATTTTTCCCCCTATACTCATCTTCTATTTCTTGAAAAAATAGGAAGGAAACACCAATCTCCTTCACCAATTTTTAACTTCTCAATTTTGTGTTCAATTGAGTTTTCTTCCTCCAAGCCAAAAATAGATCTGTTATGCTTCTCAAGTTTCTCTTGTGGATTGTTATATGTATTTATTTTCAACTCCTCTTCCTTGTCCTCTTGCTTTTGTTCTTAATTTCTTTATCTAGCCTATGTATTCCTACCTGCACTCTTGTTTTTTCTATCTATTTGCTTTAGGGAATCTCTGGCCATGAAAATAATTTGGTATGGATTTCTTTATCTCTTTTTTTTTTTTTTATCATCAAACATGTTTCGGCTACTCATCAGCTAGCTCACTACTTTACTAAGCCAATTTCTACCGCCACTTTTCCTATAGCTCGAAGCAAACTCAAAGTGTTGTCATCTAACGATTCACTTTGTTTATATTTTGAGATAGAGTAGTATATATATAGATAGCTTCATATTCATTTTGCAAATAGGACATAGAAATATTTAGTGTATAAGTTGGTTATCAAAGATGAAATTGAGTTTCATATTATTAAAGACCAATTTACTTTCTCAATTTAATCAAGTATGCCGCTGTCTATAGCCAATTATTTTATTTTTTTTATAACAGATGAATAATTGTTAATTTAATAAATAAAAAATAATTGAAAAAATAAAATGATATTAATAAAATCAAACAAAATTTATCAGCAAACCAATGATCTGGCCGCCAGACCACCATCTTAAACCACTGTGTTGATGTCAGATTTCCTTCACGAACTACCACTTTGATTGTCAGGTTGCCGCTGTGAACTACTATATCAGTGTTAGAGCTCCAGTGTGAATTGTCGTGACGATTCAGTAGCTTCACCACGCTAGTTGCGAAAGCTCTACTGCGACAACTAACACTGTCAGAATATCACAATTATTTATGAGTATAACTTTAAAGATAATTACGGTAAAAATTAAAATTTGTGATTGACCGACCATGTAAAGTATATATGAATTAAATACAAATTATAAAGGATTTCATAATGTTATTTGAGGTTATCCAATGAATTAAAAGAAATAAATGAATTAATTGAGAATAATGTTTGGTATTAAATTGATAGATTGGATTTTTTATTTTTTACATAAAATAAAATAAATAAATTGAATTCACTCTATTAGTCTTTTTGTTGTTTTTTTACAAGAGTTTTTTTTTGTTAGAACATGTAGATTGAATGTTAACACAAAAAATGATACATTTATTTATCAAAAAACAAAAATGGCTCCTTCAAAAGAAGAGGAATGATCTTTGTTTGCAAGCAAATTAGCACAACTTTTTGTCCATCTATAAATATGAATAACTTAAGCTAGCCAATGAGAGAGTTTAAGAACATAGAAAACTTCCTCAAGAAGAGGTTGGATGAAAATATTAGAAGAAGAATATTTAAGAAGAAGAAGAGGTTGGATGAAAATATTGGAAGAAGAATATTTAAGAACCAAATACGTAACAACCTTGGAATCAAGTTTGAATACGATACAAGACAACGATAAGTCCATGGCTAACTTGATATCCAAACAAACGGCCTAAAGTTCCGCCTAAACCACATTACAAGAACGCAATCTTTTATGAAACCATTTAATAAACTTGTCATTAAAATCTCTAATCATATCTTTACAAACACTATTATTAGTACAATGAATATGAGAACCATGCACGTTAATCTTGAAACATCCTAAAGGAGAGGTCTTCAAGCAGCATCAATACTTGTCCAAAAAGAGTATATAGAGTGGATGCAGTTTGCTTTTGATGAATTGGATTAGATTAATAATATGGACAAATAGATCATTTTTGCCACACTAATTAAGAGTGGACCACACAATCAATGACTTACTAAAAAAATCTGGCAACATATTCTAGTATCATGGATGGCCATTAGTACACTTAATTTATTAGCAAAACTAGATTCCTTTTAGATCTCAAATATTTAATTGCACATCCAGTTGTAATCCAATAATGACAAAATTTTAAATATTTTCCAATCACAATGAAGTTTCCAAGATTGAAAACCTAGGCAGTATCAGGCTATCTGCACTAAAATGTGGATTTTTTTTTCTGTATATATTCCTTTTAAAAAAATTACAAAATACCCTACCTACTTTAAAGCTAATACTAAAATATCATTTTTTTTTTAACTTTTAAGAAGGATAATTTTTTTTCTATTTTAGAAAGTCGCATCTCGAATATATGACTATTTATACGTGTATTTTTTTAACAAATAAAAACTATAGTAAATAAATACATAAAATATAATAAAAATAATAAAAAAATACTAAATTATATTAATAAATCCAACAAAAAAACTATCCTACCTACATTTGATCCACCATTTCAACTGAAGAACATAAATTTAGAGAATGTAGAATAGTCAACTGAATTTGATCATATGTTCTCGAAAGAGACACAATCAACTTTCCTAACAAGTGGTGCGATTGTGGAAAATATAAGTTATATGTATGCCTTATTAACATGTAATAGCAACACATTATAGCATAAAACATGATTTTTGGACACGTATACTTATACCTAATGTGTATAAGGTAAAAACAGTACTAAAAGACTAGAGGGAAATGTTTAAACCCATACCAAATAAAGTATATTGACCTAAATATGAAAGTGTTAAGGTGTGTCACAATCCTGAGAGTTAAGAAATGTCGTTTAAAGAGTAAGCGCATTAGAACAAAAATGAACATCACATAAAAAGTAACAAGAAAGTGCGGATTATGTCGGATTCCTGATCATAATAGAAAACATTGTCTAAACTTTGCTGACACATCTACTCAACCATATTAACTTTAGTGGATTTTTTTCCTCCTTTAACGTATTTTGTTAGATTTAATAATATATTTTAATTTTTTTATTATATTTTATATATTAATTTATTATGTTTTTCATTTGTTAAAAAAATATATACACGGGACCTCCTAAAAATCTTAAAAAAATAAAACATTTTAATATATTAGTTTAATATTTTTAGAATTTTAAAAAAAAGATATAAGAGAAAAAATTCCCCAAAATGTTTCCATCCCAAACGGCACCTAAGCAAAAAGCTATCTTCATTTAAAGCAAACAATCAAAAGAGTGATTAATCAATTGACCAAAGAAGAAAATAGTATTGTGTTGAAATTCTCGTACCATACATCATCATGCATGTTCCATACGAAACAGAAGTTCCACACGGAAGAAAATAGGTTAAATTGTACTTTGTTTTTTATTTTTATTCGACTTTTAGGTATGTCTTTTATATATATTTTTTTAACTGAGTTTTTTTAAGTGACATTATGGTTATAATATTATTTTTTATATTATTATTTGTTTGTAAAAATGTATTTGTTAGTTCCTTTAGAAGAAACACCATGTGACTCTTGTAAGATGAAGACCGAGTTTGAACCAAAATTGATTTAAAAAATGATAAATATATTTTTTAAAATTTAAGAAATTAATATGATAATTTTTATAATTTGTTACTTCAATACTAATATGTACCTCAACATTATAGCAGTTACATGGTATTTTTTTAACTAAACTACTAAAAAAAAGACATTTTCACAAACGAACTATGACATAAAATTAATATTACAAATGAAGTACCATTTAAAAGACCATAAAAAACTATCAAAAAATTGGATCAAATATAAATAATTAAAAATACGATTTAGTCGAGAAAAAAGTATCTAGATTCCGTTATTGTGCATATGCAAGGAGCCACAATCGAATCCAATTCTGAGTGGCAGTGTTATAACGACACATCAGCTCAATAACTTCCCCATCAAAATCACAATATTATAATTATAATGTGTCCCTTTGTCAGCCTTTATCATTATCAATTAAAATAATAAATATTATAAAATTTTATATAATTTAAAATAAAATTTAGTTATTTGATTCAAATACTTTTTGTATATAATAGTTTTCGAGTCTGTATGTCAGTAATGTTTGCATAATTTAGTATATAGTAGTTTTCGAGTCTGTATGTCAGTAATATTTAAATAATTTAGTATTCTTTTAATCATTGTTATTGATTGAGAATGAAATTTTTTTTACATTAATAATATATATGAATTAATTTAAAAAAAAATATTTTTATCCTTTTACATCTTACTTTCTATAAATTTAGTTCACATAAATCAAAAATAAAATTGGAATGCCCTGTATCTGGCATGTCTCTTGGGAATTTTTGTTTGCTTAAAAAATCCATAAATCTTTACTTCTATATAAAGAAAATTCTTAATTTTGGTTGGATTTTTGTGAATAAATTTACTCTAAATAATTCAATGTTTTCAAAATTTAAACTTAAATCACCACCATAATTGTATAAAACTCCTTAACAGCAAAAAAATTAAAACTATACAATCAAATTTAATAAATTACATACAAAATGAACACCACTATTAACAAATAAAATAATTTTGAAAAAAATTCAAAAATTTAACAATTTAATTCAGGTACATTAATATAAATAACTTTTACATTATTAATCAATCATAATTATTAAATTATTAAAAACATTCAACTTTTATCAAAATTATCTTCAAAGTCATATTCATAGTATTAATATATTATAAAACTTTTTCTACCGGTGAATATTAAACTCAAAACTTAATATTGTTTTATGTTTACTTTTTTGATTTAATGTTTTAGTATAGATTAAAATATAATATTTAACATAATAATAATAATAATAATAATAACAATCCTAGTCACTTTCCTTTATTTATTGATATTGTTCCGTGTCACATGCCAACATTATTTACTTTGTCACCTTCCCATTTATTTATTTAAATCAAACAATTTGAAGGTACCAATTGAAATATTAGGAAAAATAAAATCATTGTCTTCTTCATAGCTTAGTAACACCACCGAAATTACAACAAAACTATTCACACCATGTCACACACCATCTCCAACAACGAACAACCACCACCGGAGACACCCCTCCTCCATCAACCACGGTGGCGCCTCCCTTCAACTCTCAAACTAAAAACCTCCCTCTGTTCCGAACTCTCCGGCTCCGTCGGCGATTTAGGAACCTACATACCAATCGTATTAGCTTTATCATTAGTCAACAACCTTGACTTAACAACCACACTCATTTTCACTTCTCTTTACAACATCTTAACGGGCCTTTTATTTGGGCTTCCTATGCCAGTCCAGCCCATGAAATCCATCGCCGCTGTCGCCATCTCCGAATCACCTCCCCTCACTATTCCTCAAATCTCCGCCGCCGGTTTATCCGTCTCCGCCGTCCTCCTCTTCCTCGGAACCACCGGTCTCATGTCGTTTCTTTACCGTTACCTCCCTCTCCCCGTCGTTCGCGGCGTTCAACTCTCACAGGGACTTCAATTCGCGTTTTCAGCAATTAAATATATTCGCTACCAACAAGATTTAGCTTCGGCTTCCTCGAAAACCGGTCCTCCCCGTCCTTGGTTTGGCCTCGACGGTTTAATTGTCGCTCTGGTTGCTGTTCTTTTTCTTGTCCTCACCACAGGTGCTGGTGAGGACAGTCATTCAGAACAACAACCACCAACACAACGAAACCAACCCGTTGTTCACCAAGATCAAGTGGAAGTAGAAGACGGAGAATATATCAATCAGAATAACAAAATTCGTTTGAAAATACTATCGACTATACCTTCGGCTTTAATAGTGTTTATTTTCGGGTTATTCCTGTGTTTTATTCGCGATTCTTCGATTTTTAACGATATGAAATTTGGTCCGTCGAAGATTTCTATTGTTAAGATTACATGGGATGATTTTAAAATTGGATTTGTTAGAGCGGCGATACCGCAAATTCCGTTATCGATTTTGAATTCTGTTATAGCGGTTTGTAAACTGTCGGGAGATTTATTTCCGGAAAGAGAAGCTTCGGCTATGAAGGTTTCGGTTAGTGTTGGAGTGATGAATTTTGTTGGGTGTTGGTTCGGTGCCATGCCATGTTGCCATGGAGCTGGTGGATTGGCTGGACAATATAGGTTCGGAGGTAGGAGTGGAGCTTCGGTTGTGTTTCTTGGAGTTGGTAAATTGGTTATTGCTTTGGTTTTTGGGAACTCTTTTGGGAGAATTTTGGGTCAATTTCCAATTGGGATACTTGGTGTTTTACTTTTGTTTGCTGGGATTGAATTGGCTATGGCTTCTAAAGATATGAATAGTAAACAAGAGTCTTTTGTTATGTTTGTTTGTGCTGCTGTTTCTTTGACTGGTTCTAGTGCTGCTTTGGGGTTTTTTGTTGGTATTGTTCTTTACTTCTTGTTGAAATTGAGAGAGCTTGATTGTGGTGGTGGTAATTGTGGATTTGGATTTGGGTTTTTGTCTAATTCAAACAAGACAAAATCATCTAAGGATGAAGAAGCTCACTTAATTTCCTAGTGTCTCAAAAATGATCAACATTGCTGTGATCAATGGGAGCATAAAGCTTTTGTAAGTACATATGTATTTTCCACATTCCTCCTTTCAAATAATTTCTTGGCTATATGTGTGTCATTGTAATAATGTTCAATTTTAGGGTGTACACCATATGTGTATTTTTGGTAAAAAAAAGTGTATTTAATTATTTATTTATAGATAAAGTTCGTCCTTTTGAATATGGGACTTCACACAAGATGTGTTGGTACAATGGGCAACATGGTTTCTTAGGACCCTTCTCAAAATCAAGTGTTTGGTTTGGATTTACATAAAGCATACTCAAAGTGTCTATTTTATTTCTATAGTGATTTGAAAAAATTACAGTAAATTATTGTAATTTTATTAACTTCACTGCAAAACCAAACATGTTAATTTAATTGGTGAGTGTTTAGTATAATCATTATCAACAATGTCTCAATTAAAACCTTGTAGTTCTCTATTGAAGTATACTACAATTTTATGAACAAAAAATTGATTATTTTTAAAATTAAAATATAACGAGGCTTTTAATTTAAGACGATTGAATTGTTGGCACCTGACTTGCTTGAGAAGGAGAGATGGTTATTAATTTAGTCGTTGTGTTTTCCTAATCATCATAGCATGTTTTACCCACTTCTCGACAAATTCCAAAGGCTAAGCAAAGTAAAAAGTGCAAAAACTCATTCCACCACCCAAGGGAAGGGACCACCTTGATATTAATCCAGCATCAGTAATCGAAGAAATGACTAATTGACAATTAATTCGTTTTAACCCATTAATTTTATACTACAAATACCGTGAATATTTGGTTAATTATGAATTATTAGTAGAATAGGACGGTTTATATTTTTAAAAATTTGAGGGTGATATTTATAGTTTATAAGGTGGGGAGGTTTAACATTTCTATCTTTCCACCCGCTCTAGTCTAATATATTATTATTGAGGATAGAAATTGAATCTACATTCTAGAAAGGTTGGATTTTTCCGCCCTGTCACCGTCTATATATATAAAATTGATATTTATTATAATCTATAACATTAACTTAGTAACTTATTTTCTTTCTGTTTTTACCCTTTAAAACTATCTAACCATATTGTAAAAAAGAAAAAACTACCAAACCATATGAAAAAAATACTTCTCCTCTACATTAAGAGATGAGTTACAACTATTGGAAAGAGAAAACTAAATATAAGAAAAAGAAAAACAACTATTGGAAAGAGAAAACTAAATATAAGAAAAAGAAAACAATGTGAGTGAGAATGAGAAAAAGAATGAACAAAGTGCATGCACCCGTAAGCCCAATAAAAAAAAGCAGATTAACAAATACGGAATTTCCGTCTGAACGCTAGTTAATATGGTAAAATAATAATTTTTACCTAATGATAAATACATTTATATATTTTTTTAAATGAAAGAAATTAAATTATATTATAATTACACTTTTATTTAGAGAAGATTAAAATTTATAATCTATAATTAAATAATAAATAAAATGAATAAGTATATGTATATATAAAAAATATAAAAATACATTTTTACTAACGGGACATGTTCAGGTGTGGGTGTGTGGCAGATATCAACACTCCCATCTCTGCCTCTGCCCCCAACTTAAAATATATGGAAAAATCGGCAGTTGATCAAATGGGTGTGATAACTTTAAAAGTCTCAGATTTGACAAGGTAAATTTTGCATTTTAAAAAGATTTATGGGAGGTTGTAAATGGCAAATTTTGCATTTTAAAAAGATTTATGGGAGGTTGTAAATGGCAAGTTGGTTAGAGGATCTAATACACATACATGGTTTTGATTCACAAAAAAATAAAATCCTTAACGATTGTTTGAATTTAGGCCTATTTCGTTGGTGGGGGGTGTATGTATAATGTTTTATTCAAAATGCTTGCAAACAAATTAAAGATTGTGATTGGTAGAGTAATTGTTGATATCGATATTGCGTCTGTGAGTGGTCGTCAAATTTTAGATGATATTTGATTGCTAACTGTGAAAGTTTGAAAAGAAATATGTTTCAATTGATTGGAGTTATTTAGACACAATGATGACAATAATGAATTTTCCACCGAGATAGAGGAGATCGATCTCAAGGTGTTTATCATCTGCAACGACTTATGTTTTGGTGAATGGTTGTCCCATAGATGAATTCAACTTGGGTTGTGGTACGAGATATATCATCAATTATATATGCTAGCAAGTCGGCAACAAGACATGCAATCTAGACGAATATACTATATTTAACTTAATATATGAATATCAAACATATCATATATTAATATAAATTGGTTATGTACCTTTCACCGTAGTCATAAATATGTGATTGTTCATCTTTTTTGTAGAGCAACCATTATTCAAAAATAAATTAAAACCAACATCGAACCTAAAGATTGTTGGATCTTTTGTTGGGAGTATGCTGCAAATCTTGAACAAGAAGATGAAATTGATGATGATGAAGGTTGCACAAATAAATTTAAAAGCGTGTGTATCACACTAAGCTTCATGTTTGATTCGCCCCCACCAATCTATGTATATTGGATGCAAATGGGTTAACCGGCGAATCTCCTTCAGGATACTTTGCAATCCTTGAAGTGAATTACACATTCACATCAAACCTATCAATCAATGATAATTTACAGAATAAAGTTCATTCATTTACTCTTGTGCACTAGAGAAAAGAAGAAATAACTCAAAAATATTTTTGACAGAAATTTGACTCATGTAAACATGAAATTCGTCTTATCTTTTATGCCTATAAAGTGTCTCTATTTAAAGAGAAACTCATACCGATTAGTGAAAGAAATAACTATTGGAAAAGTTTGTAACCCTTGATAACTTAACATATGGATTAGTTTAATGGCTAAGAGATGCATTAAACCCAAATATTACAACCACTTGACCAAGTGATACATTAAATTATTTAATTTGACTATATTAATATAACTATTAGAGAATTCCAAATATATTTTAGAAATCCCCTCACACTTAATAGGGTTTAACTTTTTATGAATCAATCATATAAAAGTACTATTTATGTTGCATGCAGAATTGCTTTTGGAAATGATACAAAAATTCTTTTCTGATGTCCTCAACTTCTTCTAACCTTATTCCTTCCTTCTCCACACATGAAATTTCCTTCAAGCTTCTTCTGCTTGCTACACATTTGTGAAAAAACTTAGAATTCACATCTCTCTCCTTCAACCAAAGAATTCTTGATTTTTTTCCCATGAATACGTGTACTCACAATTAATTGTATTATATGTTAACACATGCAAACAAAAGAACCATCGTAGAGAAATAGAGAGAAGAAACACCATGATCTAGTGGTGATGGATGATTCCATCTCTCTTTACCAAAATATATGAAATGATAAAATAATATTTATTTATTATTATGTATTTATCAAATATATGGTAAAGTAACATTTATTAAATCACTATTTTATCTTATCATTTTCTACTTTATATCATAATATGCGTCTATCATATCCTATGTATCAAATAGACCCACATAATATTTAGCTACATTAATACAAAAACTTAGAAACTTATGTATAAATTTAAGAGTATATAAAAGATTGATTAAAATTATGTTTAAATAGATTATCATATTGTATCAAACTTTTAAAAGTCACATTAGACTTTAAAAACACTTCATATCATATAAACAAATTAGAATGAGGTCTTTTGAAATAAATACTGACCTATTTCCTTTCACCCCTATGTCCCATATCTCTAAATAGTAGTACATTTAATTTTTATCTTATCCTCGTCTGTTTATTAGTCTATTTATCAAATCAAATGAAATTTTTCTTACAATACATAAATCATATAACTTATTTATTTATTTTGACAAAAAATCATATAATTGTTGTTGAGATTAAGAATAAGCTGCAATATCGGTTAATAACTCTCAATTATGACTCTTTTTTCTTCAAACAATTATGTTGAAGAAGGAACTTTGTCCCTCAGTTATGAGTTATTTAACCTACTCCAAAAAATGTTAAGTATGATGTATGATTGTTTAAGTTGTTGAACTAAGGAATGCATAAAGTAACGTAAAATGATAAAGGGATAGAAATGTGTAAAAAAATTGTTTGATTGATTGCGTGTGTGTTAAAAGCTTAGAAGTGTTGGTATTGGAGGCAAATGTTAGTCCTACTGACCATAAGATATGTAGCCTTGCTCGGCTAATTACATAGGTAATGCGTTATAACTCTCGTTTCATGGGATACGTGACGCCCCACGACCGACTCTTATTCCCAGTCTTCACGACGTTCCTCGTCGCCAATATTTGTGTGCACTTTTCCTCGTGTCGCCCCCTCGTGTTGATAGTTAGTGGTGCTAAAAACATAGAACACAAATATAACTAAATTATAACTTTGACCAATTCTTGTGTATTTGTGACCTTTATGAACCTCTATAATCTTAAGAAAGATTCGACTAACTCATATTCGACTGTCTTTTATTCAACTAATCTTAAATCCGACTGCTTGTCGTCCCCAGCTAACAATTTACTTATTTTTAGATGTAAACAAAAACTTATTTAAATACTTTAATGTGATAGCATTTGTTAAGGAAACAAAAATAAAATTTTTAATTAGAAAATACCACTTTTTAAAATTTCAATGATTAAATGCACAACTTATCAAATTATATTTCTTTTTTGAGACTGTCGTTAACATTTCCTTAATATAGAACTGACATGTCAAATGGTACCATAAACCAAACTTTCGAAAATACTAGCCATAACCTAAAAGAATTAAGATCAACACATCATAATTTAATTTAAAAAAATTCAAATAAAATACGCTTGAACAAGATGATGATACGTGTTTCTTTCAATTTAATCAAAGACTTGGTTTGTGCTTCCATTTCTTTTTTTCTTTTTTACGATTTGTTCTTCCATTTCTCAGTGTTAGAACCTTAATTTTATAGTCTTGGTAAGAAAAGATGTGATCAATAAGTTTGATAGTTTCTTATAAGTAAAAAATGTTATATCAAGATGAAAAACAAATAATGTTACATCAAAATAACAAACAATACAATGTTACTCACACGATTAAATTATAAATAAAACACGAATGAAACTAAATCTCCTTTAAAGTCATTTATTTAAATAAAATAATAAAAAGTGAAAATCTTAAGGTTTTTTTTATGGAGGCAACTACACACTTGCAATATAGCTTAATAATTGTTGTCCATTTGCATCACATGTAACTTAGAAGACTAATGTGTGCAATTGTTTATATTAAAGTTTTGTTACAATTTTTTTTAAGTACATATTTGGAAAACACCTTTGTTGCACTTTTTCTTTTTATAAAAAATTTAATATGAAAATAATTTAAAAACTATTTTGATTTAATGTTTTGTGAAAATAATTTTCAATAAATGATATTTTTTTTATTTAAAAAAAATCATTTTCATTATAATAAACAAAGGATTTTTTATATGTATATCCTGTTTTTAAATTTTTATTTTCAAAATGCCACACTTTGAAAAATATATACTAGAATGCCCTCTTTTTTTTTTTTTGAAGTAGGAGGTCGCTTCTCCAGGGAACGACCGGCTGAAGGAAAATTTTTCAACATGTAATAGGAGGTCGCTTCCCTAGGGAACGACCTGTAACTGACGTGTTTTTTTTTTTTTTTAACATTTGTTGTTATTAATTTAATTATTTAAAAAATAAAAATATTAATAATAAATAAAAATAAAATACCTTAATAAATTATAAATAAATTTTATATTTTAATTATTATTATTATAATAAATAATAATTATAATTATAATTATTATAATTAAAATAATTAAATTAAAATGATTAAATTATATTATAAATTAAAAAAATACATTAAAATAAAAAAAAATTATATTAATAACATGAAAATATAAATTTCAAATAAAATACATTAAAATAAAAATACATCAAATTTGAGTAGATGTGCCAGCAGCATTTGGACAATGTTTTTCTACTATGACTAGAGACCCGACATAATCCGCATTTTCTTGGTACTCTTTCTGTAGTGTCCATTTCTGTTCTAATGCGTTTGCTCTTTGGACGAACTTTCTTGACTCTCCGCATTAGTGGATTGTGACACACCTTAACACCTTCATATTGTGGCCAATATCCTTCGTTTGGTATGGGTTGGAACGCTTCATCGTAGACTTTTAGTACTGTTTCCACCTTGTACACATCAGGTATAAGGCTCCAATAATTATATTTTATGCTAGAACATGCTGCTATCACATGCGAACAAGGCATATGTTTAGCTTGATATTTCCCACAATCGCACCACTTATTAGAAAGGTTTACACTGAAATGACCAATTGGCTGCCCTTCTCTTGGAACTACTGTCTCGTGGACCATGAAAGTATGGTTGCTCCGATCAAAACTATCCACCCTATGACTATTGGATTTACTTATTTCCAATTTCTTAAAATTTTTGCAAGTGTCTGTGTATACCTCACCAGAAGCTAAAATTGATGTGTATCGTTTTCCCATGGTTGGAAATAGTGTCCCTGTTTTAAAATAAGTTGATTGGACCAAAGCAGTGATGGGGAGGTTGCGCGGGCCTTTTAATAATGCGTTGATCGACTCCACAAGATTAGTTGTCATCTGACCCCAACGGCTACCTCCATCGAATGCTTGAATCCAATCTTGTCGAGGTATGTTGTCTAACCATTTCAAAGCCTCCGGGTTTACTATGCCGATTTCTCTGCGGTAGTATCGATATGTAGGCTCATTGATCGAGTAACCTGTATTGAAATAGTAGACAACTATATAAATTAAGAATGAAATTACTAAATATTACACTAATTATAAAAATTAAGAATGAAACTATTACCCATAGAAATAACTTTTTTCTTCAAAGCATTGTCCTTAAATTCCCTTGCAAAATTTTGTGAAATATGTCGGACGCAGAACATATGCTTTGACGGAGGATCTTGCCACCCATTATCCGGATTATTATAAGCACTCTTAATGGATTCGTGTCTATCTGAAATCAAACAAATGTTGGCTTGTGGAGTTACGTATTTTCTCAAATTTCTCAAAAAGAAACTCCAACCCTCTTTTATCTCACCTTCCACAATAGCATAAGCAATAGGAATTATGTTGTCGTTCTCATCCTGTGCAACTGCTACCAATAGAGTTCCCTTGTACTTGTCGTACAACCAGGTCCCATCAACTTGTACTATTGGTTTGCAGAATTTAAACGCAGATATGCACGGAACAAAAGCCCAAAATAGTCTATGAAAAATCCTTATCCCACGTATCAAATTATTCTCATGATAAGCTGGGATGGTTTCCATTTCAATTTTGGTTCCCGGAGCAAACGTTTGCATAACCAACAACCATTGTGGGAGTTGATTGTAAGATTCTTTCCAATTACCATAAATTTGTTCGATCGCTTTATTTTTTCCCATCCAGGCCTTTCTATAACTAACTGTGTAGTTGTATAAAGCCCGAATATGAGCAATAATGACCTTCACTTTAATTGAAGGATCCACTCTCACAACTTGCATTATGCTTGTACATATCATGTTAGAATCAAGCTTCGTATGATCTTGTGACAATGCAGAATTTGTGCATGTATGAGGCACATTCAATTTATTTATAATTATTTTATTCTTGTTATTTTTTATTTTTTTAGTCTCATTAATTATTTAATTTTATTTATAATTATTTTATTCTCGTTATTTTTTATTTTTTATAAAAAATGTCTCATTAATTATTTTATTTATAATTATTTTATTCTCGTTATTAATTTTATTTTTGTTATATGTTATTAATTTCAGTCACCCTTAACGGATAAACTGAAATGTCAAGGCCATGTTAACAAAAAACCAAATGATGCTATATTACCATATTTGTAAGCGGCTGGCTTCGGCGAAGTGATCAAACTCGGAAATTATAAAATAGATGTCGGCCTGATTACTGCTATGGTTGAGAGATGGAGACCTGAAACTCACACGTTTCATCTTCCAGTAGGTGAATGCACAATAACTTTGGAAGATGTATATTATATTTTAGGATTAAATGTTTCTGGTCTACCTGTTAGCGGTTCAAATTTTTTGCACGTTAGAGAAGTTTGTCAGAATTACTTAGGAGTTATCCCACCTGAGGGAGCAACAAAAGGTAATTCTATTAAATTAAAGTGGCTCAAAGATACGTTTGACAATGTTGGTGAAAATGCATCTGAATTAGAAAAACAAGCATCGTGTCGAGCATATATCCTACGTATGATCGGAGGGTTATTGATGTCTGACAAATCCAACAATCGGGTACATTTAAAATATCTTTCTTTATTAGGAGATTTAAATAAAGTATCCCAATATAGTTGGGGTTCAGCAGTTTTAGCTACACTTTACAGAGAACTATGTCTTGCAACAAAATCCGGTGTAACATCTATGGGAGGATGTGCATTGTTGTTGCAAAACTGGGCATGGTATCGTTTGTCATGTGTCGCTCCAGAATCTCCCAAACCATGGATATTTCCACTTGCACAAAGGTAACTATATTATTTTTATATTATTTTTTCTTTTTTTTTTAAACCAATTACTTACCATAATACTAATTTTATTATATTTTTTATTTTTGTTATATTCGACAGATTTAATTCTGGTGGTTTAAATTTCGCTAAAGTTCCTCATAACGACGTGGAAGGATACCGAAAAACAATTGATCACATGAGAGTTGAGGAAGTAATATATTCATTCACATTTATTTGAACTTTTTAAATATTTTATTTTTTATACTTGTTATAATTACTTTAGCTTATTTTTTACATTTCAGTTTTATTGGAGACCTTATCTCGGGTTCGAACATGAAGTTTCCGAAGAAGAGATTGTCACTTGGACTGCATGTACTTATCTACTCTGTTATCATATTGTTGAAAAACATCATACAGACAGAGTCACACTTCAGTTCGATTTCCATCAACAAATACCACAACCACCAGAAGACATGAAAATGTACCATGAGATCGACATGAGACGTGGTATTGATGATAATTGGAATTGGGTTTGGAGAGAAGAAATTAAACATTGGAACGAGCGCCAGAATTACGTGTTGCAAGGTAACATCGTACAAGGTCTTTTATGTCATAGCACAGAATATATGATTTGGTTTAGACAACACACCAAATTATTTATATCTGTAGAACAATATCTCCGTGATCCCCGTTTACAACCGCCGTCATATCCTCATGTGCAATCGACCTTCCAATCAACCCCACAACAACAAAACACAGCAGGACCGTCTTCATCATCACCTCACCTACACGTCCCTACTGAAGTTCCATTTTATGATCCACCACCAACGTATTACGTTCCGTCGGTGCCAGAAATACCAACCCCCGGTTATCCGACAGAAAGTGGAATTTTCTTTAATTTGTTTGGAACTCAGTGCACAACTCCTGAGTCGGCTTATGCTGTGTTTGATTCGATGTATAATCCTCAGTCCGAAAATTTAATGGAAGCAGGTGGCAGTGGTTCTAACCCACCTACAACTTACATCGAGGAAAATATTCAAAATCAGGATGAACCGGAAGAACCGCAACTCGTTCAGAGAGCTAGACGAGTTCGACGACATCCTAGATGTGGGACTGGGGGTCATTTAGGTGGACATAATTGATATAAATTTGATGTTTTTTTTTTCTCTCAAATATGATGTATTTTTATCGTTAATTTAATGTATTTCGTTTCAATCTCATGGTTATTAATATAAATTTCTTTTTATTTAATTGTTATTATTATTTTTTTGCAACAATTTTTAAGTAATTTTTTTATTTTAATGTATTTTTTTTAATTTATAATATAATTTAATTATTTTAATTATAATAATTTTAATTATAATAATTTTTAATTATAATTATTATTTATTATAATAATAATAAGTAAAATATAAAATTTATTTATAATTTATTAAGGTATTTTATTTTTATTTATTATTAATATTTTTATTTTTTAAATAATTAAAATAATAACAACAAATGTTAAAAAAAAAAA
>JBBPBQ010020323.1:15727840-15830504 GCA_037974755.1 Cicer yamashitae
AATTTTCATATTTTAGAATTTTGAATACTAATTTATTAAATTATATAAAAAGACCAAACTTCCTTTGTGATAAAATCATAAATATTTTTAAATTAATTATTAATATTTCATTTTTAAGTTTTATATCAAATTTTGTTGATTATTTTTATATTTGTATTTAATTAGATTTACATTTTTATATTTTAGATTATATTTTATAAATTGTTTTTATATTTATATTATGTTATATTTCAATTTTATATTATATTTTATAAAAGTAACTGAGTAACTTATGATATGATAGAGTTTTGGATTAACTTATGATACCATATTGCTTCATCAAACACTAAATTTAGACAAAATATGATAACTTATTTCTATTATATATTAACTTATTTCTATTATGTTTATCAAATGGATCATAAATGTTTAGAAAACAAATTTAAAATATTTAACGCTTGACAATGTAAAAACTCTTTACTCTCATAATATATCTAAATTAAATTTATTATTAACTATTAAAATCATTTTTTCAGCCAAAAAAAATATTTTTTAATAATTTACCGTATATATATATATATACTGGACATTATTTATTTTTATCTTAACGTATTATTTATATTTTTAATTAATGAAAATAATGAAGAACCAAAATATTCTGGATCTGGACTACCAACATGCCAGAGGAGCAACAGTTGCTTGCTTCAACTTCAAACTTCACAAGTCTTCACTCCTCTTCACTTTCTGTCTTTCTATCTCATCAAAAACACCCAAATTTCAATTCCAAAATCACTATCCATTTCCACCATTCAACATCTTCAAACATCACTCACTTAAAAAATAAAACAAAATTGGTACCTTAATCTGTGTCTGATTCAGGTTTGTCTGATGCTTCTGTTTCTTCTTATAGATCCTCTTTGAGACTATGATCTGTGGTTAGTTTCATGTAATGAAAATATGACAAGAAAAGCAATTGGGTATCTTAGTTAAGTAAATTTCACAAGAAAAGTTTTTGACTTTTTTTTTTGTTTCAGTTAAAATCATGAAGTTACCATTTTTTTCACTTATTTCCCTTTGTTTTCTTTGTGACTTGTTGGTAATTGTTTTATCTAATTCAAACTTACCTGAAGAAATGTATAGATTTGATAGAAACTCTCATGTAAGTTATAAGTATGATAGAATTGATGAAGTACAGAAACAATGTGCATCTGTTTTATCATCTTCATCTGAATTAAGGTTTGAATATAATGGTGTTGTTGGTATGAAAGGTGAACTTTCTTTTGTCAATGGAGATTGGGTTCAGGAAAATGGTAAATTTCCCATTATGCCCTTTGATGATGGAAATGGGAAGTTTCCGGGTACATTGTCGGAAGGACGGATTAATCCTATGAAATTGGTTTCTTTTTGGGTTACTGATGTTGATCATGCTCATCGGTTGAAGAAATCGATCCCTATCAATGGTTTTATGGCAATTGGAATTACTAGTGATGGTAATATTATGGACAATGTATATGATGGGAATCTTGATTTTAGGTTATGGCCCGGTCATTCGCAGATTTCGATTCCTTTTCAAGGGGTTTATAGTGAATCAAAGAGAAATGGTGGTGAAAGGGTGTTGTGTTTGTTAGGGAATACTATGCTTCCAACTCGAGACACCGTTGTTGGTAATCCGTGGGATTGGATGAAGAATCGTGGTGAGGTACCTATGTCGGAAGATGATCAAATTCTGTTGGTTCTACGATATCCGTTGACATTCAGTTTAACGAATAGGATGATCGTAGGTGAGTTGAGAAGTTTGAACCGTGATTCGAATCCTAAATACTTTGATGTTGTTCGCATTTCGTCGCAGTTGGGTAGCTCGGCTAAGTACACATTTGGCTCACAAAATATTGTATCCAAAGCATGTGATCCATATCCATATAAAGATAACATGACAAGTAATGTCATTAGTGTCTACAAAGGGACAAGGTTTTGTGAAATCCTCGAAGAAATTACTAGAGATAAACCTTTATCTGTTGTGCCAAACTGGAGATGCAACGGCACCGATGACTTCTGCAGTAAGTTAGGTCCATTTTCGTCAGGTGATGAGCAAATCAGATCGACGCACGGAGGATTTCAAGATGTTAAACTTTATATGCAGGATGTTATCTGTGAGCAGGAAGCTAGTAAAAGTAAGAGTGGTTCCATTAAGGTATCTGCAGTTTTTCGAGCGGTTTCTCTGTCAGAGAATCGATATAATGCAGCAAAGAGATCCGGTGTCAACAACATGTCGCTTGCAACCGAAGGGATCTGGAAAAGTTCTAATGGACAGCTTTGCATGGTTGGTTGCCTTGGACTTGTGGACGCCAAAGGGAGTAACTGTAATACTCGGATTTGTTTGTATATACCGACCACTTTCTCGATAAAGCAACATAGTATTATTTTGGGAACTTTGTCTCCAATTAATAACAATAGTGCTTTTTTTCCTCTATCATTTGAGCAACTTGTGCTACCTTCAGAACTCTGGAATTATTTCATGTTCACTCATCCAAATTACAGTTACACCAAAATTGTTCCGGCCGGCACAGTCCTTGAGAAAAATGAGCCGTTCAGTTTCACGACTGTCATTAAGAAATCCTTTCTAACATTCCCCAAACTTGAAGAGGTGACATTCCAAGATAGTCTGTCCCTTCTTTCGGAAGATCTCACTTTTCATGTATCGGGTTTTCCGGATCCTATGCCTCGTGTGCAGGCCCCGAGAGTCGATATTCAGATGGAGATACTCTCCATCGGTCCCATGTTCGGGCGTTATTGGTACGCTCAAAATGGTTCAACAGAGGAACAAGGAACACCATATCGTGCAAATGCTGCCGAATATACCGAAAAACAGCTTCTTTTAAATGTATCTGCACAGCTGAGTCTTGGAGGAAAAGGTTACAGTAATTTTTCCGCGCTTTTTCTTGAGGGTCTTTATGATCCGCACGTCGGAAAGATGTATCTTATTGGTTGCAGAGACGTGCGAGCATCGTGGAATGTCTTATATCAGAGCTACGATCTTGAGGATGGAATGGACTGTTTAATCGAGGTGGTCGTGTCTTATCCTCCGACTACAACTCGGTGGCTAGTCAATCCAACTGCCACAATTTCTATAGAAAGTCAGAGGACTGATGATGATTCTCTTCGGTTCGATTCAATAAAGCTCCAAACTTTTCCAATTATATACAGGAAGCAGCGTGAAGACGTCCTCTCACACAGAGGCGTCGAAGGGATTCTTCGGATCTTAACGCTTACATTGGCAGTCTCTTGCATCTTAAGCCAACTGTTTTACATAAAGCACAATGTGGATTCTCTTCCATATATATCTCTTGTTGTGCTTGGTGTTCAAGGACTTGGTTATAGCATTCCTTTAGTCACAGGTGCAGAAGCTCTTTTCAAGAGAATGGTTTCAGAATCTTACGATGTGTCATCGTCCGGTACATTGGAGAACAGTGAATGGCTCCATATCATCGATTACACTGTGAAGCTTTTATTGATCGTATCGTTGCTACTAACCCTGCGCCTTTTTCAGAAAGCGTGGAAGTCCCGAGTCAGATTGCAAACGCGAACAGGTACCTCTTCCGAGCCGGTTCGTGTCCCTAGTGATAAAAGGGTACTTCTTTGTACCTTCATTATACATCTCATTGGTTACATACTTGTTCTAATAATTCACAGCACAAAAACCAAACATCTTAGAGAGAAGACATATATGATTCATAATGAAAATATTCGATCCTTGCCCGATTGGGCGACGGAATTGGAAGAATATGCAGGTCTTGTCCAAGACTTTTTCTTGTTTCCACAAATCGTCGGAAACTTAATCTGGCAAATCAATTGCAAACCACTCAAGAAAATGTATTTCATTGGAATCACTCTAGTCAGACTCCTTCCTCATGTATACGATTACATTCGAGCTCCGGTTCCGAATCCTTACTTTTCCGAGGACTCGGAGTTTATCAATCCGAGTTTGGATTTTTACTCGAAATTCGGGGACATTGCAATACCTGTGATTGCAATTGTTCTTGCAGTTTTGGTCTATATTCAACAAAGATGTGGCTATGATAAGCTGAGTCAGGTTCTGACATTTGGGCAGTATAAGCTTCTTCCAAGTTTCAGATATGAGAGATTGTCTTCTAAGTCATTTGAAACTGAACTAGTTTCAGGTGTCAATGGTGGTGGTGCAAAAGAGAAAGAACATGTTGATGTTGACACTGATTAGTGTTACTGACAAAAAATGTTGTATACTTACATCATTACATGCATGAAAAGTAAGCATGAGTTTTTGGGTGGATGTTTTGTTATGTATGAGAGGTTGACTTTTATATAAAATAAGTAAATTGTGGTTTTAGCATATGTTTAGATGAACTTATCTATTACTCCCTAAATATACGCACTTTATGTATATTTCACTCTTACTACTCGGCTCTTGAATATAAGATTCTATGAACCTTTTTGTATTAAATTTGTTAAGAATTTATATTATTATTTACAAGTTTATCCTTGTAGAGAGAATTAAGTAACATTTTTATTATAGTATTTATTTTTTATTGAAAAAAAAGATGTAAGTTAATTAGTAAAGAAATAATAACGCAATTGAAAATTCAAAGATGATTTTATAAAAAGGATGGAAGAAATTTCAAGATGGTCTTATATTTTAAGATGGTCTACATAAAAACATATAGAGAGAAAAATTTAAGCCCTATCTTAACAATAAATCAGGGCTCAATAGACTAGCACATTGTGAAGCCAAATACAGAGGACTCTATCCTCCACCTTCCATTTATACCTCTCACTCTTCAAAGTATATGAAAGTTTTAAAAAGTAAAATCTCATTTTTTTTTTTAAAAATAAAATTTTTGGGTGAATGTGAAACTTTTGAAAATATAAATTTTCTGAAATTTTAAATTAATTTCGAAAATTTGATTGAACATGAAAGTTTTAAAATACAATTTTTTCAAAAAGTTTTTAAAATTTTGAAAAATATGTTGAATGTGAAGCTTGCGAAATGCAATATTTATGGAATTTTAAAAATTTGATTGAATGCGATACTTCTGAAATGCAATTTTTTCAAAAGTTTTTAAAAATTTGGTTGAAAATGAAACTTTCGAAATGCAACTTTTTAAGAATTTTTTTAAACAAATTCAAAACTTTGGTTGAATGTGAAACTTTAAGAATGCAAATTTTATGGAATTTTAAAAATTTGGTTGAATGTGACACTTTCGAAATATAATTTTTTTCAAAAATTTAAACAATTTCAAAAAATTTAAACAATTTCAAAAAATTTGTTGAACACGAAACTATAGAAATGCAATTTTTCAAAAATTTCTAAAATTTAGTTGAATGTGAAACTTTCGAAATACATTTTTTCTAGAACTTTTTTAAATTTTCAAAAATTTGAAATTGGTTAAATGTTAAATTTTTTGAAAATTCTGACTTTAATAGATGGTATGTGAAAAAAAAGAAAAGATATTTTATGTATTTTGAAGGTGGAGGGGTAGATAGTAGATTTTTTCCAAAAGTAAGAAATTATAAGGTGGTATGATAATTGAATTTAATTTTTACTTTTTTAATTGTCATGCACTATCTAAATTTTTTTACATGCACATGACTTTAAAACTAATTATAAAAAAATCAAATATCTCTAATAATCTAAGATAATCTAAGAGTGGTTGATTTACAATATTTTTTTTTTACACCTAATTCATATCAATTAAATCCATAATAATTTGAGAGAGAAATATTAAGATTTAAAACCCAAAGTAAGGCACATCCATTATGCACATTGCTATTACTTCAAACTTTGCCAACCCATCTTATTATGTCATGTATTACGAATTGAAGGATGTCTACAAATTCACATTTTCTTACATGCGTAGCATTTAAAATTCAATTAACTATTAAGAATGACCTTATCATAATGTTTCCTGTATTGAACCATAATTATTTATTTATTTTCTTTACATCACGTGCAGATTAGTTTGCTTAATATCAATAACATAAATTAAATATATCATTATTTTTAGAATTATAAATTACATTCTTAGTTTACTATCAAATACTCGTGTATCATTGTAGGGATTAATTTAGTACCTAATTATGTCTCCAATGAAGAGAGTGGAAAGGATTTACATTTCTCTCTTTTTTCTGTTAAGCTATCATTCTCTTTTATAAAAATAATAGTGTTTTATTCACCATTTTCTCTCTTAAATATTTTAAGTCATCAATACGGGTGTAAAATTGAGATTAAAATGAGTAAACCACCAATTTGAGAGTGGAAAATGTAAACATCGGACAATTTGAGATTTTAAATTTGTGTAATAGCAAAATGGTCCTTCATATTGAATCATATTTGTCAATTTGAGACCTCCGTCAAGTTACTATATGTGAATATATGCCTCAAATAATCTAACTAGAGTTGGTAATACTTTGGTGTTTGTTATAACTGAATTTGGCCAAATTGATTATGACAAAGTAGTTATAGTTAGTTAAGCTAGTTTGCTTTTGAATACTATATATAAGACTGTAAATTGTAGTGGCAAGTGTAGTTGAAGGTTGATTGAGAAAGAGGCCTATGCAATTTTCAAAGTGATTCATAGTAATCAGAAAAACAGAGATTAAAGGAGATAGAAACAAAGATTGAAAGGAAGCTAGTATTGTTGTATTCTCAACAGGGATAGATACTATGAGAACAATCTTGAAGAGACCTTAATCTTGTAAATTCAAATACTCATAGTGACTTGTCTTGCTTTCTTGCCCGTGACGTAGGTCTCAAATAATTGAGGTTGAACACGTAAATCTTGGTGTTATTCTTGCCTTATCTTTCTTTAATTTTCGTTTTACATTGATTTAAAACTATTTTCAAAACTGCACAAACGAATAACATTCTTCGTTTTTTCAATATTTCAGTTCTAGTGAAGAACGTTCTTCGTTTCAATTGTAAACGAAGAACATTCTCCGTTTCAGTTCTGGTTTTACATTCTTCGTGTTCAGTTCTGGTGAAGAACGTTCTCCGCTTTCAGTTCAAACGAAGAACATTATCCGTTTCAGTTCTGGTTTAACAATTATTAGTTTTCTGTTTTATTGGTTAATTCTTGTTGCAGATCCCATTATTATTTTAACACTATATTAACTATGTTGAGGTGTCACATTAACTGACACTATGACTTCTCCATGTCACATGGAGGCTTGCCACGTCGCAAGGAACATTTTGATGTTTGATGTCCCAAATTGCTTGACAGTTATTATTTCAAAACTATTTATCTTCTTCCCCAAAATTTGAAAAGCTCTAAATCCCAAAGTTTCTAAATTTGAAAATCACCAAATCTACATTAAGACGCTCTATGATAGAACTCTTGTGCCCCCTCACTTTCTTTTGCAATTGTGTTCTCTGTAATCTCGTATTTTTATATTTTTTATGAGGGAAAGGGGTTAAACCCTCAATAACAAACAAAAAGAAAAAACAAAGAAAGTTAAAAACTTTAGGAAAGACAACAAAGCTTTTATTGGCCAACAGAACTAAAGAAGCGAAAGTAGGACTAGAGGAAAAAAATCCTATCTTCAAGGAAAACCCAAACTTTGCGAAGGAGTACACTACTTGGTTAACTTCACGATGAACGTGTCTAACTGCACACTAAGACAAACTATTAAACGACTCTGAAATGCGAGCCACAAGAGAAAAACAAGGATAAGACGACGAGCAACCAACTTACAAAAAAAATATTGCAATATATCTGACTCAATTCTTAACTTAGTCAAACCTCGATAAAGGGCGAACTTGACACCTCTAAGAATAGCCCAAAGCTTTGTACTGATAATTGAACATACGCCAACGTGGGATAAAAATCCAAACAAGAAGCCACCAACATAGTCTCTGACAACCCTTCTACAAGCAGTTTTGCCATCAAAGTGAGTAACAACACCACCACAATTCAGAAGCAACCAACCTTCATTTGGAGCTTCCTTTGAGAAACTTCTAGGATGCGATAGAGTATTGGAACGAGCCCCTACTTTGTGTTGCAAATCCAAGCTAATAGTAATAGAGTTTGTATGATGTTTTGATATAGAAATAATAGAACCAATCGAAGATACAATATTAGAAAAGATGTAGTCATTACCTTTATATTAAGTATTTGGAAAATGTCATTAATAGTGTATTTTCTACCTCAATCTTATACATTAAATTAAACTTGTATATATACAAATGTAATTCAATTAATAGTGGTTCCCAAATAGAATATTCGGTGTTCTAAAGAATTTAAAAAGTTTATACAAATTTAATGTCATGTTACGAGATAAATAATCATTGCGACTCCTTATATGTGAAGGTGAAAACACGAAAAGAGAGGTTGAATTTTTTTTATTATTTATTCAAGAACTAGTTCGTGTTGGTGATCTTAACTAAAACAGAGGCAATAACGATCAAACTTAAGTAATTATAGGCAACAGTAAAGTAAAAAGTGCAGAAGTAAAGTGACACAAGTAGATTTATCCTGGTTCATTACCAACTTGGTAGCTACATCCAGTCCCTTCACTTAGAAGGATTTAACCACTAATTCAAGTCCTTGAATTACACAAACCTGACCATACAAGTGAGTCTTCTCAAAACAACCTAACACCTACAGAATTTTTAGGCAAACAAACACCTTGACCCTACAAGTTAAGTCTTCTCCACTCAACCTGAAAACCACAGATTGTTGAAGACAACTACACCTTGACCCTACACGTCAAGTCTTCTCAACACAACCTGAAAACTACAAATTGCTTGAGGAACACTAAAACCATTATTAGGTTGGGTTACACAAGTTTGGAACATATTGTGTTTTGCTTTTACTAAGCAGATTGTTACAATTCATTTCTCACACTAAAACACTTAGAAAATATTTCTTTGAGCAAGTGTTTCTCTAGAACTTAAACCTTTGAACTTTAAATACTTAGGAAATTCGAGCTCTCAAAAGTTTTTTTTTTCTTCTGAATTGTATGGATTTCTGAGTTCATGCTTTCTTCTTCATTCTTGAGTATCTATTTATAGAATAGATTAGGGTTTCACTTATCTCCTTGTAAAATCTGGATCATATCTTTCTTGTGAATACATTCTGAATGTAACTTCTTGTGAACAAATTATGAGTGAATCTTCTTGTGAATAATTCTGAGCGTTTCTTCTTGTGAATAAATTATGAGCATATCTTCTTGTGAACAATATTTTGACCATATCTTCTTGTGAATAATATTTTGACCATATATTCTTGTGAACAATATTTTGATCATATCTTTTTGGCCATATATCCTTTTCACATTGGTCAACGATTTCCTTCAATTATAATTTTGAATCGTATCTAATTTCAGATAGTGTTCAAAAACTTATTCATGCAAATCTTCCTTCATAGTCTTGATTGATTGGAGCGAGAATGGATTCGGGCTTGTTCTTGAATATTCAAAAGTTTTGATTCGACTATGTAACACCCCAATATTTTCATATATATTATATATGTGCCTTTTTAATAATTGTTACGATTTATTATTTAACTAATAATTATTCTATTATAAATAAATTAAATTTTATTACGCTCAATTTTACCGGAATAATTATAACCTTTATTTTTATTTAATTGTTTTGGCGTGAAAATTACATGGGGACGATTTATGACGTGATTATTTCCTAAATGGACTATTGTGTATTTTTTTTATTTGATTAGTTTCAATAATCATAAAATTGATGTGTTAGATATATTTGTTTTATTTTGTTATGTGTGACCTACGATGATCTTCTTGTCTTGCGTGATTTATTTTAGTTGATAAAATATTAGTTGAATTATTTAATTAAATTATAATTTATAGAAGTTATATTGTTTGTTAGTTTATTTTCGACCAAATAATTATTCAATTTAGGAGATAGTAAAGTTAGTGAAACTTAGTACAAGTGTTTTGAAAATATTTTTGGTCAATCCATCTTTAGTATAAAAAAAAAAAAAATAGTGACTTACTCTACTTTTATAGCAATTCATTGCGTTGCCTTGTCATAATGTAACTTTATATGCTTGTCTCTTAACCAATTAAGAGAGATAATTTACGTTCCTTCATTCTTGACAACATGCACCCACTTCTCTCTCCTCTTTAACACCTTTAATTTATTTAATTAAAAGGGGTGGTGTGACACCCTACAATATATGGTGAACTCTACTCGTTAATCCTAATTAACTCATGCACATAAATACACATGATTTCAATTGGCTTTGTAACAACCTAATAAAATTAAAAAAAAATAGTAACCATTGGTAGCATAATTTTGGAATTAAGTGCACTTCAATTTTAGACAAGAAATCAATGACAATATTGCAACGTAAATAGCTATTGAAACTCCCTTATTTTAACAATCTCACGATTGCTTCTTCTATTCATACATTTCTATTAGGCCTCTTGCTGTCACACCTATTTGTCATTCGTACACTCCCAAAATAATTTTCTAAGTCGTAAATCCCAATGTCTATTCGTGTTGAATTCATCATTGCCTCAGGAGCTATTTCTCGTGCGGATTTAGAGGTGTTAAGAAAGAAAGCGCCTAAGGTAAGGGCTTTTCCCCATGCAAGATTAGGCTGGATGTTAAATTAATAGTTTATAAGATATTGATATGATGTCTTGATGTATTAAAAGAAAAATGTTGATTTTATGTTTGCCTTAAAGAATTTAACTATAATATTCTGTTTTTATGAGTAATATGTTTGCCTTGATAAACTTAATTATAAAATTTTGATTTTTATTATTATAACATGAGTAATATGCTTGTTGTCATATATTTGATGCAAAGTTGTGATTTTTGTGTTGTCTAGGTGTACTTAATTATAAAGTTATGATTTTTATTATGATCTCATGAGTAATATGTTTGTTAGGATATATTTAATTTAAAGTTTCGATTTGTGTGCTATTTCATTTCAAAGTCTTGATTTTTATGAATACTATATGAGTCTCGGGAGAATTGATGAAAAGTTTTAATTTTTAATTGTGATAATATGATTAAGTTGATTTTTGTAACTGGTTATTTCTGTTTTAAATATTATTATCTTTGTGGTTGCATAAATGGTTGGTATTGTTATCTTTGTGGGTTCCTAAGTGACTGTTGATTTGTGTTTTATATATTGTTATCTTTGTGGTTGCCTAAGTGGCTGGTGATTTGTGTTTTAAATATTATTATATTTGTGGTTGCCTAAGTGGCTGGTGATGTGTGTGTTGGACCTTGTTCTTTTTGTGATTATCTAAGTGGATGGTGCATGTACTTTTTGAGCATCATTATCATTTCATGACATATCATATGCATCTTTGTGGACGCCTGTATGGCTGGTTTAATTTTCCCATTGGTATGGGTGACTTCTGTGTGGACGCCTGTGTGGCTGGTTTAATTTTCCCCATTGGTATGGGTGACTTCTGTGTGGACGCCTATGTGGCTGGTTATATCCGGATCATATACTTGTAGGAGCATGCATAACTTGCATACATTTTATTGTTATTTTTAGTTTTATCTAATTATTTGTGCTAACGTGAGTTGCTACTTGATTTATTTAGATGCATTTTATGAATTTTAATACATCTTTGTGAATTATTAAAGAATCAATTTATTTAAATCTTTTATGACAAAAAGATTTTATATTCATATTTTATGGCTGTTAACTTATTATTTGGTTTAATTTTTGTTGTGGGATGAACTGACTCCTTACACCAACATTTAGGTACTAATGATCTCAGAGAGTTGCATGAATGATGTTTGTTTGGTGCACGCGCGTGGGAAAAAGGGACTTTTACTTAAAAATAATTTTTTGTATCAATAAATTTTCGTGGTACATTATAAATTTATTTACTCTTCATGCTTAACTTTAAATAGAAATGTGGAAGTGAGTTTTCATTCGCTAGTAAATCATTGAATCGTCATTAATTTTAGTCAACCTTGTTCCTTTTGAATTTCACCTAAAGAGAATTTATTTTATTTTGGAGCATAAATGGAGATCTAACAAAGATTAATTTTGCAAATAAATAAATAATATTTTAGTAAATTGCGTTACGTTATTTTACAAAAAAAAAATATATAAGTCATTTTCTGACTCATCTTCAATTTACTACATGATGAACTACTCCTACAAAAAAAATTATAGTTGTTTCTAAAAGAAAGCAAATATTTTTAAGTAATCTTTGGATCAAAAATCCGGGTCGTTAGAGACTAAGTCTTTTCTTCAGAATGAATTCTTTCAATATGAGTCGTTGACTTTCCATTAGAGCCATTGACTTTCTTGTTGGAGTGAGGTGTTGTGTTTCTTGGATAATAAAAGTCAAAGGCAGAATTGCGCGATTTAGAACTAGTGGCTTTGGGAAAAACACATTGTTGACTCATTAGAGTTAGTGCAACATTATAGGCTGCATATCAGAGATAACATTTTGAGTATGTTGCAACTTTTGATTAGAGAAATATGAGCTTTGAATGCATGAATTGAACAATCACTTTAGAGTTAATGATAACTTGATATAAACTCTTCAGAGACATGCTGAGTTTGTGCACACCAGAGGCATGCAAGGGGTTTAGAGGCATGCTTCAAATTTAGTCTTCAGAGCTAGTTTCAGAGCTAGTCTTTAGACCCAGTTATTAGAGGCAGTCTTTAGACCCAAACTTCATAGCCAAACATTAGAGGCAGTCTTCGTAACCTTCAGAGACACGTTGCTTCAAATGCATATGTTCAAAGGCAAACACGTATGCTTTTGTGTTCCTCTGATCTCATCCTCTGGTGACTTCCTTTGGTCACTTGCTCTAGTCGCTTCCTCAGATTTTCTTGTTCTAATTGTTGCGCACTTAATGAAGCCATTAATCCAAATAAATTGTTCTCATAAAATACCTTTGTTAATATCAAAATCACAAGAGGAAAACCAACTTGGTTCCAACAATATATATTTTGAATATAGAAATTGATTTCTATAAAAAAATTATAAAACTTTTATATATATTTTTTTTATTTTAAAAATTTGGTTTTAAAACTCCACATTTTGTATCATGCTTATATTGTTGCTAGAAAATTCATGATGTTTTGGTAGTGTTTTTTTTTTCTTGTTTGATTTCACCACTATTTCTTATATTCGAGGATTTTCATATTTAAGAATTTTGTGATTTAGAGAGGTGAATTTTAAGGCGAATCATTTTTGTAAGTGGTCAATTGTAGACCAATACTTAAAATTATTGAAAATTTTAATGACAGTCTATAATACTCTTTAAAAGTAATAATTTATAATCTCATCCTCTTTATGAATAAAATGATGGTCTGATTAATGTCGTTTTAATACGAGATACATATTTGTTTTTCTTTATTTTATCAGACCTCTATCATTTAAGTCACTATTTTAGTCATGCAATTTAAAATAACCATTACATATACTTTTAAAAGAGTACGTCAGCGTTGAAGTTTTAAACATTTTTCAAGAATTAGTTATGATAGATCGTGATCTATATTATAATTTTCAATTTTATAATTTTTCAAATTTTGAAAGGAAGATAATTAAATTCTTAAACTTGGGACCTCACAATTACTTAAAAGTACACTAGTATTGATGTCCAAACAGGTGATTTTTAGTTGACAACTTAAACTGATGCTCCATCTTTTAAACCAGTTATTAACAACATTTAAAGTCGGATATTTGATTAAGAAACCGATTCTAAAACTCCACTGAATCATTTGTTTACACAAGAGGTTTAAAAACTCTAGGTTTTCAAGTTAACAAAAACCCTAAGATGTTCCCGCTAGATAACGAAGACACCAGAGATCAGGTTTCTCCGATCGGTGAGGAGGACGAAGAAGGTATTCTCGACCCCCTCTCTCTGAACTATGATTTTAGCGTTTAGGGATTTTTCTATTTTTAACCGATTTTTTCTTTCTTAGTTCTCAATAAAATGATCGTGCAATACCATGCTCGTTATCTTTGTTCATTCTCTTTCCACACAACTTCATATTAGTCTTTTCACTTTGTGCTTGTGTTTGCATTTTATTTATTTTTGGGTATATTATATATAATCACTTTGACGTGTGAAACGCTATAACATTAGTCTTTGAATGGATCGAAATTACAAAAACATACCTAAATATTGACAAATTCTAATGTGAACCGGAGCTTAAACATCAAATGAAACATTAAAGAGGTTGACGATACTCCTTAGAAGTATAGGTTAACAACTCTCGCTGATGAATTGAGTTTTGTGAGACACTTTCTTTTTTGATTATTTTTATTAAACTAACATCGATGAGTCATTGTTTCAGCCGTAAAGATGAGTCATTGTTTCAGCCGTAAAGACTATCAGGAGTGTTAACTTATATTTCCGATATGTGTCATTGGTCGTTGTTAGAGTTTCAAACGACTTTTAAGCACCGGTCTTCGGTGGACCACAACGATGAAGGTGGTCCACTGTAGCATCCGCCTCTACATATGTCATTTGTTCGTCAATTCGATCCTCGAATGTGTTTTTATTTAGTTAGTTTAGTTCTAAAATGTGTTTTTTCGTTGGTCAATTTATTCCATAAAATTATTAACAAAGAAGATACTTGAGTATGTATTTATAATTTTGATATGTTTTAATTGCAGATAATCAGGGTTTTGGGGTTGCTACTACTGCTGCTGTTTTCTTATTTGGAAGCAAAATGGCGATTAAAATTGTGAGGATAATTTTTATCATATTTTTTGTCTTTGGTTGCTGAATAGATTAATAGAATTTAATCCTGATATGGAAAATGTTCTTATGAATGAGTTAATATTGGGACTTGGCTGATGTTGAATTGAAAGATGTGCTTTTTAATTAATAGAATAATACTGAAGGATAGACATCATTATGTGTATAACAATGCTTGTTTGAGTTGGTTGAGTTGATATATATAGCAGAACCTATTGTTTTAAAAATGGTCTCCAATGCATACATTTGTTACTTGATCTCAAATCTAGCCAATTTTTTTTTATTTTTTTCGTGTAACCCAGTGTTGTCAATTGCAGATTGTGGAAAATTGCAGTTGTTCAAACTCCGCTACGCTACAGCTCTACACAATATCTGGAGGTAAGTGTATGGTTATAGGGACTTGAGCCCCTTCAAAGTTTTTCGATTGTTTTAAACTAACTGTAGATGAGCTGAACAATTATTTGCTTTCCTGTGTAAACTCAACAAATCATAAAAACAGATGAATGAGAACATAATAGATTCATGACCAGCACATTAATTTATAATAAATGTCCAACTTATATAAAGTTAATAATTGCTTATTGCCCTTTCGACTATTAAATTCTAGCTTTTGCCCCTGACAATATATCTACTATTTGACAATACCTTGTACAAAATAACTTATCGTAGAATAATAGCGATTTGTTCAAATTTTACTATGCTATAGCCACTATTTGACAACACTGTTATAACCTCTCTAGTACGGACGCTTTTGATCAAAGACGTATCCCGGTGTCTGACACGTGTCAGTGTCCGACACCAACATGACACTGATACCTTCATTACATTCAATTAATTAAATTTTTCAAATTATTATAGATGTCGATGTGTTAGTGTTGTGTTTGGTGTCTGTGTCAGCATCCGTGATTCATAAGTTATAACCACATTCCGTTTGGATGAAACATTGCCTGGTTACCATTTGGATCTGGTGCAAATAGTCTCCTTAATGCTTATTCATCTGGTTGTATGTAAAAGAATGTTCAGTGTTAAATAACAATACTTTCAAAGGTTTAACAGTTTTACAAAAATTTGCTTACTGTTCCAGCCTGTCATTGGCCTATATTAAGAACAAACGCTATGGAGACAAATTAATATTTGCTTCAACTCTTTCTTTAACTATGCTATGGCTTACTTTTTTTCATGCTATTTTTGACACTTTATGAATACCTGCAGGGAGGAGGATGGTGTAATACTGTCAGAAGCTATGTCTATAGAAAAAATACGAGTAAATAGTTGTTTAGTGCTTGAATGTGTCAAGCGCTGTCATTATTGTCTTTGAATGTATCGAAATTACAAAAATATCCCTAGATGTGTCTTTCCTTAGTGAGGTTGATCCTCAAATGTGTTTTCATTAGTTAGTTTGGTACTCGGATGTATCTTTCATTAGTCTGTTTTGTCCATAAAATTATTAACATAAGACACGTTTGGAGATGTTTTTGCAATTTTAGTACATTCATGTATTATAATGAAACCACTTCACACATTTAGGCACCAAAATGATGATTTACTCGGAAAAAATACCCATAATGTTTCCTCAAAATTCATGAAAAATCAAGCACCATTAACGGGAATGTTGAGTAATAAAGTTGAAGAAAATCCTGGTATTTTCCTTTATCCTACACATGCATGCATTTGTTGCTTGTAGTTCAAATGAAATCTGTCCTCCGTGAGGCTGCAACTTATATATTGAGCAATAAAGCTGAATTAAACTCTGTCCTCTTGATTTTTTATTTTCTTTTTTGTGTTTGATTGTATGTTTTGCTTAGTTCTCCATAAAATGACCGTAGAATCTTCTCAATTTCTATTGTGGTGATCCTTGTCATAGGGCTCTAAAATTAAAGTTTATGGATCAAACTGCCTAGAATGGATTATGGCAATTCAGGTTTGTCACTTCTATTATACTATTGCCTTCTTAAGTTTTTTGACTCTTTAATATTACCATAATTCATTATTATGTTTAGGGTTAAATAAGTTTTTAGTCCTATAAATATACCATATTTTGTTTTTAATTCCTCTAAAATTTTTCTTCAAACAATGGTATCTCAAATATTTTTTATCAACAATTTTTGTCAGTGCTTTCAAGTCAACTCATGTGTATCATTTGCATTTTTGATTCCAGACATGTTTAGACCATTATAAAAATCTCCCTATAAAAATTTAGAATTTTTTAACTATAGATGAATTAAATATGAATTTTCAAGTGCTAAAAGCTTTAAAAAATCATATTTAATTCATTCCATGTTAAAAAATTCTAAATTTTTCTGGAAGAGATTCTTATAATTTTCTAAACATGCATGCAAAAAATCATTAAAAAATTCAGACGATACACATTAATTGATTTAAAAACAGGGACTAAAGTTGTTGATGAAAAATATTTAATGGACCATTGTTTGAAGAAAAACTTTAGATTGATTAAAAACAAAATATGGTATATTTATAAGTACCAAAAACTTATTTAACCCTTATATTTATAATACCAATGTATACTTGTTCTCTACTAATCCCCATTTTCTCTATGGCAACCCCATCTTGAAGATGTAGAAATGTGTTTTTTCTTTAAAAAGAGTTGTTAGGCACGGTACCGTGACTAACTAATGTCTAGGTATGACAATAGGATGTGTCGGGGGCGGATTTTGTCTTTCTCACCCTTGACCCCGACATCTCGGAGAAAATCTCCACCCGTTTCTTGTCGGGTTAAAATTTGAATTCTCATCTCCACCTTTGATTGGGTTCGGGTTTATTTGCCCCCAAGTTTGAGTATTGGGGAACTTGAGAATTAGGTTTTGGTGCTGAATGACTTGAGAGATTATTTTTAATTGTACAAGGAGAATCTCTTAATTAAGGAAATAAATCTGGACTAAATCTAACCTATATCAACCTAATAAAAACAAGGAATAACATGTCTTAATAATAACAAACTAAATCGTTGCATGTCTCAACACTCCCGTTGAAGCTGGAGCATATAGATTGTAGGCATCGAGCTTGTCACATATATAAGTTATCCTTGGTCCTTGAAGAGCCTTTGTGAAAATGTCTGCCAATTGATCATTAGAACCAACAAATGAAGTAACAATCTCGCCAGACACAATCTTCTCACGAACAAAGTGACAATCAATCTCAATATGCTTAGTTCGCTCATGAAAGACTGGATTAGAAGCAATATGCAAGGCTGCTTGATTATCACATATGAGACTCATAATGCCTATATTACAAAAGCGCAACTCTTGGAGAAGGTGTCTGAGCCATATGAGCTCATGAGTAGTAAGTGCCATAGCTCGATATTTAGCCTCAACACTAGATCTGGCAACAACGTTCTGTTTCTTGCTTTTCCAAGAAATCAAATTACTACCAATAAGAACACAATACCCAGATGTGGACTGTCTATCGAAAGGACTTCTAGCCCAATCTGCATCTGTGTAAGCAACAATATCTGAATTACCTCTGTCTGTGTAAACAAGACCTTTTCTTGGAGCTCCTTTAATGTATCTCAAGATTCTAACCACAACATTCCAATGACTATCATAAGGGGAATTCAAGAATTGACTCATCACACTCACAACGTATGAAATATCTGGCCTCGTCATGGTCAAGTAATTCAACTTCCCAACTAACCTCCTATATCTTCCTAGGTTTGGAAAGGACTCCCCCTCACCTGGTAGGAGTTTGACATTTGGATCCATAGGAATGCCAATTGGCTTGCAATCTAGCATACTGATTTCTTCCAAGATATCCAAAGCATACTTTCTTTGGGAAATAACAATTCCTGCCTTAGATTGAGCTACCTCAATGCCAAGAAAATACCTTAGTCTATCTAGATCTTTGACTTGGAAGTGGTGGACTAGATGTTGTTTGAGTCCCACAGTTCCATCACGATCATCACTTGTAATGACTATATCATCAACATAGACAACCAAGTAAATACACTTGTTAGAAGAGAATTTATAAAACATAGAGTGGTCAAATTCAATTGTTTTTTCAAATACTAGATTTTTTATACTATTAAAATAATTGCATAAACTTTTTTATGACAAGGGTACATAATATAAAAAAAAATACTTAAATACAACACATTTTTAAGAAAACACTGATATAATGTGAAATAAAATATAACGGTTTTGTTCCGGTCGTTGATTTTAAATTGCACGAGTTTAATCAATAGATGTTGAGTTTAATTGATTAAGTTTACTTTGGACTAAACCACTAAAAAAATATAAAAAAAGTTAATTGATTTCAATTAAATTTGAGTCAATCAAATTATTAATTTAATTATTATATCTTAGGAGAAATTTATAGCGCACAATTAGAATTTAATTTGAAAAATATAATATATATTTTTTTAAAATATTTTTTGGGGAGGCCATAACTACTCCCAACAACACCCCTACTTTTAACAAAGATCTCTCTGGTAATTCATTCGGTCTCTTATTTTTTTAAAATTCAATATTTACTAGTTTGGATCAACATTTACTATTTTTTTTCACATATTTTTAACAAAACTAATGAAAAATATGTTGATATGGTTCGATTTAATCAGATTGACATTTTTAAAAATTAAAACACTTATTTTATAAAATTCAATTGTTTTTTCAAATACTAGATTTTTTATACTATTAAAATAATTGCATAAACTTTTTTTATGGCAAGGGTACATAATATAAAAAAAATCCTTAAATACAACATACTTTTAAGAAAACACTAATATAATGTGAAATAAAATATAACGGTTTTGTTCCGGCCGTTGATTTTAAATTGCACGAGTTTAATCAATAGATGTTGAGTTTAATTGATTAAGTTTACTTTGGACTAAACCACTAAAAAAAAATATAAAAAAGGTTAATTGATTTCAATTAAATTTGAGTCAATCAAATTATTAATTTGATTTTTATATCTTAGATGAATTTTACAGTGCACAATTAGAATTTAATTTGAAAAATATAATATATTTTTTTTATAATATTTTTTGGGGAGGTCATAACTACTCCCAACAACACCCCTACTTTTAACAAAGATCTCTCACTGGTAATTCATTCGGTCTCTTCTCCCCATCTCCATCATCTATAAAATAAAATACATGGCTTCTAAGTCTAATTTATTAAGAGATAATTTTGCCACAAGAAAACTATCACCGTCTTTTTAAATGTATCAATTATAGTATAGATATTTAAAACGTGTTTGATACATATACTTATTCAGTTTTAAAGTATTTGGACTTCATAGGTGGTCCCGAGAGATTCGTACCGTTTTGCACCATCCAACAGGCTTTGGCCCATTAAGTCTACAATTTTTTCAAATATGTAACATGTGTGTCTGGCTTGAGGGGAAGGACATGCAAATGCAATGACCCCTACTCAATATATTGGAGATTTTAATGGTGCATGGTTGAAAGTTATTTTAAGTGGCACATGACTACTTAAACAAATTATATATTTTTTGTTTTAATCTTAGCTATTCGTGATTTGATCAACAATTTTGCTATCCATATCCTCTTTTTTGCTATCTACATTCCTCAAATTTTCATGAAAACAAAATACTCAAAATACTCTTGCTTATTTGCCTCATTCTGTTACCCCCATTTGTTTCTTCATCACCATCATTAACCTTATAACTCACACATCACAACTCATTCATATCTCACCCATCATAACTCATAGTCATTCAAAACTCACATCACTCACTCGTAACTTACACTCCCATAAGTCTCCTTTTCATATTATAGTTAAAGTCACCCAACAAGGTATGTTTACTAATATGCGTTTGAGTTCGTTTTTTCGTTTTCAAAATCTTGGGATTTTACGTGAATTCAGTTCACATACGTTGTAAATAATTCGTTGTACGCAAATTCAGTTCAAGTACGTTCCTACGCAATCTCAGTTCACATAGGTTCCTACGCAAACCAATTCACGTAGGTTCCTACGCAAACTCAGTTCACTTACGCAAACTCAGTTCACATAGGTCTTACGCAAACTCAGTTCACGTATGCATACTAAGTTCACGTACGCAAACTCAATTCACCTAAGTTCTTAGGCAGACTTAGATTGCGTATGCATGCTCAGTTTGCGTACGCATGGAGACCATCAGACATTGTTGTTCCAGTATCAAATGTTAACAAAATGAATTTCATTCTCACCAAAATCAGTTTCAATTGCGTAATCCTAATTAAATATTGTAAAAAACAAGAACAAGAACAAAAGATGTGGAGGAAGAAGGAGAAGTGTGTGTGAGAGAAAAAGATGAATATGAATAGGTAGAAGATGAAGGTAGAAAGAGAAATTAAGATTTAAAGAATGATACAAATAAGCAAGGGCATTTTGGATATTTTGTTTTTATGAAAAACTTGAGGGGTATGGGTAGCAAAAAGGGGGATGTGGATAGCAAAATTGTTTGATCAAATTGATTAAAATTTATTTTTTTCATTTTCTTATTATAAAAATCATTTCATTTAATATGCTCTTCAAGCTGGTATACCCAATGAAAACATATTATCTACCGTTAAAAGATTGATTGAAGGAAAATCTCAACCATCCAATTTCGATCAATGATTTACAATTTTTTTATTATTTGCCAAACTTCAAATCTTAACCATCTAATTTTAATCAAATGAGTTCCAATGCACTGATGACGATGATAGAACAATATGATTCTTCGCCTATAAGGAATCTAAGTCCATACTCAATGCATTAAATTAAGTTTCTGGATGAAGATTTAATTCCAAGTTTCCTGCGGTATATTTCTTGGGCCATACCCAATGCATTAAATTAAGTTTCTGAATCAAGATTTAATTTCAAGTTTCCTATTGATTGAAGGAAGATCACAGCCATCTAATTTTGATCAACGATTTACGATTTTTTATTATTTGCCAAACTTCAAATCTGAACCATCTAATTTTAATGAAATGACTTCCAATGCATTGATATGACAAAACAATACGATTTGTCGACTATAAAGAATTTAGGTCCATACACAATGCATTAAATTTAGTTTCTAGATGAAGATTTAATTTCAAATTTCCTAATGTATGTTTCTTGGGTCATGTTCCGGTAGTGTTTTTTGAAAAGAAAAAAAATGCTACCAAACTTTCCAATTTAAGAGTGTTTTTTTAACATTTTAGTAAATATTAGAGGTGGACGAGCAACCATAAAATATACTAATGCTAAAGAGAAGTTAAATTGAATATGGCATTGGCAAGTGAAATATATTTTTACTTATTTGTACTAGAGTCCTATTTTTTTCCCATTCTCATTATTTTTTATACGCGATCTTCATTTTTAATTCAAATTCTGATTTTTTTTACGGAAAAATCTTATTCTTATAATTTACACGTTTGTAACTGCATGGTCAATAAAAGAGTGTCACGAGTAACCACAAAAAAAGAGTGTCATGAATAAAAACTAAATATATTTCAAACTATTTATAGTGTATTAATTTTTGTATATAGAGTGGGCACAAATTAATAAACAATCTATGTTTACCAAGTTTCCATTAACCCAGGCAACAGGGCACTAAGAAATTTTTTTAATGCAACATGTTTCTAACTATTCTTTGGATAAGATTGATAGAACAAATACTTCAACTTTCAACCAACTACATCCAATCTTTGGTTTCAACGTAATGCATAAATTTTTTGTTTTTGTGTAAATAAAAATGGTAAAATAATTCGCACATAAGTGCAAGGTTCTGAATTTGAAATGCATTAATGCATTAATATTAATATAACCGTATTGCTCTATATAATATTTAGGCCTCATAATATACATTCCTTTGTGTGGTACCGACCCATTTAAACCCCTAAGAAAGTGTAATGAAAATAGCCAGCATAAGCATTAATATAACTTATATGCGTCCCAATTTTTATTGCCATACCCAACATCCAGTCTCGAATGTAATAAAAAATATTTATATTCAACGGTCTCAAATAAAAAAAAGTTTAACTACTTTCACCATTTTTAATAATATCATTCTTAAAATATCCAAAAATGAACATATGTAGGTGTTATTTAAAAAAAAAATTATTCTCGTGAAAAACATTTTTTAAATGACACTTTTGAGGGTACACATTAATTTCACTTAATTAAATTTTTCAATAAATAAATTAGGAGTAATTTTGTTCTGAAAAGCTTTTCTATAGGTAAAATCTGAGAGCAACAGCAAAAGTAACAATTATATTTTAAAGTAAATTATCAATTTTTTTAACAGCAAAAAAGAGAATATTTTGTATAAAAAATTACAATGAATTATTCCAACCTAATACAATACACCCACCCTAAATGGGAAAGAAGTAATAACTGAAGAGACCCAAACACCAAGAAGAAGAATCATACACACAATTCTTTTTTTTAACAAAATATTAGAGACTAAGAAGATAGATATAACAAATGTTACTTTATTTATTTATTTTTAGGACAAAGCATATGTTTGATTTTGCGTCAAAGGGTATTTGTGTCCAACCATGCTTTTACCGCGATTTTATAGAATCTCAAAACCAAACTTCTACTTAGACGAGAAAAATTTACTATGATTTAAAGTAAACGTGTATAACTTGGCAAACAAGCACAAAGACTCAAAGGTCTAAAGGATAAAATTATCAATTTCATCCCTGAATTTACTACTTTGCCCTTTGAGTAATAATTTAGTAAGAAAAAATAATAAATAACATTCATAATACCCATAATATTTTATCAAATAAGTCTAGTTAATTCTTAATATTTTCTAAAATAATAATTACAGATAAATAGAATAGCTAGACAAATGTTAAAAACTACTTATAATTTTTTATTGTTTGACTAAGTATATTTTTCTTCACCAAAATAACTATTACTATAAAGGTATAAAAAGCTATGTCTTCTATTCACTCTCATTTTAAGAAAGCTAAAATAAAAATACATCAACAACAACCCATTATTCCTTTTCATATCCTTTAGTGTGTTTTTTCTTAGTTTCATATAAGGAAAACATTGCTACAAGTACAAACTCATGGATTGTCAAGGTTGTTGTTAGTACTAGTAGCACTTAAATTTAAGCTAGTTACACAAGTTTGTGTTTTGGTGGTTGTGTTGAGTGGTAGCAATGGATGGAGGTGATATATACAGAGCAAGTAGTAGTCTAAGAGGGAATAATTCTACAGTTTTTTCGAGATCCTCGCAGCACGACGAAGATGATGAGGAAGCTTTGAAATGGGCTGCACTTGAAAAACTACCTACTTACAATCGTTTAAGGAAAGGGTTGTTGATCACATCACATGGAGAAGCCAATGAGATTGATGTAACTAAACTTGGATTTCAAGAAAGACATGAATTGTTGAACAGGCTGGTCAATGCTGCTGAAAATGACAATGAGAATTTTTTATTGAAGCTCAAGGAAAGAATTGATAGGTAGTGAGTTGTGATGCATTGTTCTTGCATCTTTTTTGATGTATATAGCACCGATACTTCAGATTGAAAATATGTCTAATGCCCAACACATGTCAGTGTCTGACATTGACATACACCGAGACATATAGCTACATTCAACCACTTTCTTCTTCTTAAGTTATAATTGATGTCTTTGTGTTAATATCAATACTGTGTCTCTGTCTGTCTTAGTGCTTTATAGGTTCTGATTAATTCTTAAACGTTTTTAATATTCTCAGTTATATACTAGCTATCAGTTCTTAATTATATTCTTAAACTCATGATTTTCATGTCACTTCATAATTCTCACTTTCAACCTCTTCCTTTACTACATATAATTTTCATTTGTCAATAACTACATATTACTTATTGTTTTTTTTTTTTGTTTTCTGACATATTTGTTGATATAATTTTTTTTCTAGAGTTGGGATTGATGTTCCAACAGTTGAAGTTCGTTATGAGCATGTAGCTGTTGAGGCAGAAGCTTATGTAGGAAGTAGAGCTTTGCCTTCTTTCACTAACTTCACTATTGGTGCAGTGGAGGTAATTATTTGGACACATTCTAACTCATATAATTGTGTTTCTCAATTAGACTTTTGAGTTAAAATATGTTGTTAATCCTATAAAATTAGGATTGTTCCTCAACACTTATAAAAAACATACACCTTTTGTTTTTCATAGGACTAAGAATGAATAAAATTTTGATACGACTAAATTAGAACGTTCGGATTTTATAGGACTAAAAACATATATATTGTCTTAGGGGTGTCTAATATGGACTTTGTGAGAGGTTCATATTAGACAAACCCATATTGTCCCTAGTTTTTATTAGTAGTGTCTCTTTGTTCTAATATGTAGCTCACTCTGACAATCTTTCTCTTTTTGGTATTATAGAATCTCCTTAGTTTTCTTCATATTCGATCAACCAAAAAGAAACATGTGACTATCCTTAAAGATGTTAGTGGAATAGTCAAACCTCAAAGGATGACATTGCTTCTTGGTCCTCCAAGTTCTGGAAAGACCACACTTCTTTTGGCCTTAGCAGGAAAACTTGATAAAACTCTCAAGGTGAAAATAAATTCAATGTTCTCTTTAATCGTAAATTTTAAAATTGGTATTTAATTTTCATTTAACATATATGAATGTCATTATTTCCTCTAGGTATCTGGGAGAGTGACATATAATGGACATGGAATGGAAGAATTTGTACCTCAAAGAACTGCTGCATATATTAGCCAAAATGATGTTCATATTGGAGAAATGACTGTAAGAGAAACCTTGGCTTTCTCAGCAAGGTGCCAAGGAGTTGGATCGCGATATGGTATAGCCACTCCCTTGCCCTTTTTTGGACCTGGATCCTCTACAGCTGCACAATATAGTGAAGCAACTATAGAGACATAAATTTTTTATTTTTTATTTTTCAAAATCCAACGTACTCTATAGCTCCATCATCATACTGTAAATGTAGAGGATCCGATTTCTTTTTTTCTTGTACATCATACCAATTTTTTTGTATCTAATTTTGCATCATACCATGGCGAGTCTTGGTGCATGGTAAAGGTTATTATTGTCTTGTGATCTGGAGGTCACATGTTCAAATCCTAAAAATAGTCTCTCCATTTGCAAGGGTAAGGCTGCATGCATATATACCCTTTCCAGACCCTACCTCTTGGTAGTCTCATGCAATGGGCCACCCTTTTAACTTTTTCGGTTAATTTAATGTAATTTGTTATTGCCTAATATCGTCTTGTGATTCATAGATTTGCTATCTGAGTTGATTAGAAGAGAAAAAGAAGCAAAGATCAAACCAGACCCAGATATTGACGTCTTCATGAAGGTGTGAAAGAAACTACATATTGAAAATCTTTATTATTGAACTAAAAGAACCTGTATTTGTAAAGGTTTCAAATCTTGGTCACTATTATAAACAAAAATTAACTAGCTTTGAACCATTTAATGCTATTATTCTTAATATACCATTCATTTAATTCAAAAACATTTAATTCAGATAATTGATTGTTTAACATTAAAAAGAGACAATTTAGTAAATTTGACTTATGTTTTACATGAAAATTAGGAAATTAATTGAATTTAACTGAATTTCTTAATAACTGAGAACAAGTAGTTATTTTCGTTTACTGTAATGACTGGAGGGCGTATGTGTGCATCTCATTGACTTTTGATATACCAGGCAGCTGCAGCTGAAGGCCAGGAGGAAAGTCTGATAATAGATTATATGCTGAAGGTAATACTAGAGAATAAGGTTCTTTAATGCCAAAAAAAAGTTGAATTATTGACGAAAAATTTAGCTACAATAAAATAAAATTTTGCAGATCTTGGGGTTGGATGTATGTGGTGATACTATTGTGGGGGATGGAATGCGGCGTGGTATCTCGGGCGGACAAAGGAAGAGAGTTACAACAGGAGAGATGTTGGTTGGGGCAGCAAAAGTTCTATTAATGGATGAAATATCTACTGGCTTGGATAGCTCCACAACTTTTCAAATTGTGAAATCTATCAGACAATGTGTTCACATTTTTAGTGGAACTGCAGTTATCTCTTTGTTACAGCCAGCACCAGAGACTTGTGAACTTTTTGATGACATTATTCTTTTATCTGATGGTCAAATTGTCTACCAAGGACCACTTGAAAATGTTCTTGAATTCTTTGAATCTCTTGGTTTCAAATGTCCTGATAGGAAAGCTGTTGCTGACTTCCTTCAAGAAGTAAGTCAAAAATTTTAATCTTTTTTATTAACATTATGTATGTGAGTATCCGTTTGTTACGGTTTGTTTTAACAAATAATCGCTTATTTTTAAAGAATAATCACTTTTAGGAGTTGATAATCTGTTTGTTACAATTTTTAAAAAATGAAAATCTGAAACAAATATAAAAACTGCTTAAAATGAGATAATGTTTTGAGTAACTTCTGATAAAATTATTTCTGATAATTAATATTTTTTTTTAAATTAAGTGATTTTCATTACCATAAACAAAAACAAAATAGATTATGCTTTTTTGAAAAATCTTCGAAAACTAATCTCTAAATCATTTTAATTGAGAAGCTTATGTAAGCTAGAAGTTAATTGAAATTGAGTTTATATATAATATGTCTCTTGTTGCAGGTAACTTCAAGGAAGGATCAAGAGCAATATTGGGTTTGCAGAGAAAAACCATACAGGTTTGTAACTGTTACTCAATTTGCCGAGGCATTTCAGTCATTCCATGTTGGGAGGAGAATTGGAGATGAGCTTGCAATTCCATTTGACAAGTCTAAGAATCACCCAGCTGCATTAACCACTAGAAAATATGGCGTTAACAAGAAGGAACTTTTAAAGGCTAATTTCTCAAGAGAGTATTTGCTTATGAAAAAGAATTCTCTTATTTACATCTCCAAGATGTTTCAAGTGAGTTCTAGAGTTATTTGAATGATAAATAATTTTTATTTAATTATAATTGCTGGATAATTGATCATATACTTAATTTTTTTTGTTTAATTATATGTTTAGTCCCTCAATTTATGCTAATGTTCAGCTTTGGCCTATGTAGCACTTTAGATCAGAGGTGTGTCCTGTGTTTGACACGTCTCAATGTCTGACACGACAACGATACATGTAGTTGCATTCAATTACTGATACCTTTTCAAAATATTATTGATGTCGACGTATCAATGTCAGTGCTGTATCTAATGTTGTGTCAATGCTTCATAGGTTTTGACTCCTAGAGTTTCAAAAAATGTTTTTCTTTTCTTAATGTCTTGAAATTTTCCATAATTGGTCTTAATTGTTATGTTTTAGTCCCTGTAATATAATTCTTTTCTCATTATAGTTCATGGAATATCATTTTTTTTTCCAGAGACTAACACTTGATTTTATTTTAATTTTAAATTTTTGCATGCATGGTTTCAACTTTTGAATTTTCTTTTCTCTTTATGATTTTTAGCTTGCTGCAACGGCAACAGTTACTATGACACTTTTTCTACGAACTAATATGCACAAAGATTCATTGGATGATGGAACAGTTTATCTTGGTGCTTTATTTTTCTCATTAATAATGCTAATGTTCAATGGAACTGTTGAGCTTACAATGACCATTGTAAAGCTTCCAATATTCTTCAAGCAAAGAGACCACTTATTTTATCCTTCATGGGCATATGCTATTCCCTCATGGGTCGTAAGAATCCCTATTACATTGATAGAAGCTTCTATTTGGGTAATCATCACCTACTATACAATTGGATTTGATCCAAATGTTTGGAGGTAAATAAGCTTCTATTGTTTGCAACAATGTGTGTATTATACTCCCTGTGAAAGAAAATATAATTATATAAGCAAAAAGGTATATGTGTCTGGTCTAGATTTAGACTAGATACATGTGCTTTTTTCCTTATAGTTTTTGAGGAGGGGTATATGGTTTTCTTGAAGTGTTATTTATGGTGTGAATTGTCTATTGATTTCTTTTTGCAGATTTTTAAAGCAGTTTCTTCTGCTGGTACTGATAAACCAGACAGCTTCTGGATTGTTCCGATCTCTTGCAGCAATTTGTAGAGACATTATTGTTGGTACCATAACTGGATTCTATGTACTTCTAATATTTGTCGCATCGGGTGGATTCGTTTTGGCAAAAGGTGAGTTGACACTCAAACAAGAGTAGAACATCATTCTCAATATGGAAAATGAAAATACTATACTATTGTTATTAAGGGTGTAACGTATCAGTTTCGAACCTATCATAGTTGTCAATTTTCACAATATTTTTTCAGGAAATCTGAACCAAACCAATGAATAAGAGAACATATTGGTTTGGTTTGGTTCAATTATATCGATATTCTCAAAATTTAAGAAACTTATTTTAAAAAATCTGAGAAAAATATATATTTTTCAAAATAGTCTAGATTTGAATGATGTGAAACTAATACCCGAACTAATGGGACAAAACCAAACCAATTTAATTGGTTTGGATTGGATTTCCGAGATCATCAAATTATTTGTTTGGTAAGTTCTTACACACCCCTGTACTTGTTATAACTACACAATTTCAACTAATTATGAAAGTTTTAATAATACTAATTGCATATAACGGTATACGTCGGTGGACCTAAAGAACAAGTTTGCATTGTCTTATGCTTGAGTCGGCCATGATTGAAATTAATAGTGTTACACCTCACATACTTTTTGAAGTTATCATATAATGGAAATTTATATTAATGCTTCTTTCCTTTCATTGGCAATGAATCAGATGATATTAAGAGCTGGTGGATTTGGAGTTACTGGATTTCACCTTTAATGTATGCACAAAATGCTATAGTGGTGAATGAATTCCTTGGAAACAGTTGGGACCATGTAATTAATTTTTAACCTTATAACAATATAATATTTTTTTTTTCTGTTCAATAATATGTAGGTCTAATTTCATTTGGTTTTCAATTATAGGTTGCCCCAGATTTTGGACTGGGAATTCAAAATAGGACATTGGGAATTCAAGTTTTGGAGTATCGTGGCTTCTTCACACATCCATGTTGGTATTGGATAGGAGTTGGTGCATTAATAGGATTTATGTTCTTTTGGAACATTATATACACTATTGCTCTCGCTTACCTTGGTCGTGAGTATCTTTACATTTGGTTATTTGTTAAGATTCTCATAGTGATGCAAAATGTTACTAATATATATATACATCTATTTTTTTAGCATATGACAAGCAACAAGCAACAATAACAGAAGAATCAGGAGGTAGTAATACACCAAATGACAAAAATAGAGAAGTTGAATTACAACAATTAGGTGATATATCTTATTTATATCTCACATGAATATTTCAATGCATGCATACTATTTTCAAACAGTTTGAGACAGTTGGATAGTGACTAAGATATTTCAGTTAGGTGACTTAGGTATTGAATAACTACTTTAATTGTGTTGGTCATGCAGAAAATTCTAGGAGATCTAATGCTATTATGGATTCTAGTAATGGGAAGAAAAGGGGAATGGTTCTACCTTTTGAACCATATTCTATCACGTTTGAAGAAATTGAATACTCCGTTAACATGCCACAAGTAAGTCATTTTTCAAAGTTATTATTAACATTCGGTTTTGATAATCAAGGTTTAAAATTCCAGTCATAGTTGCCTTGCGATTGTTGATATTGTAGAAAATTTAATGGTTAAATCACAGCTAAGATATGGTCGCTGAGACATAAAAAACCTTGACACCGAGACCATAATTGTGGCCGTGTATTGTTTTTCAAAAACTTGACAGGAAATGAAGGACCAAGGTATAATCGAGGACAGGTTAGTTCTGTTAAAGGGTGTTAGTGGTGCATTTAGGCCCGGTGTTCTCACAGCCTTGGTGGGTGTCAGTGGAGCTGGTAAAACTACTTTGATGGATGTTTTGGCTGGTAGGAAAACTAGTGGTCATATTGATGGTAGCATAAAAATTTCTGGCTACCCTAAAAATCAAGATACATTTGCTAGAATCTCTGGCTATTGTGAGCAGAATGATATCCACTCCCCTTATGTTACTGTCCATGAGTCCTTACTATATTCCGCATGGCTTCGTTTACCCACAGAAGTTGATTCCAATACCCGAAAGGTTAGTACTTATTGCTCAAGACACTTTATGATTCTCCCTATTACATATTTTATTAATATCCTTGTTAGGATATATGAAATATCTTATAACATCTTGACATTATGTTAGTGTATCTTAAATTATCTCTTAAGATTAGTTTCTTATAGTTGCTTTTGAAGATTAGTTCCCAATTCAATTAGGATTAGAAGTCTTGTATTATTATTTAGTCTGTTTGTATCATATTCTTTTGTCTGATTCAAGACCTTCACCATTTCACTTGTCTTTATTACAAAGTTTGAGCTATTTATTAATTGAGACAATATCTAGATTTTTGAACTTATACTCATTATTCATACTTTTGAATCTAACAAATGGTTGTAGATGTACGTTGAGGAAATCATGGAACTAGTGGAGTTGAATCCATTGAGGAACGCACTAGTTGGTTTGCCTGGTGTGAGTGGTCTTTCAACTGAACAACGCAAGAGGCTGACTATTGCAGTTGAATTAGTGGCCAATCCATCCATAATTTTCATGGATGAGCCTACATCTGGTTTAGATGCTAGAGCTGCTGCAATTGTTATGCGAACTGTTAGGAATACAGTTGACACAGGAAGAACAGTTGTTTGTACCATCCATCAACCAAATATTGACATATTTGAAGCTTTTGATGACGTAAGAAATTATATAATGAAATGAAGACGTGTTTTAAAAGTTCTTTTCTCCTGTCGTGTGGATTTGAATTTGATATGTGTTACATGTGATTCTAGTTATTCCTCATGAAGCGCGGAGGACAAGAAATATATGTTGGGCCATTGGGTCGTTATTCTTGTCACTTGATCAACTATTTTGAGGTTGGATATTGATGCAAGTATTATTTCAAGTGGACAATCATAACTGTTGAAGTATTTACTTAATTATTTCCTTATATTTCCCTTTGTCTAGAGCATTGAAGGAGTTAGTAAAATCAAAGATGGATATAACCCTGCAACATGGATGTTGGAAGTGACAAGTCCAGCACAAGAACTTGCTTTAGGTGTTGATTTTCATGAGATATACAAAAATTCTGACCTATATAGGTAAAGCTAAAATATATAATATATGGATATGAATTTGTTAAATGTAGTTAGTACCTACAATCATATTCAAAAAGGCTTAGATTGTTACACTATTGTTCAGGAGAAATAAGCAACTTATAGCAGAATTGGGTAAACCTATCCCTGGTTCAAAGGATTTTCATTTCCCAACTCAATACTCACAGTCATTTTTTGTCCAATGCTTGGCTTGCTTGTGGAAACAAAATTTGTCATATTGGCGCAACTCAACTTACACTGCCGTGAGATTTTACTTTGCTACTTTCATAGCATTGGTGTTTGGAACAATGTTTTGGAACCTTGGAAGAAAATTGTAAGTGAAACTTCCAAAATCTAAATAATAAGACATATTAATGTTTGAACCATTTGAAAAAGTTTATGAACAGATAGAGTGTATGGATATAGTTTATCATAAGCTCATAATTTATTTTCAGTTTATTTTTTAAGTCCACTTTATAAATAACTTATATCATACATAAGCATGTATGTATATAATAAATGCTTTTTGAATGTGTTTAATTAAGTTGTTTATCCAAACACACTTTAGTTGATTTTTTATTTCAACTCGAATCATGATTCCTTTTGTGGCTTCCAGCACAACATCACAAGGCCTATATAATGCCCTTGGTTCGATGTATGGTGCTGTTCTCTTCATTGGGATACAGAATTCTTCCTCGGTACAATCAGTGGTGGATGTTGAAAGAACTGTCTTTTATAGAGAAAGAGCTGCTGGAATGTATTCTGCTTTACCCTATGCAGTTGCACAGGTAATAAAATCATTATTCCACAAAAAACAAATGTATTTACACTATGATTTATATACATATCTATAGTAACATAACTCACTCTCTTTTGTTACAGGTTGTAGTTGAGCTACCTTATATTTTGGCACAAGCCTTATCATATGGTGTCATAGTTTATGCCATGATTGGATTTGAGTGGACAGTAACAAAGTTCTTTTGGTACTTGTTTTTCATGTACTTCACATTTTGCTACTTCACCTTCTATGGCATGATGACTGTGGCATTCACCCCAAATCACCATATTGCTGCAATAACTGCATCTGCATTTTATGGACTTTGGAATGTCTTTTCAGGATTTGTCATTCCAAGACCTGTAAGTATTTTCAACCTTTAAATACATTTAACTTAATTGCAATTTTTGTCTCCCATTTTAAAATCCATCTTTTTAGTTCCTTGCTCGTATTTTTCGGACTGAAAAGTGGTGATGCAGCATGTTTTTGTTGACGTGGCATAAAACTTGTTGATATGAAATCATTCAGGTGGACAAAAAAGACATGTCTCATCAAAAAAACGTAACACATGACTGCTTTTGGGGTCTGAAAAATACGAGTGAGGGACCAAAAAATCGGATTTTAAAATGGGAAGGATTAATTTCGTGAGCGAGTGAAAACGGATGACTAAAACTGCAATTAAGCCTTGTTATTTTTAATTTACTTACATTTTCTTTTATAACAGAAAATGCCTGTGTGGTGGAGGTGGTACTATTGGGCAAATCCTGTGGCTTGGACCTTATATGGATTATTTGTATCACAATTTGGAGACATAACAGACCCAATGAAGGATTTGGATAATCTGCCAGTCCAAGAATTTATAAGAATTGTTTTTGGTATGAAAGAGGATTTTGTAGGGATTTGTGCAGTTGTGATTGTTGGGATAGCAATCTTATTTGCTTTTACTTTTGCTGTATCAATTAAGGTCCTTAGTTTCCAACAAAGATAAATTAAAGGATCATTGATACATTCAAACATTTTTTTTCTAGCTTACATGTATCCTAATAGTATTGTGTCCCTCCTGTTCATGCAGTATTTGCCTTGCAAATTTTGTTTCCTATTTAGAGTCAAGTTGAAGCTTCTTTAATAAATGTATACGATACAGCATACACTAAAGATGAGACTTCCATTTATGACAATTTCTTTTTTATAGAATCGTTTGATGTAATGCAGTAAGATAATATGTTTTGTGTGATATTTCAAGTAATGTGAAAATCAAGACTTGTTTGTGTGTTATGTTGATCAATGAATGTATTCCTTGTAATGTTTATTTTTCATACAGCCACATTATGTGAAACAAGTGGATTGTGTTAACTAGATTGTTACAATCAGATTTTGTGCAACAATTTTTTTAAAAACTATAACTGTTAAACTAGATTTTCTCTATAATCTATTTATACTATATTCAATTTGAAGCAGACAAAATCTTAAATAAAGTGTTTTGAGGATAAACAAACAATTAATTAATGACTAATCATGATTCTGATTATGTTGTTATTTAATTTGTGTTTTTGAGTGATTTATTTAAAGATAAGTGATCAAATATATTCATACAAAAATCAATGATCTCTCTATGAAAGAAATCAAGAACATCATGTCAACATGAACGGGAGATTGATCAGAAAACATTATGGTTATTCCCTATTAAAAACAAAGTTAAGATAAATCATTTTTCACAGTCCAAACCACAAGTTAAAGAGTATCAAGACTGTCCAAATCAATAGTCATGCCCAGAACTTGAGCTGAAGGCCCAATGGAGGAAAACAACCTCCAGATTGATGAGCTATGAGCAAGGACATAAGTACATTGTTGCTGCATCCTTTTGCAGAAAGCCCTGCATGCTTTTGAGCCAAAAGACTCACATTTCATAGTCCATTCAATCACTCATCCATGTTCTCCATAAAACTTAGAAACAAAAACGTTCTGGTTTTATCAAATAATATTCTAGACCAAATAGCACATGTGTTTAATATACTTCAATCTAATCTAACAGTAAGCAGAGGTTCAGTAACGGCTATATTGATCCTTTTCAATCTTTTCCCCATCTATAAAAGGAATATCAAGGAAAAGACAAAGATAAGAGTTTGAAAGACAATCATTCCATACTTAAACATTCATACTCAAACAACAAATCTCTTCTCTTAAGCAAAACTCAAACTTTCTCTCACTATATTCAAGGATCACTTTTTTTTGAGCAACTTTTAGATCCTAAACTCTTTTATCATACACATCATTTGTAACTCAAGTCTATCTCTTAAGATAGTTTGAGTATGTAGTAAAAATATTTTTAGTTATTAAAAGGTAATTGTAAAAATCTTTTCTGGACTGAAATGTAACTGTAAAGATCCTTTCAAAATTGAAAGGTGAAGTCTTAAACTAATTAAGAGTGATCAAGAAAGACAGTGTGAAAGCAGAATGTTCTAGTGCTAAACACATTAGTGGAAAATCTCCTAGATTATGAGGATTAGACGTAGCCCACATTGGGTGAACTAGAAAACATCATTGTGTGATCTTCTTATCCTTATCCTTATTTATTCACTCACTAATCACATATCACCTAGAACTAATCTGTTTTATTTATCTCTAACATATCCAGAGCATTATGGACTTTGAGACTCTAGACTTCTATGATCCTCCATTTTGTAGAATAATAATTAACAAAAGTAGACATTTAATCTTTTAAATTTAGTTCAATTCCTGCTTAGATCCTCTAAGTTTTCTTTTCTTCTCGATATAAATCTTTAAGTTACATTCACTTTTCACCATTAGTCTTCAAGTTATATTAAATTAAACATATGGTCTTTTAATTTTTACAATTTTCTTAAATTACTATCATGAAATGTTAAGATCTAATCGAAATATCACAATGAGTTGTCTTCCAAACTACTTTGCAAGGGGGAAGTTAATGATATTGATTATGTATATAGACATTTATTATCAAAATTTTAAGGCTATACATGTGTCTAAATGGTTGTAAAGGAAATCAAGAAACTTTTACCATTTATGATGTTTGATGAATATTTCCTAAAGAATAAGTATGAGAGATATACTGTTGCAGCATTTAGTAGTTTCTAATAATTTGATGTTTTTCATTGCTCTAATCATTGTTATAAGTGAGATGAAAACTAACATTGTAAATAAAATGTAACTTAAATGATCAAATATGAAGAAGAAAAAAACCTAAATGACTTAAGCATGAATTGTGGTAAATTTATCAAAAGATGATAAATGTGTTTTTGCTAAAATAGTTTTATATGCTCTAGGATGTGTTCCGTGCAACCGTGTTCATGACTTTCCACCATGTTGACGTGCTCCAACGGTGAATTTGTGAAGGACACATTTTTAAGACTCTTGAAGGATGCGTTTTTAAGGCTCGACAGAGAAGTTCTAGTGTCACTGTTATTAATAATAATTATCTTTTCCATTACTTTATTTTTTTTGTACTTTCTTTTCAAATCCAAACGAAACTTAACACATTATTTATTTAAGGTGGAAGTATGTGGAAAGAAACTTAGGGAAGATATATTACTTACAAGAAATCTTCCATTCATTGTTTGGAAGCAAAATAAAACCTGGAAGGAAAGAAATATGGATATGTGGGACCCACCAAAATGCTTAAGTATATACATATATATATTATTAACATTATGATTTAAATATGTTCGGATCTTATTATCAAAACAAAAGGATCAAGCTAATTTAGTACAAAAAGAATTCGCGAATGAAAGTTGATTCAATTGATAAAAAGTTAGTTTATTTTCCATAAAATATAAAATTCTTTGTTTTTCTATTTGAATATTAGATCAATTTTAAATATATCTGGAAGTACTATAAAATATTTTATTAGAGTCTTAGATTCAAAATTATTTTCCACCAATATTTTTAGTTCTCAAAATTCACAAATTCTATCTCGGACTAATTGCATCACTCCCAAGATTATCATATGTTGTTTTTAAGACATTGAGTTTGTTGGGTAGTGTTTTTCTTCACAATTAATATGAAAAATTTAGACTTTTCATCTTAAAAACCTTAAATTCCAATATTTAATATTATTTCAATTAGGAAAATTAACTAAAAATTAAATTGATAAAAGCATGTTTTAATAAATCAGAAATCTTCGAGTCACTAGAAAAGTTCATGTTGTAAGTGTTACATAGACTTTCATTAACCACATAGGTCAAGATTTAATAGCAAATAACAAAAGAATTGATCAAAATGTATTTTTGAGACTAAAAGTCAAAAAATTGTAAGAATTAAAACTAAAATTTGATAATTGTATGATTAAAAACATAATTAATATTAATATAATTCTACATACTAATATCTAATTTTTTATATAAAAGTATTGATGTTCTTTACTAAATATATCAATTTCTTTATTTTTATTTTCTTCTATACTATCAAACAACTTAAGTATCATCTCAAATTCACTTCTTTAACAATTTTCTTCCTTTAATTTTTATTTCTCACCCAATTAATAAAGTGTATAATTTACTAAAGTACGTCCATGACATAACATGGAAATGAAACAAAAGCATAAGTTGGACATGAAAATCAAATTGCATCGTGGTTCATGCTACCAAATATATTGATGAATGTATTGTTTGCATGTGATGTGATTCTTTCCATTCTAATGGCCAATACCATTAAGTCAAAATTTGGCAGCCGCAACATTTATTTATTTTTCTCAACACATAATGTAGGTTTAAGTGCACGTGTCATGCTTATGCCATGCCAATAATTAATATGATAATTGATAGAGTATTATAGCATTTGTCTCTTAAATATAGTTTAATTAATAATTAAAGGATATTGACATGTATAATTTGGGTTTGAATATAAAAAATTTCACTTTTCCACGTGATATATAAGTATAACCATTAATTATTTGACAAAAAAAATATTGTAGTAGTTTTCTTTATACAACGATTTAAAGAAATATTCATACTGTTATTAAATCAACAAATCATAAATTATCATTTTAACTAACACAATAAAAAAGTATTTGAAAATGAAAATAATAAACTTATATATTGAAGTGTTTACCTAATCGAAAACTATACACATCCAAGACATTTTACACGAGTAAATATTATAAGAACAGCATTTCTATATAGCACACCAGTTTGCTTCACTTTACAAGCTGAGTCATTGGTTTTGGACTTTCTTGATTAAAATATAAAGTAAGCCAAATAAATAAAAGGGTGAAATGATTGTTTGGACAAAATAAATTTAATTTTTTAGAATTATTTTTAGTTTATGTTGTTGAGTCAACATATATTTTTTAATAAATATATGTAATATATGTAAATATATTTATAATTTTATATTGCTATAAGTGGCAAAAAAAAAAATGAAATTATAAGGGAGAGAAACAACTATAAACAAGTTCGCAACTCATTCGTGTCATTTGAAAAAAAAACTTTGTACATATAATTAAGCATTTCTCTTTTAAGAAACATCAAAATAATAAGTTCATAAACTTTCAAGTCTCACATCCTCCAAAACGTATATAAAAATGATAAATCATATTAATTCATTATAATTACTTTTTACAACATTAGTTAATATGACTACTGATTTCATATAGAATTTGTGTAATTTTTGTGTGTCTTGATAAAGATCACACAACTTTATATATATATATATATATATTATTTTTGGTATACAAATAGGGACACAATTTGTATATTTATAATAATGTTATAATGAATACATAATGTATCTAATTAAATAGCCCTAACTCGGGAAATTGAATAAATAACAAGTAATTTAAGAATTTGTACAATATAAAAATATTGACAGATTTTTTTTAATTCTAATATTCTCTATATGGAGGAAGTACAAAGAGAGGAAAATGTTTATTGGACATCAAATTTTTTATGTCAAATACATGTTTTAATTTGAATATTTTTAAAACATATATACTAATTATAGAGAATAAAAAAGTAAGAGACATTGATAAATATATATAGTATCTGTATTTTAATATTCAAATAGAAAATGCAAACTTCTATAATTAAATTGAAGATTGAGCCACATGGAAATAAAGTGTTGGTTGGTTGTGCAATGCTATACTCCAAACTAATGAGGCCAACTGTTATCACCAAAACAATTTTATACAACACTATGTGAGAAATCTAATATACTTTATAGGCATATGCAGTACTATGTTACTCTTTGTCAACTCTCAATATGTGTAGAATAATAAGCCATTCTAACATGTGAGAAGAGTGCACAAAATCTTTTTTTATATCAATATTTATTTCCTTTTAGTTTCAATGAGTGAAATCATTACACATAATAAATGATCAAATGGATGGGAGCTTCATACGAATTTTTCGGAAGAATCTAAGTTTAAATTTTAGCTGAAATCAAATATGTGCCTATGTTAAGCGTTGTATAGGCGAAGACCCCGTTATATTTTAATTTTTTTTCTTTATATTTTTGAGGTGTTGTTAAAATATAGTCTTTAAATCTATCAAAACTACAATAATATACTTAATTGTGTCTTTTATTAGTCATTTTGATCTTTAGATGTATCTTTAGTTAGTTAATTTAATCCTCGAATGTATTTTTCAATAATCAATTTAAATCTATAAAATTACTAACAAAAAAAACACTTGAAGATGCATTTGTAATTTTGATAATTCAAAAACTATATAAGTGACAAAACATCACTCATTTACGACAAAAATGACTCTTTACTTTTTTTGTCTTAATTTAAATTGTTTGGATCCTCCTAAGACAAAAACAATCCTTAATGGAACACTAGAATACCAGAATCTCTTTCCCTTGAAAACAGACTATTAAAACAAAAAATATACAAATAATAAATACTAAAAAAAAAACATGCACAAATCAAAGTCATAAGTAGCCACCTTCTATTTAATGTATAAATAGGCAAAATTTATTTTCATATCTCAGCTTATGGAAAGAACAACTCATTGATCATTGCATTTTTTCTTGCAGTTTCTGCCAATAGCTTTCTATCATATCAGTTCATAATGCATTAACTTTGAAAAAGCAAAAAGGTTTCTGGGTTTTGGTGGGTTTAAGCTCAATTTTCAAAAGTTGTTAACTTTGCAGTAAAATGGAGGGAAGTGATATATACAAAGCAAGTAACAGTTTCAGAACAAATAGTACTTCAGTTTGGAGAAACAGTACAATGGATGCTTTTTCGAAGTCGTCGAGGCGCGAAGAAGACGATGAAGAAGCTCTTAAATGGGCTGCTCTTGAAAAACTCCCTACTTACAATCGTTTGAGGAAAGGGTTGTTGGCTACATCACGTGGAGTTGTTAATGAGATTGATATATTAACTGATCTTGGATTTCAAGAGAAACAGAAACTGTTGGATAGGTTGATCAATGTTGCTGAAGAAGACAATGAGAAGTTTTTGTTGAAGCTCAAGGAAAGAATTGATAGGTATTTTGATAAACAACTTAATTAAGTGCTTATAGAATATCTATAAACGTTTATATCATATATGTATTTATGTATATGCTATTTCATGGTTTTTAAATTGTGGTTGCGTTGTATTTATGCTGTGAACCTTTACATTGCAATGATTTGCAGCTAATGCAGTCGAAATTGTGGTTGTGATGTCGATGCAGAGTTTTTAAAATCCGTAATATTGAGGCCGAAATTGCTGTTGTGGACTGCAATTAAAACAAACAAAAGATAAATTAAAATCAAACAATTTTCGTTTAAGCTTATAAACTATCCTGAAGAGCTTGTGGAAATAAACTCAAAACAGCTCGCAACTTGACATGTATTTGTGCCAGTATTTAAGCTCAAATAAGTCGATCCAAGCAGACAGTGGTTCTGCATAGCTTTTTTTCATTTTACTACTTGTTGATATAATCTCATAATGTAATGATGAATATTAATCTCTCTTTCTTTCTCTATCTTTGTGGTGTTTGTTTTTGTTTTTAGAGTTGGGATTGAGATTCCAACAATTGAAGTTAGATATGAGCACCTAATTATTGAGGCAGAAGCTTATGTGGGAGGCAGAGCTTTGCCTACATTCATGAACTCCATTACTAATACATTGGAGGTAAGTAAATCTATGAAGATTCTATTTTCTCACTTGTTGTTTCTTTGTTTTGCAATTAGTCTCACAACATTTCATTCTTTTGGCCTTCTAGAGTATCTTCACCTCTCTCCATATTCTCAAAAGCAAAAAGAAACATATGACTATCCTTAAAGATGTAAGTGGAATTGTCAAACCTCAAAGGATGACACTTCTTCTTGGTCCTCCAAGTTCTGGAAAAACCACACTCCTTTTGGCCTTGTCAGGAAAGCTTGATCCCAATCTCAAGGTGAAAACCAATTTCTCTTAATTTCACTAATTTAGATATTGATCACCTTATAAAAGTTGTATTTTTCATCTAATATCAATGTTGTCAATAGGAGATCGCAGAAGATAGTGGTTTTTTGTTCATAATTCACTTTGCTACAGTGCTATAGCGCTATAATAGTTGTTACCTAACAATACTTTGTACTATATAGTATATCGTAAAACAAAAGCATTTGTTCAAATTCTACTAAATAGTATATCTTCTAGAAGTGGTATTTTTCATCTAACATCAGTGTTGTCAATCGGAGATTGCAGAAAATAGCGGTTTGTATAAATTCCACACCACTATAGTGCTATAATAGCCGTTACTTGACCACACTTTATACTAAATAGTATATCGGAGAACAATAGCATTTGTTCAAATTCTGCATTAGCTGCTATTTGACAACACTATCTAAAAGATATATCATTGTGTTATCTAGGTATCTGGGAGAGTGACCTATAATGGACATGGAATGGAAGAGTTTGTACCTCAGAGAACTGCTGCATATATTAGTCAACATGATGTTCATATTGGAGAAATGACAGTAAGAGAAACCTTGGCTTTCTCAGCAAGGTGCCAAGGAGTTGGATCACGTTATGGTTAGTCATTTTCTACACACAATGTTCTTGTATTTTTTCTATCTAACTTGGAGTGTCACAAAGTATAACAAGTAAATGTTTTTGTGATCCCCAGACTTGTTGTCTGAGTTGTCTAGAAGAGAAAAGGAAGCAAAGATTAAGCCAGATCAAGATATTGATGTCTTCATGAAGGTGAGAAAAAAGAAATCAAATTTCTTGCAGTCGGAAAAACCCTATTCACGTAGTCGACACATCTGGAGTTATTGGATCAAGACATCAGAACCATTCGATCTCGATCCAACGATACCGAATGTGAGACTTTGTGAATGCAGGCTTTTTCCGACTGCAGGAAATCTCAATCTGAGAAAGAAATTATTATCTATGCAGCCCCGACACTTCAGACTGAATGTGTGTTGGTGTCTGACACCAACGCATAGTTACATTCAATTATTTCTAATTTTTCAAATTATTGGTGTCAGTGTCTGATAGAGCAGATCCTATCAGTGTCATGTCCAGTATTTATGTGTGTCATGTCCAGTATTTATGTGTGTCATGGCTTCATATGCTATTATCAATATTTTGCAACAAAACAAGTTAATGAAATTATTTCAATGGAAAAATAGATATAATCAATGTGCATCTGATTGACTTTGAATATAACACAGGCAGCTTCAACTGGAGGACAACAGGAAAGTGTTGTAACAGATTATGTATTAAAGGTATTACCATAACGAGATTCTCTTATTCTTTAAAAGTTCTGTAAGATTATCTATGTACTGCATATTTAGATAAAGAATAGATTCTAACTTAAAACTACATTTTGTAGCTTTTACCTTAAAACATGATTTTTACACTAACATTTATTGTTCAATTCATTTTCACGTGAACGTATTCAAACATAAATTATTTTACCTTAAACTCACTTCTAAGTGTACGTACGGTTCCACTTTTTGAGAAGTCAAAATTGATTTTAGAGGTATAAAATTGATTTTAACATGTTTGATGGTTCTACTGAATTTTGCTTCTAGAGTTGATTCCAACTTGAAGCTTGAATTTGGAGCTTTTGCTTCTAGAATTGATTTTTAGACTCACACACCTTAAGTGTGGAGAAGTGCAGAATCATGGATTCGAATCTGATCCCCTGCATATCAATGTTGTTGCAGCTATCAACTGAACTGTACTTATAGAGCACAATATATTTACTTTTACTTTAAAATAATGCAGCTTTTGGGGTTGGATGTATGTGCTGATACAATGGTAGGGGATGAAATGCTACGTGGTATCTCTGGAGGACAAAGAAAGAGAGTAACAACAGGAGAGATGTTGGTTGGACCAGCAAATGCTCTATTCATGGATGAAATATCAACTGGTTTGGACAGTTCAACAACTTTCCAAATAGTGAGATCTCTCAAACAATATGTTCACATTCTCAATGGAACTGCAGTTATCTCTTTGCTTCAACCAGCACCAGAGACTTATGAACTTTTTGATGACATTATTCTTTTATCTGATGGTGAAATTGTATATCAAGGACCACGTGAACTTGTTCTTGACTTTTTTGAGTCTCTTGGTTTCAAATGTCCTGATAGAAAAGGTGTTGCTGACTTTCTTCAAGAAGTAAGTCAAAGTTTAACTTTGTGTCCCCCATTTGAAGTTTTTTTGTTGAAGATTTTAGGTTTATATTATAAGAGCTTTGTTATTTTGAGAGGACATTTTTTGACAATAATTTGGATGATTAACGCAGTTTAGATATATGGTCAAATTACGTTTAGTGAATGGTTAATTGATATAATAAGGTATTGTGGTTCATTAAATATCAGTTAAATACACTAACCATGATTTTGAACTTCATTAATCATATATTTCAAGTGAATATTTGAATATAAATTGTGGTTAAGGATTTCATGTATATTTGAACACCTGAAAATCAAATATGTTTGAATACGATTTAGATGGGTAAGGAATATCATGTATATTTTAACATATGAAATTAATGATGTTCACAATTGTGATTAATTGGGTTCATTGGATGATTAATGAGATGCGACTCTTTGTTATGTTCATTAGTTAAATACATATTTTGTTGAGTATGACTCATAGATACCGATAGGTGGACAGTGGTATTGTTGTAAGAATTTTAGTATTTAAATACAACTTGTAATTTGTAAACCCTAAGTAATAAGTCTAATACAAAGGAATTGTAGTCGCTTTGTAGTCAGATACGTAGGCATATTTCGATAAACTTTGTTACCAAAACGTCTTGTGTTCTTTGCTTTGCATTTTTTGTTCTCTATTCTTTTAGACTGAGTCATTGTTCTAACAATTGCTATCAGAGTCAATTTGAACTGCATTAACCATTAAAATTGTTGCTGAAACTTGTTGCAAAATATCATTTCTCATATTATAATCTATATTGCAAAAATCGTTTCTCATATTATAATCTATATCTTCTTGTAGGTAACTTCAAAGAAGGATCAAGAGCAATATTGGGTACACAAAGAGAAACCATACAGGTTTGTAACTGTTACTCAATTTGCTGAGGCATTTCAGTCATTCCATGTTGGGAGGAGAATTGGAGATGAGCTTGCAATTCCATTTGACAAGTCTAAGAGTCACCCAGCTGCATTAAACACTAAAAAGTATGGTGTTAACAAGAAGGAACTTTTAAAGGCTAATTTCTCAAGAGAGTATTTGCTTATGAAAAGGAATTCTTTTGTTTACATCTTCAAGATATTTCAGGTAAATACTAGTTGCTATATATGAATAGAATATTTTTCATTTTCAATACTATAGTTAATAGTATTACATTGGATAAAGTATAGCCTCTAAAATTTTGTTTATAAGTCTGAGGCGTTCTTCACTTTACAAACCGTTTAGTAGGTTATTTTAGGTCTAACCTAAATTTTAAGATATTATCAAAATCTATCTAAGATCTATTCCGTCATCTGCTATCGAGCCACTGAAGTCACACTTCAGATGTCCAGTCTTGGACATGACGGGGTGTGTTGAGAGTCACATATTGATGAGATATGACTTGAAAACGTATTTATAATTGCAAAACATCCATCGCTTTACATGCCAGTTTTGTTGAGTTGAATTAAACCCAACTCAAATTCTAGTAACTATAATTGATTGTATGAAAATTTTGCATACATTCTTTTAACTTTGAATATTTTTTTCCTATGTTTTTGTAGCTTATCCTCATGGCAACAGTGACAATGACACTATTTTTAAGAACTGAGATGCACCGAGATACTTTGAATGATGGTGGTGTCTATGCTGGTGCTATATTTTTCACAGTAGTTATGCTTATGTTTAATGGATTATCTGAGCTTTCAATGACCATTGCAAAGCTTCCTAGTTTCTACAAACAAAGAGACCTTCTGTTTTTTCCTCCATGGGCATATGCTATACCTACATGGATCCTCAAGATTCCTGTTACATTTGTGGAAGTTGCTGTTTGGGTTTTTCTCACTTACTATGTAATCGGATTCGATCCGAATGTTGCGAGGTAAAGAACCTTGCCTTTATCTGTTTGAAACATGTTTATACTACTAGTTCTACTAGATTTTAAAATACAGTCGCATCGCGATCCTTGATATTTTGGAGAATCACACTAAAATGCAGCTTACCTAGCTTCCAACGTAGTGATGTTGAGGTCGTAAAGCATTGTTATCACATAGCAGGCGCCATACTGCTATAGTGTATTGGAATTTGAAGAAATCGCTATTGTTATGCAATATACTATTTAGTAAGAAATGTTGTCAAATAGAAGCTACAACGATACTATATTACTGTAGTGTGGTGGAATTTGAACAAACTGCTATTTTCCATGATCTGCGATTGACAACATTGTCGTAGAGACATTCAAAACCATGATTTTGTAGCCTAGCTTGTGGTTGCGGATATTCTTTTAAAACCCATTTCCCCTTTGCTTGTGGTGTTTCTTATGGTGTAAGGTATTGTTATTTATGCAGATTTTTAAAGCAGTATATTCTGCTATTACTGATAAACCAGATGGCTTCAGGACTGTTTCGAGCTATTGCAGCACTTGGTAGGAACATGATTGTTGCCAATACATTTGGTTCCTTTGCACTTCTCGCACTTCTTACATTGGGTGGCTTCATTTTGTCCAAAAGTGAGTTCAAATAACATAAGCAATATTTTAAAAATCGGACCGAACAGACCAGTTCAATCGGAAACAACCAGCTCACTAATTGGTTTGATCTTGGTTATACTGCAGTTTGGTTGAACTAGATTGATCTGAGTTTGAACCGGTTGAACAGCGGTTGGTTTAACCATTTTTTTAATTTGTAATACTTTTTATTTATTTGTCATTTGGTTCAATCATGGTTTAAACCTCAACCATAATCTGAAAGTCTCACAAGTTTGATCTTTGGTCCGTTTTTTAAACCATTGAACATACATAACGAGATTGTTTCATTTTTTCATATAATGGAACTTGATATTAATGTTTCTTTCAATTTCATTGTTAATGATACAGAGGATATCAAGGGCTGGTGGATTTGGGGTTATTGGATTTCACCTTTAATGTATGGACAAAATGCTATCATGGTGAATGAATTCCTTGGAGATAGTTGGAACCATGTAATTTCTTAAACTTTCAACTCAAGAATTAATTTAATTTTTAGTATAAACTTGTAAGCCTAATTCACTTGCTCTTTGATTGTAGTTTACCCCAAATTCAAATACAACATTAGGAATTCAAATTTTGGAGTCTCGTGGATTCTTCACGGATGCATATTGGTATTGGATTGGGATTGGTGCATTAATAGGATTTATGTTACTTTTCAACGTTGCATTCACCGTCGCTCTTACTTACCTTAATCGTGAGTATCTTCGTATTTGATTATTTATGTAAATATTTTTTACACCGTCAAACAATCATAACTTTCATATCATTAAAAATATTTGACATAATTAATTTTAAAGTCACAAATATGATTGATTGTGATTCCTGACATTATATCAAAACTAAACTCATATTTTACTAAGTAGCATGAATGATTTTTTACAGCATTTGACAAGCCACAAGCAACAATAAATGAAGAATCAGAAGGAAGCACACCTAATGGCATAGCCCAAGAAGTTGAATTACCACAATTAGGTGATCTATCTTTTTCACACTATTCATGAAAACTCACTATAAACATACTACTTTTTTTATGTGTTTGGGCTAGTTGATTAGTGATTCATAATGTCTATAGAATCTTAACAAATTTTCAATTGTTATGCAGCAAGTTCAGGAGAATCTTACAATGTTTTGGACTCCAGCCAAAAAAAGAAAAGAGGAATGGTTCTTCCTTTTGAACCACATTCTATCACCTTTGACGAAGTTGTATATTCTGTTGACATGCCACAAGTAAGTCATTTTCAAAGTTACAATTTAAGATTGAATTCTTCAAACATTGTTTTCAGTTAACTTTTCTTTTGTCCAAAGAAGTTTGAACCTTGACTCTTGAGATTCTAATTAATTGGCAGGAAATGAAGGTTCAAGGGGTAATAGAGGATAGGTTAGTGCTTTTGAAGGGTGTTAATGGTGCATTTAGGCCTGGTGTTCTCACAGCCTTGATGGGTGTAAGTGGAGCTGGTAAAACTACTTTGATGGATGTTTTGGCCGGTAGGAAAACCGGTGGATATATCGATGGGAGCATAAAGATTTCTGGTTACCTTAAAAGACAAGAAACGTTTGCTCGAATATCTGGTTATTGCGAACAAAATGATATTCATTCTCCTCATGTTACTGTCTATGAATCATTGCTCTACTCAGCATGGCTACGTTTATCAGCAGAAGTTGATTCCAATACAAGAAAGGTTAGTATTTAAAGCTCAAGACACTGTGATTTTTCTTTTTACTTAGAGTAAGGTCTATAGCAATTTACCAAGTTTGAGCTATTTGTTCATACTTTTGGATTTGATAAATGGTGTAGATGTTCATTGAGGAAGTCATGGAACTAGTGGAGCTCAATCCATTGAGAAACTCATTGGTTGGTTTGCCTGGTGTGAATGGTCTTTCAACTGAACAACGCAAGAGGCTAACTATTGCAGTTGAATTAGTGGCCAATCCATCCATAATTTTCATGGATGAGCCTACATCTGGTTTAGATGCTAGAGCTGCTGCAATTGTTATGCGAACCGTTAGGAACACGGTTGACACAGGAAGAACGGTTGTTTGCACCATCCATCAACCAAGTATTGACATATTTGAAGCTTTTGACGAGGTAAGAAATGATCATGATAAAAAGATGTGTTTTGTAGTTCTTCATCTTCCGGACTCGAACTGACATATACTATATATGATTTCTAGTTATTCCTCATGAAGCGCGGAGGACAAGAAATATATGTTGGGCCATTGGGTCGTCATTCTAGTCAACTGATCAAGTATTTTGAGGTTGGATGCAACTTATATTTGATATTATATTTAGACCAAAAAAAAATTGAAGTAGATAGCCCTAATTCTTGTTGGCAGCTCATCTAATATTTTCTGTTTTTCAGAGCATTGAAGGGGTTCATAAAATTAAAGATGGTTATAATCCAGCTACTTGGATGTTGGAAGTTACAAGTTCAGCACAAGAACTTACTTTAGGTGTTGATTTTCATGATATATACAGAAATTCTGAGTTGTATAGGTAAGCTAATTTATTTTATTTGGATATATGAATTTAATAATTATAATAATAGTACCAGTGATCATATTGGAAAAAGCTTAGAATGTTATAAACTATTCTTCAGGAGAAACAAGCAACTTATAGAAGAACTAGGTAAACCTGCTATTGGTTCAAAGGATCTTCATTTCTCCACACAATACTCACAGTCATTTTTGGTCCAATGCTTGGCTTGCTTGTGGAAACAACATTGGTCATATTGGCGCAACCCGCCATACACTGCTGTGAGGTTTTTCTTCACTACTTTCATTGCCTTGATGTTTGGAACAATGTTCTGGAACCTTGGAAGGAAATAGTAAGTGAAACTTCATTATCTGAAAAATAAGAAATATCAGTGTTGTCATCGTAGAAAATAACAACTTTTACAAATTTCTCTACGCTACAGTGCTATAACGCCACTATAGTAGCTATTTGATAATATTTTATACAAATTTGTTTAAAATCCTCTAAGCGAAAGCGCTATAGCCAATTTTTGACAACACTGATAAATATTATAGTTAAGTAAGTTTTTCTTTCCCACTTGAATTCTAATCCCTTTTGTTGACTTCCAGCTCGAATAGACAAGACCTGTTTAATGCCCTCGGTTCGATGTATACCTCTGTTCTCTTCCTAGGGGTCCAAAATTCATCGTCTGTACAACCAGTTGTAGCTGTTGAAAGATCTGTCTTTTATAGAGAAAGAGCTGCCGGAATGTATTCTGCCTTACCTTACGCATTTGCGCAGGTAGTAAAATCACAATTTTTTCAAAAAAGAATTATTTATACTACGGTTTGTATATAATATCCATGTTAATAGAACTCATTCTCTTTTGTCACAGGTTATAATAGAGCTACCTTATGTTTTTGCCCAAGCTACATCATATGGTGTCATAGTTTATGCCATGATTGGATTTGAATGGACTCTAGCAAAATTCTTTTGGTATATATTTTTCATGTACTTTACATTGTGCTACTTCACCTTCTATGGCATGATGGCCGTGGCGGTTACTCCAAATCACCACGTCGCTTCGATCGTGGCTTCTGCATTTTACGCAATTTGGAATCTCTTTTCAGGATTCATCGTCCCACGACCTGTAAGTGTCAACAACCTTTAAACACATTGAACAATATTTATATACAGAGATAATTCAATGGATGTATTTTATGTTGATGCATAGTGTTATTTGTCTTTTTCTTCAAAACTTTTTTTTGACAACAGATGATTCCTGTGTGGTGGAGGTGGTACTATTGGGCATGTCCTGTGTCTTGGACAATATATGGATTGGTTGCATCACAATTTGGAGATATAAACAAAATCATGGAATCAGAAAATAAGCCAGTTCAAGAATTCCTAAGAAGTTATTTTGATTTCAAGCATGATTTCATAGGTGTTTGTGCAGTTGTTGTTGTTGGTACTGCAGTGCTCTTTGCATGTATTTTTGCTGTATCAATCAAGGTCTTCAACTTTCAAAAACGGTAGATTGGACTCAGCCAATTTGATGGATATTTTTTCCATCTTAACTTGTTTCCAATTTTTTTTTTTGTATCCCAATGATACATGTATCAAAGTAAAAAAAAAATGATACTTGTATCTATATTAATGCAGCATTTTGGTAGAAAACTTAAGTTACTTTCTAGTTCCAATTTGGAGCTTTTTTATTACTCCCCCCATCCCACAATATTTTCCGCAGCTAACAACTTCACACAGAGATTAAGAAATACTGATAAATAAATAAAAGAAAATGATGATTTTACTAAATTAACTTTTTTAATTATTGGTTGACTCTCATTACCATAAATGCAAAATAAAAAATAATAACTTGAGAGTGATGCAGATAATATTAATTAAACGGTATAAATGGTAAAAAGTAATTAATGTTACATGAAAAAATAGAAAATGACAACTATTTTAGGACAAATTTTCTTGCAAATGTAACAATTATTATGGTCCTAATGAGTAATTTACAAGCATGTCTTCAAGATATGATTTTTGTACTATTATTTTATCAATCATTGTTAAAATAATGTATTGAATTGCTAGCCTCTATATAGGTTAGATGACCAAGTATCCAAGACTTTTAAATAAGGTCAATACAATAATCATTAAACTTTTCCCACCTCCAGAACACTTCAGATGTACACATCCAGAAAAATACAGTTTTCTTACATCCTAGTGTATAATTCCAAAATCATATGTTGTTTTTTTAGAAATGTGGAGTGGGTAAAATTGCTTCCATACAATAAACTTTCTAAATAGAATGAATGAGCTTTAAGGGCCTACTTCTAAACAGGCCAATATATCAATAGGTTAGATATATTAAATAAAAAATTTCAAGACAAGTTGGTACAAATTCACTATAATAATATGCATCTAGCAAACCTCAAATTATCCAAAAATATACCATGACTCAAATTAAATAGGTTTCATGCCTCAAGTTATCTAGTAATTCAACGATACTGTAGTCCCATAACACAAATTTAATAGGGCTCAAGCCTTAACTTGTCCAATAAAGTGCTAAAATCAAATATAAGAAATAGTTGCAGCAACGCAGTAATAATGTCAAGGGTTTAATGATCATGCACTATCAGTGTGATTATATAGTTATTAATTGATGAAAATTACAATCATAAGATAAGATATTAAGATCAATGGTTCATATTAAATGTCAGTGTGAAATCGGCTTACAATGATAGTGTACCGTCCTTTTTCTCTAATGTCAAAACCACAAAAAGTAGTATCAAATGACATAATAATATACCAAACAAAAGACCAAAACCTCTCAAACTTGTGGACCTCTCGTTGATGTTCTTATATCAAAAAATAAGAAAAGAAACTCTTATTAAGCTGCATAATACCAAATTTGAAAGGTTTTTGTCATATCTAACAAATGACAGTTGGAAACATGTATACTATACGGTTGTAATATTGGCAGCTAAATGAGGACGCAATGTAACACTGACACTTCACATTGAAAAGCATGTTTGGTGTCTGACACTGACACGACATAAATCATGTGATTACATTCAATCACTTCAATTTTCTCAAATTATTACTAGTATTTATGTGTTATTGTCAGTGTCCAATGTCCATGTCGGTATCACTTTTTCATAGTGTGGGAGAAGTAGGTCCAAACTAAAGAAAATAATTATGATTATGCATGATAAGCTGAATTTAATTGTGATAATAAACTTGACTCAGAACACTACTCCACTGCATGCTAAATAACAGTTGGAAACATATATACTATACAGTTGTAATATTGGAGGCTAAATGAGGAAGTTATATGACACTTCATATTTGAAAGCATGTCCAGTGTCTGACACTCACACAACATGAATCATGTGATTACACCCAATCACTTTCATTTTATCAAACTATTACCGGTGTCGTAGTGTGGGAGCACTAGGTCCAAACTAACTTAAGAAACTAATTATGATTATGCTTGATAGGTTTGAATTTAATTGTGCTACTCAAATGCATTCTATATGATTAATTTGGTTCCTCGAATTACATTTTCATTTAGAAACAAAGTTGAAGTATCTAAAAGAAGCACAAAGTGATTGGTAATTTCGACAAACACATGGCAGGGTTAAAAGAAACTAACACAATAATTCAAAAACTAAGAAGAAAAAGCATTTATTTAACTACGAAAAGAAGAAAAAAAGGTACCTCAGAGAGGAGCTTCTCAACCTCATTGCAAATATGTTCTAATGAAAATGAAATCATACAAATCTGACCTAAATGAGAATCAAATTACACAAATCTGCATGAAATTTTCATGAAGTATAAGACAGTGATATAGTTTGTAATTTGTATATCGTTTTCTTGATGTGTTTAGCATAAAATTCAGCGAAGGAATGGATTTTTCAAAAGAAAATGCTAATGTATCTTTAAGAAAGAAATAAAGTTTTAAATACACAATTATTCTCCGCAAAAGAAATTTGATTTTAGGATATGTAAAATAAAATTTATAATTTAAATTCTTGCAAAATGTCAATATTTTTGTTATAATTTTTAGTGAGTTTTTGTAACAGTAGAGTAATTAATGATTTTAAACTTAAATATAATTAATTTACGTAAAATGTAAGAAATTTGGTTTTAATTTCTATAAAATATAAGAATTTTGGTTTTTATTCTTTATAAAATAATTTTTTTATTTTAGTCTATGTAATATGCAAAAAATTTGATTTTAGTGCTTTCATAATAAATAAAAAAATGGCTTAAATGTAAATTAGTTTGCACATTTTTTATTTTTTACCTTTAATTTTTTTCTTCAATTTAAAATTTGTAAATTTCAATTTAGTTTTAAAATCATTTGTTAGTTGCTGTTAAAAAAAACTTATGTAGCAAACGGATGAGTGACATGGCAGATGAATAAATTAAATAATTAAAAAAAATAAAATTAAGTAATTAAATTGATTAAATAAGAAATAGGTTTTGAAATTAGGGTTCTCTCCTCATTTCTCATCGCATCATCATTACTAGATCACTAACATCGCATCACCATCTTCGAATCACCATCATTGCATCACCATCGTCGAATCACCATCATCTTCGAACCACCATCATTGTATCACCATCATCTTTGAATCTTCATATCTTCTTCTTCATTCAACCATTGCGTCATCTTTATATGCAACAAACTCAACTCGTTTTCAATTGTCCGAATGTGGGTGTTGGAAAACAATGCGTATATCATCTGTAACACTGAAGAAAACTCTAAACGGAGATTTTGGAGATGTTCTCATTGAGATGTGAGTAATTTTTCTTAAATGTTATTTTTATGTTTATAGATTACATTTACTAAGTTTAATGTTTAATTTTTTGTTTTTGTTGTCAATTTTTTTATTGGTAATACGATGATGGTGATTGGTGATTTGGTAATGGTGATGCAATGATAGAGAAAAGAGGAGAGAACCCTAATCTCCAAATTTATTTCTGATTTTGGATAGATGACTAAAACATAACACCTTCAACTTTCTTTTATTTCTTTTTTAATTAATTTAACTACTTAATTTCAATTTTTAATTATTTTATTTATTCTCCTGCCATGTCAAAAAGTCACATCACTCCTTTGTTTGTCACATAAGCTTTTTTTAAATAGCAACTAATGACATTGATGATTTTAAAACTAAATTGAACTTACAGGGTTTAAATTGAAAGAAAAAAATAATTACAGGGACGAAAATGAGAAAGTTGTGAATTTACATAGACAAATCAAATATTTTAGTCTAAAAAGGTATTGTTGTAGTCTCTAAAAATTAAAAAAAAATAAAAAATAAAAAATAGTTACTTTCCTGGATACAATTGGTCATGAAGGTGCAGCTGCAAGTTCAATTCTTGTTTGGGCAGGACCGGTCCAAGACATTGTAAGGTCTAAAACGAAAATAACATTTTCAAAATTTAATAAATAAATTATTAATATTTTATTCAATAACTATAAATTTCTTTGGTAGAAATCATGGTATTTTTAAATTCATTTTCTCTATATTTTTCAAAAATTGAAATAAGACATTTCAAACTGTTCTACAGCAACATCAAAAACTCATGTAGAATTTTTCATCTTTTAGTTGAAGAAGAAAATAGTTTGTATACACGTTGTACTACTCCAAGAACTCATGTTAGTAACTAAGGTGCTCACTACTATATCCCATGATTTCTCAATTTATAACTAATATTTCTCCAATCCCTACTACCTTCATTAGAACATTAAATAATTTGCAACAAAAACAAAATGCTCTATCCATGTCTTGAGAATAAACCAATCATATTCTGGTTCATAACAAATATTTTTTTCTACCAATAAATCTTTCAAACTTATACATTTTCTATTTTACTTGTTTTGATAAATTTATCTATAGCTTCTTTTGCGATTCAACAAAATCTTCCGCTATTCTTTATTTTTGTAATTTTGAATAGTATCATTCATATTTTTAAATTGATATTTATATCTTAGATTATTTATTAAATTAATATAATTAATATTATATAATACTTCTTTTACAATTGATAATAAAATCAATTGATTTAATATTTGTAGAGACAATGTTGAATTTATATAAAATTTTATGATTTTTAATTTTCCGAATATTAGAATGTGAGGTAGTTTTATGAAGTAAAAAAAAATATTTAAGGCCTTTCTAGAGTAAAAAGTTTGAAAGTTCAATTGTGATGTTGGAGGTTCAGCTGGTTTATTTGGATTTGGTTCAGAAACATATTGTGTTGTTGAAAAGTTTTTACATTTGACAAGAACTTAAAGGTTTTTTTTTATTATGCAAACTAAAATTAAATTCTTTGCATTTTGTAAAAACTAAAATTTTATTTTATTTTACAAAGATTAAAATTAAATTTTTATATTTTGCTGGAACAATTATATATTTAAGTTAATAGTCATTAATTATACGACCGTTAAAAACTAATGGAATAAAGATGTAGGATTAAAACGAAAACGTAAATTAAAATTTTTAATATGCATAGGCTAATTGCATATTAAAACCATATATATATATATATATATATATATATATATATATAATAAAACTTTTATAATTGGTAAATTTGCTTTAAAAATACTGTCCCAAAAAAATATCATTTTTTATTAAAATAAAAAAATTAAGAAACAATATCAAAATATTACCATTTTCCTAAATAAAATAATAAATAATTTTCACCTAAAAAAATACATATGTTGTAATAAGTGTTTTTTTAAAACCATTTTATTTTTTTGACTAAAGACCTATTTTGTTAATGTATCAATTGTGTAAAATAAAATTGGAAATAAATTAGTGTTATCTAATTTGATAAAATGCCAAAAATAATTCATATTCAACTGTAAGGTTGTTAAACTCGCGAGTCTATGTAGACTCATGAAGGGTCGGTAAACTCGATTTGTAAACTCTAACTCATAAACTCTAAAATAATATTAAAAAATAACACTAATTTATGGATTATAAAAAATAACATTAAAAAATCTTATAAATAGCACATATACATAATAGAACACCAATTACCATCAAAATAATTGAATATTCCAATTTCAAACTCTAAAATAAAATTTTTCTGCAAAAATCCATATAAAGTTACTCCCAAAAATAGACACAACAAAGAACAACTAACATAACGAAAACAACACATTACAAACAAGAAAATAAATGAAATAGAAAAGAGGAACACAAATTAGTGGAGAGCGAGAGAGATGTGTTGAAGGTAAGACACGAAAGCAGAATACAAGAGACGCACAAGTAGTACGTGAGAAGCAGATTGCGAGCGAGGAGCAAAAATGCATAATGCAGAGCAATGAGATGGAAGAGAAAATGAGAAACAATTCAGTTTAATTTTTTTGTTCTTTTAGGTTTATAGGAAACGAAGAGACAAGACATGAAAATAAGGATTCGCGACCCTTAGAATTTAAGGAAACAATGAAACTCACTACCCTTAGAATTTAAGGAAACAATGAAACTCACTGTGTTTTGGATATTTTTTTCAAAATTGTAGGGAACTCGCCATGTACTCGCGATTCTATTTGAGTCTCACGAGTCTATCAAGTAAAGGACTCTATGAATGAGTCAACTCGTTTTAGAGAGGTGGACTCGTAAACTCGGCTAAGTATAAGAGTTGACTTGTGGATCTAACAACCATGTTCATCTATATTATAATTTGAAACCAAAATATCCCAATGAATATATATATATATATATATATATATATATATATATATATATATATATGAATAAAAAATTTCTCATGAATATATTAACCTACAAAATATTGTCCAAATTTATAATTTGTTTCATTTTTCCTCTCCAATAGTCATAGATTGGAGATTTTTTTTTTTTGGAATTAATCATTTTTAAAATAAAAATATAAAATAAAAATAATTAAAGATTTTCAAAATAATCAACTTAAAGATAAGTCAAGCTACCATAGGTAAAGTTGTTAAACACGAAAAATAGTGGAGGTCAATTACGTCAATCAATAAAAATCTATGTGTAAAATTTGTTGAAACGAAATTACTAGTATAAACTGTGAGTTTTACGTTTTTTTTGGAAAAATTTCATCTCTATTTAAGTCAATCAAAATTGATGTGATGTAATTCAAACTCTTCTAAAAACTAACTATATTAAGAGCTAGTTATCAATTGTTAGTAGTTAGAAAAGGTAGTTAGTAAGCTACAACTAACTTGTATATAAAAGGAAAGTTACACTAATATTTGATGTACTTGCAATTGCTATTATTCAATAAAAATTTTGATTTTAATTCTTATCATTTCTTTGTGTATCAAGAAAAATATAAAAAGAGAGTGAGTGAGTTCTATGCTTGTGAGTCTTGTATATTCATCAAATTGATCAAGTCCAGTGTATCAAATCTGTTGCAAAACATTAGTGTTTTCATCAACAATTGGCATAAAGAGCCAGGTTCAAGAGGGACAATGGCTACATCAACAACTCATGGGAGCAATTAACATTTTCCAGAGAATTTACCAATGTTGAAAGGCAAGAACTACGACAGATGGGTGGTTTAGATCAAGGTCATATTCATATTTCAAGATTCATGACTCAAAATTGCGAATGATGGCGTGTGTACATTGGAGGAAGGTGCAATTGAAGCTCAAAGAACAACCAACAAAGATATATAAAAAAAAAAAAAAGATTGTAAGGCCTTGTTTTTAATTCATCAATGTGTAGATGAGAAGATCTTTGAAAATATTGTGGAGTGTGAAACTGTCAAGGATGCTTGGGATACATTAGCAAAGGCTTATGCTGATGATGATGATAAGCTGAATAAGGCGAAATTACATACACTTAGGAGACAATATGAGGTTCTGTAGATAGGAGATCAAGAAACAATTGTTGAGCATTTCATTAGGTTAGTGACACTAATAAAGAAGATGCCTACAAATGGAGAAACCATCATTGATCAAATGAAAGTGAAGAAAGTCTTGAGGACCTTAACACCTAAGTTTGATCATGTAGTAGTTGCACTTGAAGAATCCAATAATTTATCAAACATGAAAGGCCTCTTGAAGTACACGAGCTAAGGCTCAAAGAAAGAGAATATGGCAAGGCAAAAAAGAAGGTTTAACAAGCCTTGTTTGCTCAAGCTCACAAGAAAGAGGAACTGATAATTGGAAGAACAAGTAAGGTAAAGGCAAGTGGAAGAATTACAAGAACAATAATTATGACAATGAAAAAGAAAGTCAGTCTGATCATGAGAAAGATAAGAAGAGTGAAGGCAATAGTCAAAACAAGAAGAAGATTAATAAGGACAAGATCCAATGCTACAATTGTTAGAACCAAGATAGTTTGAAGAACAATGACTCTCGATTGTTTTGATGAAAACAAAATTATTTTGTAGAACAATTTATGTTTTAATGAATTTTTTAAGTGTGCAGACTTTCTAATGTATGTTTTTAAAGACTCTATGTTGGATCCTCTGTTGTACAAAGATAGAAAATCATCAAATTAATGGCAATGCTTTGTGAATCGATAAATAGAACTATTCGTCTAATTCTAATCAACGCTCCTTTCTTGAATTTGGTTAATGCAAGGTCACCCTAATACATCTGCATCTGAAAAATCTGGCACCTCAGTTGATCGTTAAGTCAACGCTCTACTTAAAGTCAACAATCTACAAATCAACCCTCTAAGTCCATAACATTGACTGCTTAAAGTTAATGATCTACAAGTCAATCTTTTGAGTCCAAAATTTTGAAGAAGTAAACCGCTCAACATCCTTTACTCATCAAAGTTAGACTTATCCTCTAATTAAAGAAATATAATGACATCTTCTAGTATGCCTGTCATTTTCATCAAGATACGCTGAATCAATTCTAAAGACAAATATGGACAAGTATTGAATGTTGATTCAAGATTTCTTAAGAATGATACAATCCATATTTTACGTATGGAATTTATGCAAATCACTACTACCGTCATAAACCCTAATTGCTTTGGAGTTTTCTATATAAAGGCGTGTGATCAACAATGCAATATACACAAGAAAAACATACTGCAAATATACACACAACTTTGAGAAGTTTTGTAGTTTACATTCTTATTGAAAAACTCATTTACAATTTGAGTGCATACCTGGATAATATTCTTCTATGAGAGCTTTTCAGAAAACCTAAAATAACTGTCTTGTAACTAAGCCCAATAGTGGTTGTTGTCCTCGACAACATGGTTATTTATACTAAGCTAGAAGTTTGAGAAGCCTTAAACACAATCAGCTTGACTAGTAGGTGTTCTAGTAGACTTGTGATAAATCAAATGATTTAGTGGATTAAATCTTTTAGAGTGAAGAGATTAGACGTAGCTATCTTGTTGGTAGTGAACCAAGATAAATTGTAAAATGAAAAAAATTTAATTAATGTTCAAACAACAAATTTTGTAAATGAACGACTGTATTTAAAATTTTGAAGTTCATAGAATTTCAAATTCCTTTCAATTTTGATTTTTGTCGTCCAAACAAACTCTTACGATACTCAACTAGGGCCCACAATGGAAAAACATCTCTATACATTGGATAATGCAACATACAATTTTGCATGACTATTCCTGTAATTTCCTGCAATAAATAAGAAGAAAAAAATTAATAATAGGTTTTTATTTCATTGTCATAAATTCAAAATTATTAAAATATTTATTTTTTATTTTTGAGCTTCGATTTCATGATAAGTGCGCACTTTAATCTAATATAATGCATTAGTAGTACAAATACAAGGAGGACCAAAGTTGAAATAAATTTTAAAAAAGGACCAAATTTATTTTTTCTATAGTAGAATGCAAAAATATAGGCTGTAAGGGTTGCACCACCCACATTTTTGTTTTTCCCATTGAATAAATTATTTCCACTGTTAAATCAAATCAGATATGATACAATTTATTGATTTAATGGTGAAAAGTAAATTTGTGTAGTGCAAGACTATCTTGTGTATATTAGACAAAGTAAAAAATATAGAGTAAAAGTAAAAGAAAGTTAGAAGAGGATGGATCGTTATTAGGGTTTGAGCCTCACTATGTTTTTAAATTATATTGTTCTATTAAATGAGTAATTGATCGCTAATTTTAAGAGTCCGATAACTATTTTACATAAGTTGATATATTGAGTTGTTTTTTTTTGTACAATTTGTTTAAATCTAAGAGGTGTCTTTTATTGATTTGATAAAGAGAAGTGGAATGGTTACATGATTGTTACATGAGTACTATCAAGAATTATATGTGAAATTGCGTATGAGAGATGCATGATTAAATAACAGTTTATTACTTATATGAGAAAAAAAATATATGCGTTGCAAGTGTAAAGAATTAGGTCCTTCCCTGATCATTATAATATACTAAAACTTCAAAATATATTTATATTACAAGAAAGAAAATGAGTATAATCATCTCAATCATTTCATGACCACAATCATCATTACTAAATGAGTATAATGCTAATATGAGCTAAGCATAAATAAGAGTCATATGTTATATATTATTATCAAAGGATTGAGATGAACCTGTTGGGGCCAATCGCCTTCTTCCAGCTGGGAATTAATAAGAAATTTTGCAGCTCGGTGAAGAGGAGTAGGGTCTCTCTCTGCCTGTACATAAGAATTGGAAAGAAAAACACTTATTTTAAAATATTTAGGTAATTATAAATTTTGAATTTTAATTTACAATGAAGTAGATCTATGATCACACACAAAAATGTCGAAAGTAAACCTGGCCAGCATGAATTAAACCCATAAGAGCCCATGCAGTTTGTACAACATTTGATCGGCTTCCTTCGAGAGGCACATATATCTACATTATGATTAAATAGTAAGACATCATCATTATAGTGAATTTATGTTGAAGTTGAAAAATCATTGGTAACTACTTATAAAATAATTACTCAATTATAAACCTTTTTTGGGCATGAAAGATAGCTCTCCCCCCACCCGCCATCTTCTCCCTGTGTTGTAAGAAGAAATTTAACACCTTTCCGAATAGCATCACAATTGGTATAAGTCTTTCCAGCAGCTGCTAAACCACCAAGAGCGAACCATGAACCATATGTAAAGCAAACTCCCCAATTTCCATACCATGAACCATCAGTTGTTTGTGTATTTTCAACAAATTGAACTGCATTGTTAATGAAATTCTCTATATCTTTCTTCCTATGCCCTGGATATAGCTTCATGAACAATACAAAAGCTTGAATTGCTGATCCAGTGCATTCAACATATTCATGTTCAATTACAACGTTCGCAAAAAATTCTATGGGATTGAGTAGCTGAAAATAAATAATAAAACTAATTAGTTTATCATGTAATGAATGATTTTAATCAATGGATGAATACATATATTAATGCAATACTTACTTCTAACCATTCTTGAGCTCCTGCTGGCTCCCAAGCTGCCAAACCACCATTTTTACTCTGCATTAACAAATAAATGAAATTTTGTCAAAAGTAAGTCAGGTAGCACAAATAAATCAAACATCAATGATCAACGTCATTTGCACAACCCCTAATTTTCTGTTGATCAAATATCAAATAACAAGTTGAAAAGGTAAGCAATCAACTACTAAATTAATTTGAATTATATGGTAATAAGTTCTATAATACTTTCCTGAAGCGACAATAGGAGATTGACTGCATCATATAACCTTTCTGGTTCAATATGTTCTCCCACAATCTCTGGAGGGATCATTGACAAAAGTAGACAACACTGGAATACCAAAGAATTTTACCTTAATTTACATATATTTGTTTAGATTGAGAAAGCTTATTATCAAATTTAATCGTTCTTATCATATGTTATTTACCTTCAAACCTTCTGCGGTGCAATCAGAAACTTGCCATCCATGGTCTTGATCGGAGAAGGTCCACGAGCCTTTAGAAATATGACGATGCATACTCTTAAAATCCCCAGAAGGGTTGTCCCTAACCTGTGAAATAAGAGTATCATTTTCATAGTAATTTAAAGCTATAACACATTGTTCAAAGACTTGATGAACACTAAGTAAGTAGTCAATAATAAGTGTGCCCTAATTAGAATAATATAATTGTATTGGTTATAATTAATACTACTTAGCTCAATAATTAGCTAATAATTAATCATTTAATTCGTTACCCTAAATATCCCATCAAAGTTAAGCCTACCTGAGATTTCTTCATGAAATCATATCCTTTTGCAAGTGCATGGCCAATCTCCTCATTTAAGTTTGTAGCTAGCAAAGCTTGAATAGCAAAACAAGCATCCCATACTTGGCTACCAAAAGTCTGCATTGTATTGACAAAAAACATTTAATGAATGTATCCCATCAGCAGCAGTAGTAATAATAATAATAATAATAATAATAATAATAATAATAATAATAATAATAATAATAATAATAATAATAATAATAATAATAATAATAATAATAATAACAATAATAATAATAATAATAATAATTAATTTGTATTAAAATATGAGAAATTATATATATACCTGCATGGTCATTCCATCTTCTGAAAGCCATAAGTAATCTGAGACCCTTGCAAGATGCTTCTTGAAAGCAACTCCATTTGGATCTTCCACCCAACAAGAAAGCATACATAAAACCTGAAAAATATATACAGGTAAATGATATATTAGAATGAACTCCCTTACAATGCAAAACTAAAAAATGAACTCTACTTACTCGCTTACATAACCAATATGCATAACCATATTAGAATGAAGCATACAGCCAAATAACCAATATGCTTAATTGTCATGCTACTTACCTTTCCTACACATCCAATGGTTATATATCTACTATTCTCATCCTCGTAATGGATATGCTTCATTGTTACTTGAAGGGCTTTTTCTCTGACCAACTTGTTGAAAGGCCAACGAGTGAGAAATGGCTCAATGAATATGTATAAGCTATCCCATATTAGATCTTGTATCAAAGGATGTGGAGAATATAGATCTTCCTGTTAGACAAAAGATGTATCATTATCCCTCATATGTTTAAAGTGAATATGTACATTCATATATTGTGATCAGTTATAGGCAATGACTCTCACCTTTGCACTTAGGTGACGTGCTTTCGTCCAATTAACTTTTTCAAAAGGTTGAGTGTGAAGTTCTTCTCGCAATTGTAAGATGAGTGGTGTGATTGAACACACAAACCTTTTTCCGTACAAGTAAGACATAGGCATGTATACCAATCGACAATAACACCACATTTTAGCTACAATTAATTAAGGCGAAAGTGACAATGAGACTCAATTCAATAATTCATTTTACATGCCAAAAATATTAACAAAACATAATCAATTAATCAACCTGGATGTATAGGAAGAAATGAAGGAATGATCCAAAATTCAGGAGGCATTGGGTTGCATCCACACCAATCAAATATACCAAGTATCTATAGGTGAATGATAAAAAATCAAATTAGTAACATACATACTTGTATGTTAGTTTCCAAATTCTTATATTATACAAAAAATAATAATGGTACCGAAAGCCAAGTTTTTCCCCATGATGGTATATATGTTACACCACCGTGATCAAGAATCCACTTTCTTGCTTTAGCACAAGCATTGTGTAGACCTCCATCAGACCCTTCTCCAAGAATTCGCATACAAACATAATTGAGTACAGTACAAAACATGGTGCTATGACCCTCTATGTGTAGCCCCCACCCTCCATCTTCATTCTTCAAATGAAACCAACACAATATGGTCAATATCGAAATATTTTTATTTTGATGGGGATATGTTCATGATTATCACGTTATCAAAATTTGTTAACACCAGAGATCGAACCCTGAACTGTCTTCTTGATGCTTTTTCAAGTCGCAACCCATACTACTGGATTACACCTACAGGGACTCAATATTGATTATACATAACCAACAACATGAAGAAATCTATAAATTGAAGGCAAGTTAAGAAAAAGAACCAATTATATATATGTGCATGCTCGAGTGTTTGTTGAAATAGAATGATCTAAGTGTACCTGATGAAAGTATATGTAACGAAGAATTTCTTTGCGATGCTCTTGTGATAATACCAAATTAAGATGTCCGGTAATGTAGAGACAAAAAACCTGCAATATTTTAGTCAAATATTAGTGATTCAGGACGCTTACTATACATGACATTTAGAGGCAATTTGATACGGATAATCACAGTGAAAATCAATGTGTTCATGTATTGTTGAGAACACCTCTGATCCACTACCCAACAATGGGATATTGTATCATCCATTTTGACTCTCTTGTATTGCACTAAAATTAAGACTCATTTTAACCTAAATTAGCCTCTAAAAAAAATAAAAACACTTTTTAATTTTTAAAAATTAAATAGAGATAACTTAGTGGACTTAGAACTACCGTAAAAGATAGACAATTAATTCTTTGATATATAATTAAAAATGAACAATTAAGTTTCAGATTATAAAAAAATGGATAAGTCTCAGCAACAAAAACATTCCTAAATAGTTTCTTGTTCAATCGATTGTACAATACTTCTAGCCTACGATATTAAATGAGTTGTATATCAATCCGTTGATTAAAGAACATGTATTACTTAACACTCATGGTAACTCATCTTAGAATGAACTTATTAAACTGTTAGATATATAAGAAATGTGACTCATATACTTAATGTCCTAAAATTTTGTGTAGAGATATGGTGTCAAAGTCTCTTTTGAATACTTTACATTTAGTTCGTTTTTGCTCATGCGCTTCCCCAAACTCCCCAACTTATTTTCGTGTTGTTATAATACTCTATAAATTAAAAATATATTAATAATAAGTTTATATATATATATATATATATATATATATATTAATAATAAGTATTCTCTTATTATTTTCTTTAAAATGGCTCTCTTAAATAATTTAAAAAATTTCTCTCTATTCTCTTCCATCCAAAGCCCTCCATTTCTCTCTTCCAAATTCCCAAACAAAGCCTTATAGATTAAATTGTTGATGATAATTTTTTTAGTATTCATCAATTTTGTCAATGACTAATCTCTATGAAGGAACCTTCAGTGAGTCCACTCCTCCTAACCACATTTTTCCATCAACAAAACATAAACTTGATACCTTGCTTAACTATCTTAACGATTCTGAGTTTATCACAAGGACTTTTTTGTGATTACCCTCCTATTTCCAAATAATAAGGATTTTGGTAATTCGAAGTTCAATCGAGAGGTAATTAAAGTCTGGTTTAAGATTATTTTAGTAAGGTTTAGATTTTAGGATCTCCCAAACAATTTATACTTTGCTCAAACTCATTCACCACTTGAATTCAGCCACTTGATTTTGCATGGTTAAAATACTTTATTTTAATATTACAAATATCTCATTTTTATATAATATATATATAGAGAGCATATTAAATGAGATGAGTTTTACAACGAGAGGGTGAAATGGTTAAATCTTGACCACACACGACTATACATGGATGGTCAAAATTTGAAGAAAAAATTATTATGTGACTTTTTTAAGTGATCATGTGCTCTTTCATTATATGGTCAACATTTAACTTTCATTATAAAACTTCTCTCATTTGATATGTTCCCTATATATATATTGAGTAGTTTAATAAATACTCACCAAGGGAGGAAGGAAACCCAGAGGACCTGAATTTTGAGCAGGCCAATGGCCATCACTAGTCTGCAATGCTGCTAGATGATGTGCTCCTCTTCTCAACACCGTTGTGGCTTTCTCATATGTTATCTCTTCCCCATCTTTTATCTTCACACTAGCTATTGTTTGTTTAAATTTTTTTTCTCTCAGAACCTATACAAATGTGTCAAGATGCAAAAGAGGAAAATACATTATAGTTATTAAAGATTAGAAAAATGAAATTACATTATACACATATATAACAAACTAACTATCACAATTGGTAACTAAAAGAGCATAACAAATGCCAAAATTCATTAATTTTTTTTAAACAAACATGTAAAAGACAAATATAAAATAATGGATATTTTTAATAATAAAAAGCGAATTTGGATTCAACGATCAGTATATCTGAATCGTTTGATTAAGATCGGACGGTCTAAATTTTTAAGATCGAATTTTGGTTAATTTTTAGAAATATAAATTGTCTGATCTTAATCGGACGGTCCCAATGTACTTGAATGCAATATAGTCAGAGGCAGTCGACTGTATTTGACCTTGATGATCGTGAAAATCTTCTAAACCCATCACCGAGTACTATTTGACTTACGTGTGGATATAATTAGTGGGTAGTTTGCGTCGATAAACTCGGATACCATATTAGTTTTTTATATTAAGTCTAACTCATTTTATAAAATCGTTACATTTTCAATACACTCTCTCACATCTAATTCTGTTAGATTTAGTACATTGATATTAACGGTGATGGTTGAATGGATAGACTTTGATATAAAAAATCATTTAAACATGTGAATTTTTAAGATATACCCCTTTATATGAACCTAATAAAAGTTTCATAAATAGGAGGGATCTTGTATTTTAATAAAAATAAAAATAGTTTTATAGTCCTCCTTTATGTAAATTCTGAAATATATCCCCCAAATTTTTAGCATTTATGGAATTTTCCCCATCTCTGAATTTGAGTCTTATATTTGTTATGTGTCTATTTGAATAATGAGACAAATCCCATGGTGATCTGCAATGCATTCGTAAATTCAATTTTACTACCTTCATCCTTAAATATAAGGTTCTGTTGAGAAATTTACTGGTCTCTTTTATAAGATTATATTTGATTTTTCATATATTAATTATCTCTTTATTAACTAAAAGTGTGTTCATTCACCAATCAATTACTTAAAGTGACAAAGGTGTGGTTAATTCGACTAAATTAGAGGTTAGTTCCTCAGCCAAAAACGTTAACATTTGGTCTTTTTTGTTCCATTTTGTTGCATGGAACATGTAAGTAAAAGTTAATGCCTTTTGGCTAAAAACTGACGGAAAAAATTAATATGACTGAGGAAAGTAAAATTAAGGGATTAAAATAAAACAAAAAATAATTAAGGAAATAAAGTGAAAACAAAAAACAAGTTAACGGACTAAGTGTTTAATTTAACCTTAATTATTAGTCATCTATGAAATATTTTCTAGATAAAAGTGTCCAAAAATTATAATAACTAATTATAATTGACTACGCAAGCTATACACAAGACAAATATTAGTCACTAATCAATTAGTTTGTCTATTTTATATTTTTTAGATAATAGTGTGATGAAATTTATAATACATTAATTCTAATTTATTGAACAAAATATATATGAGACACATCAAATAGTTAATGCAATTTTTTATTTATTATTGTGACTTATAAATGAATGTTTCCTTAGCATTAAATTAGTGTTTTGATGTATGACAAACCAAGTTTACTTAGACACTTTTGTGTAATTGTGTGTGTTTGTTTATTCTTTGATTCTCAATATCCACAAACATTCTTGAATCAGAAAATCTTTTGAAAAACCTCAATTGATATGTATATTTTACATGATATTCTTTTGGTTTTGAATTTATTCAAGTATGCAATATTCAAAATTATTTATTAATAATAAAGATCGATTATTAGTAAATATTTTGAGATGTATTAAATAATTAACTTTATTTAATTAATTATTAAGGGTGTATAGTTATTATCTTAGTATATTTGGTGGTTATTTAATTTAAATACGACATGCGTGTCGTGATTTATATTAAAATATGGTTTGCTTGTCGTGATAATTTATTTAATTATTTATTTATTTTATTTATTTAAAATAATTGTTATTGATCGCAATGACATGAGGCAACACCATATAATGATGTTGGTGGAGAGGCTTGAGAAGTTAGCTCAAAGGCTTTAGTCCTATATATTTTGTATGTGATGCATGGTATGTAGGATGTGTGTTAGAATATTTTATATGCTTTATATTGTGAGAGTATATTTACATGCATTTGAGAAACGATTGAATGAAACACAAAAGCTGCTGAAATTGCTTAATAAAATCCATAAAATTAAATATTAAGTTTAATATCTTTTGATGTGTGTCACTCGTCAAGACCAATATTGGATATCACTGAGGCACGACAGGACAAGATCTGATTGTTAACCATTGGGTTTAACTTAACTAAGTCGAATTCAATAGGATTGAAATGGACTAAGAGGCAAAAGGGTTGGGCCTTAATGCATAACATGGATTAGAAAGAGTGGGTTGTTACCCAACTGATCCAAGAATTACATGCGATGTAATTGGAAAAGAGTTTCCTACCCAACCAGTCATATTTTGGGTGAATCAACTCAGTTGTCTCAAAACAAGGTGAAATATGGATCTTCGTCTCACTATAAACTCTTCCAATGGGATTTTCGAGTCAATGGTAAGGGTCATTGATTTGAGTAAATTAGTGGGAACATATTTAATAAAGACCTTGTTAAATATTTTTATTACATGAAACTTATATATCTACTTTTTTTGTTTTAGATTAACCGTGTCTACAAACACAACCAACACAATTTCACATTGAAGCATCCTTGAGATAGAAAAGTTATTGGGAGCTAACTTCCTCGATTGACGCTAAAACATAAGGATTATCCTGAAACAAGAGAGGAAGTTGTATGTGCGCAAAGGGATTATGCCTGAGCAACCCACTACAGATGCTTACAAGGTTGAACGAGATGTTTATAAGAAGCATTAAGATGATTCCTTGGATGTTTCATGCCTTATGCTTGCACCCATGAACTTAGACCTGCAAAAGCAACATGGGAACATGGAGGCATTCGATATGATCAAACACCTTAAAATGCTTTTTCAAGCGCGGGCTAGGCATGAAATATTTGAAGTGTCGAGAGCTCGTTTCCATTGTAGGTTGGCAGAAGGAAGTCCCTTTGAGCCTCTTGTACTCCAGATGACTATGTATATTAAGAACCTAGAGAGGTTGGAATTTCCTTTAAACCTAGAACTAGAAGCAAATGTATTCCTACAATCGTTGCCCAAGAGTTTTAGCTAGTTCATCATGCATTATTGTATTAATGATGTGGCTAAAATATTGCCAGAGCTTGCTGGAAGGTTGAGAACTGTTGAGCAAAACATCAACAAAGGAAAGGGTAAGGCCATAATGATGGTCCAAACTAGTAAGGGCAATGGCAAAGGAAAATTTCTTAGGCCCGTCTTTAGGAAACAGAAGGACAAGGGCAAAGTGAAAGTCAAGCCGAGTACTTATAGCCTAAAACTAGTAGGTGGGATTGCAAAGGAAAGTGCTTATTTCCATTGTGGTCAAAATGGTCATTGGAAGAGGAAATGTCCTAAATACCTATAAGAGTTAAAGAAAAGAGGAAGTGAGACTTCCACCTCAAGTATTTATGTTACATAGTTAATTCATCTACTTCTATATCTTAGGTATTGGATATTGGATGTGATTCTCACATTTGTACTAATGTGAAGGAACTAAAAAGGAGTAGGACATTGGCTAAAGGTGAAGTTGACCTACGAGTTGGAAATGGAGCAAAGGTTGCTGCGTTAGCTATAGGAACTTATGTTTTGACTTACCTTATAGGCTTATTTTAGAACCTGATAATTGTTATTTTGTTCCAGCCATTTGTAGAAAGATAATTTCTATTTCTTGTTTGGACAATAAATGTTTTAATATTATTGTTAAGAATAAATGTTGTTCGATTTATTTGAATGATGTGTTTTATAGAAGTGCGCCTATGTGTAATGGACTTTATGTCCTAGATTTAGATATGCCCATTTATAACATAAATGTGAAAAATGTTAAGTCAAATGATTTGAACCCTACTTCCCTTTGGCATTGTCATTTAGACCATACTAGAAACGCATATCCAAGCTCCATAAAGAAGGATACATGGATTCATTTGATTATGAATCATTTGAATTATGTGAATCTTGCTTACTTGGAAAGATGACTAAAGCCCCATTTACTAGTCACAGTGAAAGGATTAGTGATCTTTTGAGATTAATACATAGTTATGTATGTAACCCACTAAACAAAGCTACTAAAGGCAGTTTTCCTTACTTTGTCACATTTACTGACGACTTAAGTTGATATGATTTTGTGTATCAAATGAGACACAAATTAGAAATGTTTGAAAAGGTCAAAGAGTTTAAGAATGAAGTGGAAAACCAACTTGGCAAGAGTATTAAAACCCTACCATCAGATCATGGTGGTGAGTATTTAAGCCAACAATTTGAAGACTATCTGAAGGAGCGTGTGATTTTATCCCAACTCTCTCCTCCTAGAACTCCTCAATGGAATGGTGTTTTAGAAAAGAGAAACCACACTCTATTAGACATGGTACGATCGATGATGAGTCAGTCAGATTTACATGACTTTTTTTGGGGATATGCCCTTCTTATTTCAACTTTCACCCTTAACCATGTTCCATCTAAAGCGGTAGAAAAGACACCATACGAGATATGGACCGGTCGAAGACCCAATGTGTCTTTTGTGAAGATTTGGGGATGTGAAGTTTATGTGAAACATTTGGTTTAAGATAAAGTTGGTCTTAAATCTGATAAATATATATTTGTGGGGTATCCTAAAGAAACTAAATGATATTATTTCTATATATTCCCTCTTATGACAAAGTGTTTGTTGGGAGAACTGGTGTATTCCTATAAAGGGAGTTCATCTCGAAAGGAACCAGTGGGAGGAATACATAACTTGGAGTAGTCCAAGATCCACAAACTATTGCATCGCTTGTGATAGAATAAGAACATGCACCACAAGGAGTTGTGGAGGAGCCTCATGTTCAAGTAGCATAAGAACATCGTAGGTCTGGGAGACCATGCCATCAACTTGAGAGATATGGATTTATCCTGACTCAAGAAGGTGACATGTTACTCATGAATCAAGATGAGCCCACAACCTACCAAGAAGCCATGATTAACCCAAAATCTGAGAAATGGCTTGAAGCCATGAAGTTCGAAATGGAATCCATGTACACTAACTAGGTATTGACCTTGGTTGATGCACCTAAAAGGATGAAATCTATAGGGTGGAAGTGGGTCTTCAAGAAAAAGACTGACATGGATGGTAAGGTAAATACCTTTAAGGAAAGGCTAATGGAGAAAGATTTTAAACAAATTCATGGTATAGACTATGATGAAACCTACTCTCCAATAGTAATGCTTAAATCTGTTTGGATTCTGCTTGCTATTGTTGGATACCTTGATTATGAAATATGGAAAATGGACGTCAAGCTAAAAATGTTGAAGATCCAAAGAACGTTGGAAAGGTATCCAAGCTAAAAATGTCAATTTATGGATTAAATCAAGCTTTTAGAAACTGGAATCTTTGTTTTGATGAAGTTGTAAGACAATTTGGATTCATTAAGAATGAAGATGAACCTTGTGTCTACAAGAAGGTTAGTGATAGCACAAAAGTGTTTTTTGTCTTGTATATGGATGACACTACTCATAGGAAATGATATTACAAAACGTGAAGATGTGGTTAGGGAATTGTTTCTCGATAAAGGACTTAGGTGAAATGTCCTATGTGTTAGGAATCAGAATCTATAGAGATAGATCACTGAAACTACTTGGCCTGAGTCAAAGTACATATGTTGACAAAGTGTTTAGACGCTTCAATATGCACGACTCCAAGAAAGGACTTTTGCTTATGTCACATGGTGTATACATGTCCAAAGTGTTGGAACCAAGTTAGTTTTGTACTTAGAGTTTTGATGATAACAAAAGTATTTTATGAGAATATATTTGCCTTCACAAAATGTGAAAGAAGATTCGTGTTTTTGAAAAAAATCGAAAATAACATTTGATTCAGATTTATAATTGATGAAAATCTAAAATAAGATTTGATTCAGATTTATAATTGAAGAAAATCTAAAATAAGATTTGATTCAAATTAATAATTGAAGAAAATCTTTGACCAAGTTGAAAACCATATATAGTCAAGTTTTGAAGAAGATTTGATCGAGATTTATCTACAACAAAATATGAACAATATCAATCTGAACAAAATACGAACATAATCAATCTAAAGAATTTAAAAACTCAATCTGAACAAAATACGAACTGAATCAATCTAGAAGAACTGCTCAGATTGGATTCAGAAATAAAAAATTGGCTAAAGAATATATTATCAAAAAACATCTTGTTCAGAATTATTTTTGAATAAGGTCATTGTTGACCAAGCTAGGAATGAAGATACAATTCAGAATTAAATAAAGACTAAATTGAAGCCCTAATTTCATCTATAAATAGATACTCAAGGATGAAGAAGAAGATCATCAAATATCAGAAAAGAGTAGAAGAACTCATCAGCTCAAAATTTCAAGTTCATCTTAAAGTTCAAAGAGAGAAACACTTGCTCAAGTTAGAAATATTTTCTAAGTGTTTTTTTTCTTCTTAGAGTGTGAGAGTTATTATTATTATTATTATCAGCTTTGTTAGAATCAAACACTTAAAGTTCCAATCTTTTGTATCAAATCCATATAGTGGTTTAGTTCCTTCTTCAATTAGGGGTTGTCAGGTTGTTAGGAGAAGACTTGGCTTGTAGGGTCAAGGTGGTTAGTTCCTCAAAAGTCTAGGGTTCTCAGGCTGTTTTGGAAAGACTAGCTTGGAGGGTCAAGTGCTTTGTAATTCAAGGTATTTGAATTAGTGGATTAAAGTCATCTGAATGAGGGGATTGGATGAAGCAAAGTTAGTGGTGAACTAGGATAAATCAATGTGTCCAATTATTTATGCTTTTATTGTTTATTGCCTCTAAACTCGATTGCTTCTTATCTAAGTAATTCATAAAAACCAACCAGCATTCATCAAATTAGCAAAAAGTTATCAACTTTGTTAAACACAATTCCACCTCCCTTCTCGTGTTTGCACCTTCACAAAGGACAATGCCCTACTTCATCAAATGAGAGGGAACGAATAAGTAAAATTTCTTATGCCTTGACGATAGGGTCTATCATGTACGCTATGATATGTACTAGACCAGATGTCTCGTATGTATTTAGCATGACAAGCAGATTCCAATCAGATCTTGGTGAGGATTATTGGACCGCAGTTAAGAAAATATGTATAAAATGTCTAATTATTACCCAACACCGTGGGCTGATAAAAACTTGGCTTTACCATCCTCAATTGTCTTTCCATTCAGTCACTATGGCTTTGACTGACATTTACAATTGTTGACCCTAAAATCGACTATATAGTGTTCGTTGCTAACATCTTATAATTTTTAAGTCTAAGAAAATATTCTTACAGATAGAGTATATGTGTGTAAATATTTTACTTAAATCAACAAATATAGAAATTATAGATTTATTTATACTTAATAATAATATTTTATAACAAACTTCTAAATATTTCAATTCTATATGCGCCTATTTAATTTATATAGTAAACAATAACACACGATAAATGCATTGATATTTTGTCAGTCTAATATAAATTTATTACCGTTTTATATAACAAACGAAAAGATTAGATTGGGTTGGACAATGGTAATAGGTGGTGGGAGACGACCGTACATTGTAGAGTGGGGGTTGGGTCTAATATGTTTTGATTTATTTTTAAATATATAAATATAGATAGTTAGACTATTTGACTAATGTGATATGGTCGTCCAAAACCAAAATTCACACTTTAAAATGGAGAAAGTTAGGATCGGTTAAGTTTGTGAAAATATATTTTATATTAATTTTTTAATTTTGTGTTAATTTTATTTAATAATAAAGAGGTATTAGATTTTTGAAGTGAACAACTATTTATATTTTTAGAAACAATAAAAATTTCATAAAAGTATTTTTATTATTTTCAAAATCATATTTTCATTAACTAGCATTTTATTTTATTTTCATGATAATGATTTACTTAAAGAGTCTCTTATCGATATAAAATAAATACACATTTTATAAAATAAAACATAGATATCTTTACAAAGTAAACGAAATCTTATTAATTTATGTCATTTTTAAGTTTTATTATTCTGTCATTTGATTGTTATACAATTTCAGTAGTTAAATAATCATTTTTGGAAGTGATTACTGAGTTTTTTCTTTGGTCTCACTAGTTTTTTGAAGTCCACAATTTTTTTATATATTCGATAAAGAGAAATTGAATAGTTAAATGATTATTAAATGAGATTACGTAGAATATGAATGATTCAATAATTATGTAAAGAGATTTAAAATGAAAAAACCACTTAATATTTATAGAGTAAATGAAACTATAGTGTATATTTATCTATGAAAAAAAATGAAATTTTATATATATTTAGTGTGGCAAAATTATTTATATTGACCTACTACTCAAATTTTTTTGGGTGTCATCCTTGTGGTGACTATGTGAAATGAAATCAAAATACGAAATATACTCCCTCCGTCTTACGATAAATGACTCATTTATATTTGTTACAAAATTGATGAATTATTCTATTCAATTTATAACATTAATTATTATTTTTTAATTGTACTCCTAATTAATACTACATGCATCAATTTTTATTTAATTCTTTTTTATTTTGCATTAATGATAATAGTGAATACACAACTACTTCGACAATAATATTTTAGTAAACATATTATTATTATCTTTCTTCTATTTTATTCATTTTTTTTAATTTGTGTGAAATTGTAAATTGGGTCACTCATTATGTGACAAAAGGCTATTCACTTCATTCAACAACAACTATCACATTTGCAAAAATATTTGTCTCCAAAAAAAAAAAACGGCAATAGTGAATAAGGATAATTGAACAAAATTGCATAATTGCATTATGTCTTTCATTTAATATTATTTTTTAATTTGTATGAAATGTTTATTGTAAAAGTATTTATGAACTCCGCACTATTATAAGTAAAAAAACACTACTTTTATAAATATTAAATTTTGTTTTATGTAAATTACAAATCAAATTTATAAAATCATTTCATTTTAATGTAAAATGCTCAACTATACTCCTATAAAATATTTCTGAAATAAATGAAAGGTATATTAAAAATAATAGTGTTCAATAATACAAAAATACTTATCTTTTATTCAGTTTTTTTTCTCCTTAATAGTGATAAGAGAGAATACATAAGTTACCTGAAAACGCCAAAGAAGGTCACTGCAGGGCTTGACCTTAAAGCGGTTGTTATAGAAATTTAATCGAGCTTCTTCAACTTGGGCCCTCTCTTCTGGACTACCTGCTTCTTTATCATATTCCCATATTTGTCTTCCAACAAACTTATTTGTACTCAATATGTATGGATCATTCCCACCATCTGCTATCTTCAGCCTCCACATTTTTTTATTTTATTTTTCTCTTTATAATTTGAACTAAATTCTAATCAAACACAATTTTATTGATTTAGAGTAGGTGGTGATTTCATACCCCACTCAATATGAGGCAACAACCATTCTTATTGACACTATACTTATAAATTTACTTGTGCACTATTAGTGATCACTTACCTATAAATAAATCAAAATTGTCCCTGTTTGTATTAAAATTGAAGATAGAATAATACATTGAAAGTTTACTATATCAATGGTTGCATAAATAAATCAAAATGTTAAATTTATTTGTGTATCATATATTTGGTGACCACTTACATCACTTGTATGAATACGGATTATATGTAATCAATAGGAATTCGCAGTCATGTAGTCAAGACAACATGGACCGTTCGGACTTGATTGAACGGTTTAAAAAAAGAAAGATTTTACTTTATATTTTATAATTTTAATAGTGAACTCTAATCTAAATCATTCAATTAAAGATCATACGGCTCTTGATATTCGACTACGAATTTTCACTTCTTGCAGGGAACTTAGGTATCACTTGTGATTTTTTTTATAATAAAAAACCAATATTCATTCATTTGTGTTATTAGAATACATCGATCTAGAACAACTCAAATACAAATTCGCTAAAACCGAAAAGGGTGATTCTGCAAACAAACTCACAACATCTAAGTTAATAGTATCAAACGACAAAATGCTTACAGATTTGACAAAGTTAAAGTGACTGGAATACTCACGTCTTCGTATTTGCAACGTTGATGACGTTAAAGTCACTAATTAAATCTATCTGTATTCGATCAAAGATAATTTTTCAATCTGAACAAAATAAACACTATAACGAGACCGAAAAACCAAATAATATCGCATTTATTTGAAAGAAAACAGACAGAAAAAAAATGAACCAAAATAAATTTATGTAAAAATCACTCATCTAAATAAATAATAGAAAAAAAAAATGATCTAATTAGATTATTTCAAAAAAAAAAAATAGTCTCAAATCACGTCCACTTCTTTTATGAATAAGAAAGACAAACCACTCCACTTTGATGAATAAGGAAGAGAGATATAGAACCTAAAAATGAGAGTAGCTGCTAAAAATGGCATTTTTCGTCTCCACTTGTATATGTTATACATGGCATTTTTTTACACGAATGTATACATGACCTGTCTTTACTATATATTAGTTGATATATTAGTTTACGTACTTAACCATTTTTTGAAGCAATTAATTGATTGATGTGAAACTTATTTATGTTTTTGTTGTTTTCACACGCATCTTGATCTTGTAAGTGTCCTTCCAATGAGTTGCACGTTGTCATGAATTTTCTTCTATTAAAAAAAACTTTTTTCTTTTTTATCATCATCATCATCTAGAAGCTACTTAAGTGAACAAATTAAAGGATTCAGATTAACCGTCTATAATTTAGTTATGCATATGTATATAATATCTATATTCGATTTATTTATCAACAATTAATATTGTTTATCTCTAAAATTTTACTGTAAAAGAGCTTAATTTGTGTCATATATAATGATTTCTCGTTTATTTTTCTCTTATATTTTGAAAAAAAAAATATAATACAAGATGCTGGCGAATTTTATTTATTTTAGAACATACATACACATACAGACCCGTATTCGAGCAACAAAATGAATTAATTCATTATTGATAAAAAAAAATGAGTTCAATCATTTTTTGCTGAACCGAATGCAATTTTAAAATGCGTTTAATTTATATACATCGTCGGTCTAAATAGATTTTATACTATTAGACAATCACAACCGTTAGATTAATAAAGATACTTAACTTTATCAAAACTATCTATAAAGTCATCTCTATGAATAATTATGATGTACTAACAGTGTAATTGATAGTTAAAAAGAGTATTGATAAATTATCAATGTCATAAATATACAATAAAAGATATTTGAAATAAAGTGATAAAAATAGTATTAATTAAAAAAAGTGTAGTGAAAATTGTCATAATAATTCATTTTAGGGTAATTTATTTTTTATAAATTGATTAAATATTGTGAGAGGGAGGAAGTAATAATAATAATAATAATAATAATAAATAATAAATAATAATAATAATAATAATAAATAATAATAATAATAATAATAATAATAATAATAATAATAATAATAATAAAATAGCTATTTATTGTTAAGAGTTAACCTTACGAAAGCAATATTGGGTGAGATGCAGTTACAAGTGGCAAAATGACTTGAATACGAGACAAACCTGCTGACCTATTAATTCCTCCATTTCAAAATAAATATTGTTTAAATTTTTGAATAAATATTAAAAAATATAATAATTAGAAGAAAAAAATAATTATTTTATTAAAGGGAAAAGTTAATATGTACTTATAGGATACATGTTAATGATTCAATTGTAAAAATTTTATTTTGAAATTATATTTTTAACTCTTTAAAAATTCAAACATTATATTTTTTAATAAAAAAATTATACTTTTGGTGTCATTAACATTTGTCTTATGACACACGTTCGCATAACCATTTATTAAATTATCCAAATTATTCTCTATTATATATATAAAGTAGAATTATTACTTTAATTAGAAATAGTGTACATAATAATAATAATAATAATAATAATAATAATATTAATAATTATTATTATTATTGAATGATAGGATTGAAAAAAATAATTAAAGTTATCTTAAAAATTGAAAAAAATATTTATTTTGAAGGGACACTCATTTTGAAAATCTAGGGAGTATTTTAAAGGACATGTTATTTAATGACATGTTATTTAATTTAGTTTCCGCTTTGGCCCTTAATTTTTTTTTATTTGGTCCATTAAATGACATGTTATTTACAACGTTAGTCTTTATATTAATCTTTTTGCATAAATAATATGTTTTAGTAGTTTCATTAAAAAAAATGTCACATAGTCATTATAATACTGCCGTGAGAAATTATAAAAATAAAAATTATGTTTTATCAAAAATATATTAAATTTGACTAATTCCCTAATTAATCTTTTAAGTTTTAGTAATAATACATATTTTTTTAGTCAATAGTAATAATACATATTTCACTTATATCTTGTAATAGTATAGACTTAAGAGGACCAACTGAAATAATTGGGTCAAACACCACATAGATCCACATAGTATAAATATATAAAAGAAAATTTTACTCTATACTCCTATATTTAGACTCTTACTTCTTCATTTTAATAAAAAAAAAAAATCCATTTTTACCGTTTTTTTTTAAAAAAAATATACTTTATGTTATGTGGTAAATATTTATTTTCCTGAAAACTTGAAGAAAATTTTTCGGTAAACAAATATGTTCGGAAATCTTAAAATAAGTTTTTCAAAACACAAATTTGGAAGTTCAAAAACACAATTGTATATCGGAAAACTTTATTCAAGTTTTCTAGAACACAAAATGTGTTTTAAAATACTTAAAAAATGTTTTCCAGTACACAAATTTTGAATTTTTTTAAATACATTTATGTTCCGAAAAACTTTAGAAAAAATTATGAAACATAAATGTGTTTCGAAAAACTTGAGAAAAGTTTTACCGAAATTTTTGAAACATATATGTATTTGGAAAAACTTTTTTTTAAGTTCTTCGGAAGTCAAGTTGAATTTAATAGAATACAAAAAATTATTATCTTTTTAAAAAAAATAAAAAGAGTAAAATATGTAATTTGTATAAAATATGAAGTTGGAGTATAAACACGAGTTTATGGTATAATTTTCTAAATAAAATATGCCCAATTGCCTAACTCAGCATAGGAAAACATATTTTTAAGGAAAACATATTTTTATAAGACTAGAGTAATACAATCCGCTCGGGTTAATTTAAGAAAATCTAATCTTATTAGAACACAAAATTTGACATAAAACGAGACACATACAATATTTTGATATTTTATGAAAAACAAAATTTAAACTCAATATACGATATTATATTTATATTCCGTTTTGTATAAATTTTGTGTTACAATACATTCCTCGACAAATCAAACTAGGTGAGACTCATTAACTTATTTTGACTCATGAGACCCAGTAACTTAAATATTTAGTTTATTAAAGTTCGATGATATTTTGACGAGTGAGAGTCGATATGTTTCGAATTATCCTCCAACCGTACGTGGTTTTCAAATAAGAATTCCTCTCACGCGTGTTGCTTGATAAGCATATTTTCCTAAAGTTTAAAACTCATTAGAAAATTTGCCGAAGAAGCCATATGTTTAATACAAGAGAATAAAAAGATTGGTTTGGATCGGTCGGTTCAATTGATTGAACTGAAAACTGGAGTTGTGCTCAATCAATTTAACCATAAAAACTGCCATGCATGAAAACCAGACAAAAAATTGAACAAAAATTGGTTAAAATTGAGGTTGATGCAATTTAGAGGGTTGAATTATTTTTACGAAAATATTACTTTCTCTGTCTATTAATTTTGGTTCTTTCCACATTTGATATACATATTCATATTCAGAAATAATAAATTTAGTATTTTTTGTCGTTCATTCATTAAGTAAAAATAAAATTCATTTAATGTATGTTTTTGAATTTCTAAGAAAAAATATATCTTAATTTTTTAAAATGATCAAAGTTTTTAAACAAAATAAAATACTTGAAAAACCAAAAATTGAGAATGGAGAAAGTATTAAAACTCCATTTATCTAGAACTAATTAAATACTAGTAAGTCCTAGAGGCAAAATCAGAGACAATTTTTCCGCCTAAAATGTACATACAATAAGACCCAGAGGTGGTTTCCACTAATTATGACTTTGCAGTAGACAAGAAGTTTCAGAGTCAACCTATTCGTAATCATGTGCAACCATTAATAAGTGTCATTTATTATGATGCTGCAGTATTACACAGATGCATTAATGACAACTTTTCATTCTACCAATAACTACCCACAAATTTGCAGAGGCAAATAGTCAAGAGTACCCAAATAACTACTCGTTTAAAAACTAAACAACTAGAGGCAAATAATCAGTCCGCCCATATTCATTGCATAATCAGCCCATTTCAAAAAGTCACTTGCAAATAGGAGGTGTACCAATTTAACCATGAACTTCAACAACCATTATGTTGCCCTGTCATTACTCAATCTTAAGAGTATGTATTGCTATGTTTCTATTAATGTTTAAAATTAGAATCTACTTATGCACTTCAATTTTAATTTTTTAAATATTTACATGGATTTATTTTTTTGTGTGGTTTTTTTACAGTTTCACATGCACAACCCAAATTTTGATCTAGCCATTTTTTTTAGATGAAAGTGTTTTTGTTGAAGAGATAAATTTTAAGAGTTTGAAATTTGATTTCGTTTCTGAGATGAAGAGGGAGTTTTGAATATCTTTTGAAGGTGGAAATTTGATTTAAGTAACCGTTAAAGGGAGAAGGAAGAGTTAGTAGATAATAATTAGAGGTTAAGGTAGTTACAATTTCAAAGGGAAGTAGCCGTTTTTTGTAGTTAATGTACGCTGAGTAACAAAGAGGTGGCAGGAAGGAAGAGAAATCAGCAGTGAGAAACGTGCATACAGGATAGAGTGGTTTGCATTCTAACGTTTTATTTATGCTTTTCCATAGAGGAGGATGGTGCGCATCTGAGTTGCCCATCCTCAGACTTTAGAGAAGGACGTTTAAATTCAGGTTTTGATCCACAGACATAGGGAGGATGGACTTTGACCAAAATAGATTTTAATAAAATTTTAATTTTGACATTCTGGTGATAGAGAGTTTTTCTAAAATATTTTTGAAACGATCTTCTTGGAGAGGTTTAGTGAAAATATTTGCAAGTTGGTTTTCTGTTTCAATGAAAATTAATTCTATATCCCCTTTTTGAACATGATCTCGTATGAAATGATGTTTAATTTCAATATGTTTAGATCTAGAATGTTGTATGGGATTTTTTGAAAGATTTATTGCACTAGTATTGTCACAAAGAATAGGTATTTTGACATACCTTAGTGAATAATCTTCAAGTTGATTTTTTACCCATAGCATTTGGGAACAACATTGTGCCGCTGAGACATATTCAGCCTCAGTTGTTGATAAGGCAATGGTGCTTTGTTTCTTGCATGACCAACTTATGAGTGATTGACAAGCTCCACTTGTACTTTTTCTTTCCACTTTGTCTCCCGCATAGTCAGCATCGCAGTAAGCTGTAAGATCAAGATTTTGGCAATTTTTATACCATAGACGATCAGTTGTGCTAGCCAAATATCTAAAGATTCTTTTTACAGCAGTAAGGTGTGATTCTTTAGGTGATGAGTGGAATCTAACACATAAGCCAACTGCAAATACTATGTTTGGTCTGCAAATAATGATCCAATCATTCCCCTGTAATCTTTTTCAGATATGGAATTTCCTTCATCATCTTTATGTAACGTTGAGGATGGGTGCATAGGGGTTCCCATAATTTTCGCTGAATTCATGTTGTATTTGTTTAGAAGATCTTTGGTGTATTTTTCTTAAAAAATAAAGATGTCGATTTCCAATTGTTTAATTTGTAAACCATGAATTTTTTTTAACTCTCCTATCATGCTCATTTCAAACTCACTTTGCATGAGGTTAGAAAAGTCTTTGCACATCTTTTCATTTGTAGACACAAAGATTATGTCGTCAACATATATTTGAACAATTAATAAATCCTCTTTAAGAGTTTTCTTGAAGAGTGTAGTGTCATTTTGTCCTCTTGAGAATCCATTTTCTTTTAGGAAAGAACTTAACCTCTCATACCAAGCTCGAGGAACTTGCTTTAATCCATAAAGAGCTTTCGAGAGTTTGAACACATGGTTAGACTTCTTCTTGCTTACAAAGCCAGGAGGTTGGTGAACATATATTTCCTCATTTTAGAAACCATTTAAAAAGGCACTTTTGACATCCATTTGGAATAATTTGATACCTTTATGAGTGGCATAAGCAAGGAGTATTCTGATAGCCTCAAGCCTAGCAACAGGTGCAAACGTTTCATCATAGTCATGATGTTTAAGTTTCCTTTTAATGATTGTCTGGTCCTGACTCCATTTGCCATATTTCCAATGATATGGTCTAGAGGATGATGAATTACCAGTTTCCTTCCTCTTGGAGGTTACTGAGAGGTTGGATCAGAATTGTGCTCTTCATTTGAGCCTTGATCATTAGAGGATAAATGTTCATCTTCTTCATATTTATCCATATTTTCTAAACACAAGTCATCAAACTCATAAAAAGTAACATGCATGGATTCCTCCACATTTTGAGTCTTAAGGTTATATATTATATAGCCTTTTGATGATGTGGAGTATCCTAAAAAAATGCCTTTATCAGATTTTGGATCAAACTTTCCCAAATTTTCTTTATTGTTTAAGATGTAACAGTAGCATCCAAATATATGAAAGTATGAGATATTTGGTTTTCTGCCTTTCGACAACTCGTATGGAGTTTTGTTCAAATTTTTTCTAATTGATACTCGGTTTGAAACATAACAGGTTGTGTTGATTGCTTCAGCCCAAAAGTATTTTTCAATGTTTGCTTCACTCAAAATTGTTCTAGTCATTTCTTGTAGGGTAATATTTTTCCTTTCAACAACTCCATTTTGTTGAGGAGTTCTTGGACAAGAAAAATTATGTGATATACCATTTTCATCAACAAACCACATGTTGTTGTCTTGTGATATGAGAAACATCCTCATTTTTCCTTTCCAATGATAGTAATCTGTGTCATCGAAGTAGGGATGTCTGCTAGAGGATCCTCCTTCGGGTACATACTTAGCTTTTGACATTTTTTTCTTTTTCTTGATCTTTTTCTCTTACACGGTTAGACGTAATTTTCTAGAGAACCTTGCTCTGATGCCAATTGTAGTAGTTAAAATATCACTAGAAGGGGGGTGAATAGAGATATTGTAGTTTTAAAATTTTCTTATGAGCTGTTTAAAACTGTATCCTTTACTAGAGGATGAAACACAAAATTTATGAGGATCAACGTTTGTAACAGAAATAATAAAACATGTAAAAATGACACACAAATTTATACTGGTTCACCCAAAATGGGTTACGTCCAGTTCTTCACAAACTTGTGAGTTTCACTAATGTTCAAGATAACTTGTCCTCTAATGGGACTCTTTTTCTATGTGTGTTCTTCAGCCTCACCAGGCTTACACTATCTTTCTTATTGATTTACACACCAAGTTTATATGAACTTGGAATATACAGGTTTAGTGAATTGTGATAAAGACTGTAGGATATTTTCAAAACTAAGAGGATATTTTCAAAGATATAGTTAAAGACTGTAGAAAATGCAAAGAGAGGATGAAATTGCTTTTCTTAGCTTTAAGTGTTTCTCTTTTGTATGAGTAGTTGTTGTGTAGAATGATGAAGAGTTCTCTTCCTTTTATAGAGGCGATGAAGCTTCATTCATGAGGAAAAGTACCAAGTGACCGTTGGAGACTTGTTTAATTGTCCATGGTCATGAATTTGATTTACAAAAGTGACATTCAACTGTCCTTGTAATTCATAAGCTTAGGAGGATGAGTTTGCAGTTTGTCCTCGGATAGGAGGATTGAGCTTTCCATAAATTAGGATATGACTTGTACTTTTAACTTTTTCCTTTTCCAAGAACTGTAGAGTATTGCTTTTCTTGTCAATGACAACACTTTTTCGTCCTATGGTACTTTTGAACATTTCCTATGTAAGAGGATGAATGGAACCAGAAGTTCATCCTTTCATTGTTTATCCTTTGGCGTGAATCCTCTTCTCATGATTTGTTTATCCTTTTGCTTTAGTACTGTTTATCTTTAGATACAGATTCATCCTCTTTGAATTTGTCGTAGATTCATTTTTTTCTGTAGTATTGTAAATCCTCTGTCTTAGAGGTTAAAGTTTCATCCTCAACTTGTTTATCCTCTAGCTTAGAGGACATGTTAAATTGTGTCAAATATACTTCTTTTGATCAAGGTGATGAGGAACCTGTTTTCTAATTGGATACACTCAAGAGCACAGGTTAGATAATAAGTATAATCATAATCTTTGAAATAATTTTGTTATCATTGAAACATTTTAGAGGGATTTTATCTAAACAATACATTTGGTGAAGAACTTACAGAGAATATTGAGGTTGTTATTATAAAAGAAATTGTGTTGCCATGAGTGGTTAGGTACCTCTACTATATATATGTATGTCAGGTACCTCAAACAACCTGAAGTAGTCAATATGTTATCTACTTTGACAAACAAATTCTTTTTATTAGTTTCTAAATTTTTCTTTTTACTTTAAGATATTTGTATGAAAATTTCATCAGTGCACATTTAAGAAATTAGTTTTGCTTCTGATCTCCACATTTAACGTCTACAAGCTATGAAGAAGATAGAGAACAAGAAATATCTCACATATTCATGAAAATCAAGGAGATGGATAAGCAAATACTTGCACCTTAGAATATAGGGTGATGTTTCTTTTAAAATGACAATATATTGGAAATAAATTTTAGATAAATCTACAATATTTAAATATTGAGAGTAGGTATATATATTGGATTTTGATTGTCATCAATATCATGGCTGACATAATTTACTATTTGAATTTGTTGAATGGTGAGCCTCATAAACCATGTATAACACATAAACCATGTTAAACTTCAAATGGTGTTTATGTGAACAATAATTTATAATTAATACACATTCAATATATATGTTTGGATATTGATGGTGAGCCTCAACATCACCAAAATATGGTTTATGTGCTAAACTTTTCTTAGTGTTTTTGTAAAAAATAATTTATAATTAATACTCATTTGAAGTTAATTTTATTTTGATAGAATTTTAAAAATTTATCGCGCCCGTAGGGGAGCTACGGTGACCCATCTAAATATAATAACATCACATGAAAAAATATAAAGGTATTTTAATGTTATCTTCAAATAATTATGTAGTGTAAAAAATATTGATGTACATGTTTATTTTTATTGTTCTCGCCAAGATAACAATGATGATTGTGGATATTATGTCATGCAATTTATGAAGAGATCATCATTGAAAATCAAAACACGATTCCAATTAATGTACATAAAATTAATTTAATTATTATTTGTAATCATAGACATTTAATATACTTCAGTTCTAACTCAAATTTTATGTTTACCTTTTTATTTTAAGTACTTTTTTGAATATAATTGTCTTACCTACTCTAAAACAAGTTAACTAAGTGGAAGGAGGATTGAGCTAATTATATGGTCAGTAAGTTTTTGGTGTGTTACAAACTCTTAGATGTTTTTTGATAATTTGACCCTATCAATTGTGTTGTGTGGTGCTGCAAGTATGTTGAGCTATTTATGGTTTGTTGAGTTTTTTTCTTCAATGCAAGAAACATGACAATGAAGAGAACCATGATTGTATTTGATAAAGAGAAAAGAGTTGATCAAATATTAATGTCGTTTTGGTTTGCACATATATGTTTGGATGGGTGAAAGGTAATACCTAGTGCTTAGTATCAATAGTTCTATTGGTATCAATTAATTTGTTTTAAAATTGATAGATACTTGGATGTGGAGGAAAAATTTGTATACTTTGAGAACCTTGTCTTTTTTGTATTTTCCTCATTTTGGATGGGTTAATATTAATGCATTTAGCTTTTAAAAAATAATGATTTTAGTTTATGTTGTTTACACCATGAAATTTGATTAATTTTCTTGTCTTATATCCTAAACTATTATCACAATAGAGCTATAAAAAGCTATAGAAGCTAATTTGGTCATTTTTTTTATAAATATTTATAAAAGCGCTTTAAGAGGCAGTTTTGAAATCCAATTTAATATCGAGCTATAATAGCCCATTTGTTATAACGACTATAATAATTTGGTCATTTAAATAAAAAAATTATAATAACGTTTTTTATAACAAAAGTTGTATAAAAGGCTTCTTTGAAAACCAATTTAATACTGAGCTATAAATCGCATATGAGAAAAACGCTATCTAATGTTTACCTATAATAGCGCTATAAAACGTCACCTACTTTTAATATCGCCAAAATTAATATTGCTACGAAAGACAAACATAAGCTCTATAAAATGTGTTTTTTGTGACCCAATGTGATGGTCTATCCTAGATCACATCGACTCTCGATCACTACTGTTGGATGAAAACCCTACCATGATTATAGCCACTAGATGGAAGCCACCTATCAGATAGTTAAAAGACACATGTCCAACGTTAAGCCAAGAGTTCCCTAGTATATATACAGTGAGAAATAAGTTAATGGTTTCCTTGGGCGTCCAACATCGGGTTCCCCTTCTTATCGACCTTGAGCTCTTTTTTGAAAGCACCTACAAATGATTGCAGTCAATTAGCATTGTAGAGTTCGGTGGGACTGTAACATCCCAAATCAAAGGACTAAAAACAATTAGAATTTCAAATTTTAAAACATTCTAATTTATAGATTATTATGATTATATTATTAGTATTATTATTATTATTATTATTATTATTATTATTATTATTATTATTATTATTATTATTAATACTCTAATTGTTAGCAATAACCAATTTGCTTAAAATAAGATGACATTAGTAAGTTGTTTTGTTTGTTAGAGACTTATAAAGTATAATAGGAAATTTGTTTTGTTTGTTTAAGGTTTATGTGAAATAGATAATAACAAACAAAGTTAGTATAACAACCTTTGTTATGTAATTACCTATTATTAAGGAGTCAAACAAAATCAAACAAACAACCAATCCTAAATGAATTCAATTCTAAATGAATTCAATTTGTACTATTTGTAACAACCAAGAATTTGATGGGGCAAATATAGGATACCTAGTCAAATTATGTCAAATTATCTTATAAATATTTAAATATAAATAGATAGAAAGAAGAAAAATACTGAATTAAAAACTCAATAGAGAAAACTATGCCAAAATATAAAGAGGAGCAAAAGTACGGTTGCAGTTGCAATATGGGTTAATAACGATTAACATATACGGAACATTTTTATCAAAGAACGCTTCAAGAGGTGAGTAATCAAACCCTTTAAACTTTCATGGTACATTTATTTTGGGAATTTGGGATGGAAAAAGAGTTATATTTTGAATGGTACTTTCTTATAAAATTATATTTTGTTGAGAATCTAACTCTATTAAAATTGGGATTTTATGAACGGTAACAATAAATTATGAATTGATTTATTTACTATTGTTTGATGAATTACCGTTTTTATGATTGTTTGAATATATATTCATTAAAAGATTGTTTTATGATATTTTCTTGAATGATTGTTACTATTATATATTCAAATAAAATATCATATTATAAATATATATATTCTTTAATAGATAATTTTATTATATTTTCTTGAATGATTGTTGTTATTATATATTCAAATGAAATATCATATTGTAAATATATATTCTTTAAAAGATTGTTTTATTATATTTTCTTGAATGATTGTTGTTATTATATATTCAAATGAAATATCATATTGTAAATATATATTCTTTAAAAGATTTTTTTATTATATTTTCCTGAATGATTGTTGTTATTATATTCAAATGAAATATTATATTATAAATATGACCTTACGATTATGATTGTTAAAAATATTGATTACTTTGATTGTGTGTGCTGGAGATGGGTCTTGTACCCCACATATTGATGAGTTTTAAACTTCACAAAGAGATGAGGTTTAAACTCCACATGGATGGGTCTTGTACCCACATATTGATGAGTTTTAAACTTCACAAAGAGATGAGGTTTAAACTCCACATGGATGGGTCTTGTACCCCACATATAGATGAGTTTTAAAATTCACAAAGAGATGAGGTTTAAACTCCACATGGATGGGTCTTGTACCCCACATATAGATGAGTTTTAGACTTCACAGAGAGATGAGGTTTAAACTCCACACGGATGGGTCTTGTACCCCACACTGGATGAGCTGGTGCTCCACATGATGAGATAATACTCACTTCGTGGAAGTAGTATATCTCCATATAACGATGAGACATCCTTGAATTGATTGGTTTATTTTCTGCATAATAAATGTGTATATTGGATTTATTCGATTATTATAGATGTGAATTATTGCTAATTTAGTTGCTGACTTTTTATTAATTATTGGAAGTAATTGGTTATTATAGAAAATCTTAGTTATATCATATATATTTCTAAATAATATTTTTGGAAGAAAGCGGGTGCCATGATCGATTTTTCCGGTTACCGCGCCAGCTGAGAACAATACTTGCTTTAAAAATGTGTGTATTATTCACTGGGATTTAGTATCTCATTAAAGTGTTGTTTTCAAAGACTGAGACCGTCGGGGACGTCGAGAGTTGAGAAGTCATACTTCCTTTGAGAAGAGTAATTTCCTTAGATTAGGTTAGTAGATCAAGAGTTAGTAGACATAGTGTCTACATTGTAGTTTATTTCGGGATTAGTTATTAAATGCCCAGATTTGAATATTTTGATTATTAAGGAATTTTCAGCTGTAAGGTTTTATTTTAAGGATTTTACAATATTATTTCTTTCGAGAACTTCTTTATTTAGTATAGTACCTTTTCTCTTATATAAATATGAAAACATTTTTCGTTATTTTTATACCCACGTAACTAGGCGTTACAGGGACTAAGCTCTTCCAACCTATACGTCAATTCATCTTGCCTACAATTGAAGTGAGCTCTAGTCCAAACCTTCGGAAAGCGATCGCGACAAGTTATCTTCAGTTCACCATCCTCGTCAAGGACGGCATCACCATTCAAGTCATAAAATAGGTCAATGATGCAAAAAAATTATGAGCCTCCTCTGACTTTGCTACAACATAGTAATATCGCCTTTTGAACCTCTTCAACGAGTCCGTGAAGGAAGTAAAACATTTTTTCTTTTGCTTAAAAGAAACATTCCTTTGTTTCAACTTAGGATTTTCTTCATGCTAAAGAAACCAAAAAATATTAATGAAGAAATGACTGATGGAACCAGTTTCAAAAACTGACACGTAATTTGGAAGGCCATAATATAAGTCCAGTAATTCAGATGGAGTTGTGAATGGGCGAGCTGGAGATGGTTCAAAAGAGCTATCTCAAACATTCTAAAAGGAAGGCAAAATTCCATATGTCAAAAAATAGAATCATACATAGTGTTCGCACAATTTCTAAGGTCACTACAATTTCTCTTTGTCCGTTTAGGCCTCCTAAGGGATCACAATGTGTAGGGTACTATAGTATTTGTCCCTATACATGCAATTAAAAAAAATACTCGTACCCGTGTCTGCACCCTCGTAGGTATCAACTTTAATATCCGTACCCTTACTCTTTGGGTGCCTAAGTGTCCATACCCATACTCATTACCTGCGCTTTAACTAAAAAAAGATCGATAAATAATTGCTATTATTGTGATTAAATTTAAAAATTATCCAATAATCTTAAATCCAAATCATAAAGTATTACAAACCAAAATATTTTCTAACTCAACATCCAAAACATTTAAAATGAGCGAACATTACAATACACATCCAAACATCTATAATAATATTTTATAAAGTTGCAAGTCCTAGGGCTATATTATTTGAGATCTATAAAAAAAATTGAATTGTATATTATATAAGTCAAGTGTAATTTTAAAGTCACGATTAATGACACAAAATTCTTAGTTATAAAGTCACAATTATTTACCTCTTTATCAAAATCAGATTCTTGAAAAGTTTGCAAACCTCTATCTTTCGATTTTAAACATTGTAGAGGTCCAATGATACCAATAGGTGTTAAAACACAAAAGAAAATAAATAGTTAAACTAATCACAAATATAATATAATAAATAAATAATATATTTATATAAGTGCGGGTGCGGGGCGGATACTATAATACCCGTACCCGCCAATCAATTTTGTGGGTAATTATCCGTCCCCATACTTATAACCATTATGTGGATGTTTACCTACCCATTGTGGGTTTTATTTTGCGGATACCCATTGGGTCTGGATCTAATTGCCATCCCTAGGCCTCCTAGTCGACCAATCGTCCTTCAACCCCATTTTCCTAAAAACATCTGACAAATTGTTTCCTTCTTTCGTGAAAAGGAAAACAACTCCAAGAAGTTCGTTAGTCACCCAATTCATGTCCTAGAAATCCGAGGGAAGTACAAGTATGTATGAGGTCGACACCCTATCATCGACCATTTCAAATCATGATCGACGAAAATGGATGAGAGCAAGTCAATAAAAGTTACACTCTTTCACCCACTTTGATGAAGAAGGAATGAAAGGAGGCAAAAGAAATTTAAAATGTTGAAATGATAGTAAGTATAGGAAAATAAAGCCAGGACCAAAACCGCCACCCGAAATGGAGGAAAGAAAAGGAAATACCCAGTACCATTGTCCACGATGGAGAAAAAGGATCAAGAAACCCCAAAGCTACCATGAACTCACTGTGGACGTTGGCCAGAATCAAGAACTTACGATACAAAGGCAGAATACATGAAATTGTAACGAAGACAGACACCATTAAAATCAATGAAATGAAAGGGAAGAAGAGAAACTCACCAATAAACTTCTTAAGAAATAGAGAAGAGAAAGTCGAAGCAGTCCACACCAAAAATCACCTAGAGTTCGTAGAAAATTTCAAGATATTGAAAAAGGCCAAAAACAACTCTTAAAGCAGGTTCCACCTATTTATAATTTGAATCCACAAATCAGACGCGAATCCCAATGCATGCATCAAACAACCTACAAAAATTTAGACCAAGAAACCCTAGAAACCAATAGGCACCTAGGATGATTATGATGATCCAAGTTCAACACACGTCACCAGGAAACGACTGAAAATAAGCCTCGAAAGAGGCCTTATGACACAATAATTAATGAAGCAACCCTTCATAATATGCCCACTACAAAGTAACAAACGACTTCGGTCCCTGAGACTCTCCAAAATTACAACTGGACCTGAAATCCCACACCGAGTTGAGCACTATTTCGTGTAGAGTACATAAATTCATATCCATATCAATTCTTGATTTCATCATATAACTGACTTGGGGGCAACTGTTCTAGGTCGGACTCGGGTCCACTTAATTCAGACCCAATATCAGTACGTTCTGCAACAAAACTTTCTCAATACCAGGCTATGATACCAAATATTAACTTAGAAAATATTAACTCTGTTTTTGCTGGCTGGAGTTTTGCAGCAGCATCCTTCTTCTAGGTTCCGTTTATTTTATGTAGTATTACCTCAATTAATTGTATAATAATTTATGAATATTGGTTAGAAGGGTTCAATTTCAAGATTCTTTTGTCATGATTTTGTAGCGATAGTTTTAGCGGGAGATGATTAGTATTCCAAATAATAGAATAAAAATTGTGGAAATTTTATCTATCAAACTCCTACCGGTAACAAAGTACTACAAAATTAAACATAAGGGGTTACCTAGTCTAATAGATAACAGTATGTTTAAAGAAATGGGTTAGAGGGTGTAACTATATAATTCTTCTAAAAAATAACTTAGAAGCGATTTTGAACTAAAAAATTGTTTTAATATATTCTCTACGAAATATTTTAAAGAAATCTTCGATGCCAACATAAAGTTTTTAATTGATCGTTTAAATATATTTTTAATATTTATAAAATAATAATTTTTCAATTTTAGTCTCCATAAAAAAAATATAATTTTAGTTTTTACAAAATTATCATATATACGTTTTAGTCAATTTTTTGTTATTTTAATTTTGAGTATTTTATATTTAAAAAATTTATATTTAATTCATTTTAAGTTAAAAAATTTTAATTTTTTTTAATATTTTAAACATGTTTGAAAAAAATTATTTAAAATATTAAAAGTGAAGAACGATTAAACATGTTTTTGTTTTAATAAGAACTAAAATATTTAGTCCCACGTAGATAGCTCGTTTGGTGAGTTAAGAGATGTTGAATGAGTTATAAGAAGGAGGACTTAGATTCAAACCCGAACAAACTAACTTAACAACTAATTTACTAACATTTGACTATAAAAAAATAAAAAATAAAGGATTAAAATATTTTGTTGGATAATTTTTATAAGACTAAAAATTATAATTTTTTTTTATAGAGATTGAAATTAAAATGTTTAAATTTTATTTGGATAAAAAAATATATTTAGTTCTTAAATTAAATAGAAAGTCTGAATTGATGAGGCCTTTATTTTTTTTGATAAAGATCAACTTTTTTTTAATTTTTATATACGTATAAGAAAAATAGATCCAGGCTACATGCAATGCTTGTTTATAAAATGACAATTGGATCAACCCAGCAAATTAATATTATTAAAATGCTCTAAAAGATAGGAGAAGACTTCACCCCATGTTCCAATTTACACGCGGTCAATGCATGAAAATTATTTTTTTTTACAAACCTTTTATACAAATTTTATCATTTTTAATCCCATCTATTATAAAAATAAATACTTTTAATTTTTTATTTTTAAAAGTGGAGTGTTTTTAGTTCCTTGAAAGAGACCAAAAACTTTAATAAAAAAAACAAAAGCCTAAAATCATTCCATTTTTATAAAATAAGTGATGAAAAATTTACAAATTTTTTATAAAGACTAAACATAAGAGATTTGTAATTTTTTTCAAAAACAATTTATAACTTTATAAAAACTAAAAATATATTTTTCATTTATCAATTACTAATATATATATATATATATCAACCACCAACAGTAATCAATAAAGCATTACTCTATCAAACTAGATCTTTTGTTTTAAAATAATCACTTTCAGAGTTTTCATTCCTGTTATAGATTTAAAAAACAATGATAATATGAAGAAAAAAAAATAGCTTCAAATGAGAAATTATTTTGAGTAGTTTCTCTCAAAAATAATTTTCCATAACTAACTATTTTAAAAAGGTGGGATTTTTATTACATTTAAGAGAAACAAAATATTCAGCTTTGTTTTTAAAAGTATTTAAAAATTAATCTCTAAATTATTGAACATCAAAATCACTTATTTTATAATATGTCAAAAAGGACCCTTAATATATTTATAAAGAATTAAAATTAAAAATAAACTACAAATAATAATAGTTTTCATTCCATTAAAAAACAACGATAAGAATTATTGAGTTAATTACCTAATTAGGGTTGATTACATATATGTTGTTGGAACATAGTATGTTATTATGTGAATTTAAAAATAATAAAAAAATAATAATTATTCTGTTGAAGTCCCACATTGGAAAGAATTTGTTTTTGTAAATTCAAGTGGAAAGAAACATGTTTTTTTAAAATTCAAGTCCCACATTGGAAAGAAATTTTTTTGAACTCCCACATTGGAAAACTCTCCTATTTTGAATATGCTAAAGTCCCACATTGATTAGAAATCAATTGTGAGTTTGCTTCCATCACTATATAATGAGTTTCAATCTATTGTGAAAAGCACACCAAAGTTGGATGTTTTTCCCAACTTTCTCTTTTCTCCCTCTTTTATTCTGCTCGCCTATTTTCGAGTCACTTCTCCCCTTTCTTTCTGTCCCTTTCGGTTTTAGAGCGGTTATTATGCTGCAGTCCCTTTCGGTTTTAGAACGGTTATTATGCCGTAGTCCCTTCGATTTTAGAACGGTTATTATGCCGTAGTCCCTTCGGTTTTAGAACGGTTATTATGCCGTAGTCCCTTCGGTTTTAGAACGGTTATTATGTCGTAGTCCCTTCGGTTTTAGAGCGGTTGTTATGTCGTAGTCCCTTCGTTTTTAGAGCGGTTTTTGTGCCGTATTGCGAATGACTTTATTGTCATATTGAGAGTGGCTTTAACTGCCATATTGAGGGTGTAATTCTAGAACGGTTTTCTACGGTGCAGTGGAACTCCGATACAGTGAATCTGGGTTGTTTTATCCTGGGGACTTCGTGGTTGATAGTCTGCCTTGCACAATTTGGGCAGTGCCGCGAAATGTCTTAAAGAGAGCGACCTAGTCCGTGACTCAACCCAGTAATATCTTCGGTGGCATAAATTGTGATTTTAAACAGTTTTTCGAAACTCAAAAATAACAATTTTAAGACGTTTCTTTCTGCCATGTCAACCGAAGAAATTACTGGATTTGGATTTGGTTCTGTTGCCTCTGATTTCAATAAATTGTTTCAATTTGAAGCAAACAGAAAAGGATAAGAAAGCTAGAGAATTAACCCATGGGAGAATAATGATAAAAATCATATTCTTAATAGACTTGCTGATGATCTGTATAACTACTACAGTTCCAGCAATACTGCTAGAGATGCTCTGAATAAGTATGTTGTAAGCTGCTATTCAGAGTATCATATGTCTGATGACATATCCGGGAAGGCTGAAGATAACTCATGAGATCATCTATTAAGGTACGTCATTCATGATATATTTAATTTAAATGTTGAAATTTAATATGTCTCTTTTTGTTTGAATGTTGAAATCAATAAAATGTCTCCTGCTTACATGTTGTATGGTTTTAAGTTTTGACATGCTAGACTATGTGATGTGAACACATTTGATTTCAAATTTAAGTAACCTAGGTTTAATTCCAAAGTTATCTATGAATGATTTTGAAAAATGTGAATTTTTTAGTTAAGCTAAAATAAAAAAAAAATAAGAAAAAAAAATAAAAAAGTTCACATAAATTTGTAGTTAGAGAATCTGAGTCTTTAGATTTATTACACTTTGATATATGTGAACTTGATGGGACGTTAACAAGAAATGAAAAACGTTGTTTTATTACTTTTATTGATGATTGCTCTGACTATACTTTTGTATATCAAATGAAAAATAAAAGTGAAACACTTGACATGTTAAGGATCTTTGTAACTGAAATTGAAAATCAATTTAGTAGAAAGATTAAGAGGCTCTAAGTATGATTCTAGTTTGATTAATGCATTTTATAAATTGTCTGGAATTATACTTGGAACAATTGCACCATAATTGCTTGAAGTGAATGGTAATGGTGTAAGAAAAAATAGAACTCTTATTAGTTGTTGCTAGTATGCTTAACTCTAGTGATGCATCTCATTGGTGTGAGAAAAAATATATTGCTTATTTCCTATGTTTTGAATAGAGTTCCTAAATCTAAAAATGAAACATCTCCTTATGAGATAGTGAAGAAAAGACAATTGAACGTGTCTTATTTTCGAACTTGGGGTTGTCTGGCTTATGTCAGAATCCCCGACCCCAAGTGAATTAAACTCGCCAGTAGAGTCTATGAATGTGTATTCTTTGGGTATGCAGTAAACAACAAAGCGTATAGGTTTTATGACCTAAATACAGAAGTGATCATAGAGTCAAATGAGGTTGACTTCTATGAAAATAAATTCCCTTTCAAATCGAGAAATAGTGGGGGCAACGAACCTAGTCAAGTTCTTGTGACAAGAAGCACTGAAGGCAACAAACAAGGAGAAACAGAAACTCGAAGGAGTAAGAGAGTAAGAGTTGCTAAAGATTATGGACCTAAATATATGGCCTATAATTTAGAAGAGAATCCTGCAAATCTTAAAGAAGCTTTGTCATCATTGGATGCAGATTTATGGCAAGAAGCTATAAACGATGAAATGGATTCTCTAGAGTCTAACAAGACCTGACATCTAGTAGACTTGCTTCATGGTTGCAAATCAACAGGTTGTAAATTGATTTTGAAAAAGAAACTAAAACCCGATGGATCTGTTGATAAATACAAGGCACGCCTTGTAGCCAAAGGTTTTAGACAAAGAGAAAATATAGATTTTTTCGACACTTTTTCACTAGTCACTAGAATAACATCCATTAGGGTGCTCATATCACTTGCGGCTATTCATAACCTAGTGATACACCAGATGGATGTTAAAACAGTTTTTTTTTTAAATGGTGACGTAGAAGAAGAGATTTATATGGAACAACCTGAAGATTTTGTAATACATGGGCAAGAAGACAAGGTTTGTAAGTTAGACAAGTCTCTGTATGGTCTTAAACAAGCTCCTTAGAAATTACATGAAAAGTTTGATAAGTTGATTATATCGAATGAGTTTAAGTGAATGAAAGTGACAAATGTATTTACTACAAATCTGAAAATAGCATTTGCACTATCATATGTCTCTATGTATACGACTTACTCATATTTGATTCAAACATTCATGCTATAAATATTGTGAAATCATTGTTGTGTAACAACTTTGATATGAAAGACCTCGGAGAAGCAAATGTAATCCTTGAAATCAAGATTACTAGGTCAGAAAATGGAATTTCTTTGGATTAATCTCACTATGTTGAAATAATCCTATAGAAATATAAATATTTTGACTGTAAACCTGCTTACACACCATATGATCTAAGTGTGAAACTTTTCAAGAACACTGGTTAAGGTGTTAGACAAACTGAATATGCGAGCATCACTGGCAACCTCAGGTATGCCATTGATTGTACTAGACTCGACATTGCCTACGTCGTGGGACTGTTGTGGAGGTTTACTAGTAGACCTAGTATGGAGCATTAGCACGCTATCGAAAGAGTCACGAGATACCTAAAAAGGACCATGAATCTCGGATTACATTATCAAAGATTTCCTACCGTCCTTTAAAGATACAGTGTTATTGATTGGAACATCTTATCAGATGACTCCAATGCAACTAGTTGTTATATTTTAGTATAGCTAGTGGTGTTGTATCTTGGAAATCGAAGAACAGACGATATTGGCTCAGTCCAGTATCGAGTCTGAAATGGTAGCACTAGCTACTACTAGTGAAGAAGCGAGCTAGTTGAGATCCCTTTATGGGAAAAACCTATGACAGATGTGTTGATCCACTGCGATAGTACCGCGGCTATTGCGAAGATTGAGAATCGTTATTACAACAATAGGAGACGACAAATTTGTCGTAAGCACAACACTGTTAGAGAGTTACTTTTTAAAAGAGTTGTTATAGTAGATCATGTACGCACTGATGAAAATTTGGCAGATCCTTTGACGAAAGGATTAGCTAGAGAGAAAGTCATAAATACATCCACAAGGATGAGACTAATGCCTATAGAGTCACTCATGATGGTAACCCGACCTAAAAGACTGGAGATCCCAAGAATTAGGTTCAATGGGTAATAACAAGTTGTGAAGTGATATGAGATGAACATGCTATTATAAATTAGAGAAGCATGATTCCTGAAGCGATAATAGGATGAGGTAATAGAAACTCTTAATGAGATCTATACTCTATGTGGAGGGAGTACCTAGCTACAGGAGTACTCTTGATAGACTCACCTATGTGAATGTGGAAGTGGGGCCGCTTCCTATGGAATTTTGAGGCAGAATTCCTAGAGCGTTCACTATACTGGGATACACGTGCATGGCCACTAATGCACGGGCTTTTGAGAATACACCCTAAGAAAAGGTTGTGTGTGGGTTTGATGTCAGAGATAGAGTTCAAGACTACGAGTCACTCTTGTTGAATCTGAATCTTACTTACTATGCAAAGGTTCAAGTCAAGAGACACCTTTGTTTATGCACGATCTTATAGAAGCGTTTGACGCTATTTCAGAAACACTTTTTTAAATTCAAGTGGGGGATTGTTGGAACATAGTATGTTATTATGTGAATTTAAAAATAATAAAAAATAATAATTATTCTGTTGAAGTCCCACATTGGAAAGAATTTGTTTTTGTAAATTCAAGTGGAAAGAAACATGTTTTTTTAAAATTCAAGTCCCACATTGGAAAGAAATTTTTTTGAACTCCCACATTGGAAAACTCTCCTATTTTGAATATGCTAAAGTCCCACATTGATTAGAAATCAATTGTGAGTTTGCTTTCATCACTATATAATGAGTTTCAATCTATTGTGAAAAGCACACCAAAGTTAGATGCTTTTCCCAACTTTCTCCTTTCTCCCTCTTTTATTCTGCTCGCCTATTTTCGAGCCACTTCTCCCCTTTCTTTCTGTCCCTTTCGGTTTTAGAGTGGTTATTATGCCGCAGTCCCTTTCGGTTTTAGAACAGTTATTATGCCGTAGTCCCTTCGGTTTTAGAACGGTTATTATGCCGTAGTCCCTTCGGTTTTAGAACGGTTATTATGCCGTAGTCCCTTCGGTTTTAGAACGGTTATTATGCCGTAGTCCATTCGGTTTTAGAGCGGTTGTTATGCCGTAGTCCCTTCGTTTTTAGAGCGGTTTTTGTGCCGTATTGCGAATGACTTTATTGTCATATTGAGAGTGGCTTTAACTGCCATATTGAGGGTGTAATTCTAGAACGGTTTTCTACGGTGCAGTGGAACTCCGATACAGTGAATCTGGGTTGTTTTATCCTGGGGACTTCGTGGTTGATAGTCTGCCTTGCACAATTTGGACAGTGCCGCGAAACGTCTTAAAGAGAGCGACCTAGTCCGCGACTCAACCCAGTAATATCTTCAGTGGCATAAATTGTGATTTTAAACAGTTTTTCGAAACTCAAAAATAACATATGTCATTAACAAAAAATTAGGAAATATAAAAATAATAAAAATACATTATATATAATTTATTACATTTAAATATTTTTTTTTGATTGTTACATAATTTATTTTATTGGTTTAAATATATCTATGGTCCTTGCAATTATAATATATTTTGATTCTGGTTTTCGTATGTTTTTTTGTTTGATTCACATCTCTGCAAATACAGATTCATTTTGAAATGATCCCTCAGTTTAACTTATGTTAAAAAAATTCTAACACCATTAAGCTTTTTTTAATTAAAAATTAAAAATCTAATTATATTTTGAAAATGTGACCAATATTGAGAACCCTAATTTCAATTGTCTTCCTCTAATATTCAAACAAAAACTTGTTAGTACAGTTATATTGTTTTAGTCCCAACAAAATATACACTGCTATAAAACTACTTTTCAGCTTCATGAATTACATGTCAAAAGTTTTCAAACTTTCTTTCTTACTTACATCTCAGGTCCAACATGCAACCACGAAACGCATAACTTATAACTCAACTCGCGCCCATCGGATCAGTTCTAAAACGACCAAAGATTGCGATCTGGATACAAGCAGAATGGAGCTAGCATGTGGAAAACAAAAAAAAATGAGAAGAAGGTGTGATAGCTCGTGGCCTTGCGAGTTGGAGAATAATACAGACACATTCAAAGTGACATTTGATTTTCTCCTTTGAAGGTGAGAAAGTCGTGATAAGAGGGAGAGAAAAGGGGTGAATATGTGAAGAGGGAGACAATATAATTAGGGTTCTCAATTTTGGCTAATCTTTCAAAAAATAATCAGATTTTTAATTTCTAATTTATTTTTTTTTATTAAAAAAAGATTAACGATGTTAGAATTTTTTTAACAGAAGTTAGACTGAGAGACCATATTAAAATGAATCTGTATTTGCAGGGGTGTGAATCAAACAAAAAAACTTAATTATGGTCAAAATAATTTTTTTTAGAATTGCAAGGACCAAAGACATATTTAAATCTATTTTATATATTTATTCTCTTTATTATTTTTATTTATTTATATTCTTTTTATTCTTTTTATTTTTATTTTTTTAAGAACATTTATGTCATTCTACGAATACATATGTTTCTTTTCTATTATATTTTTTTTTACTCACCTGTTTAATTTCTTCTCAAACATTGAATAAAAACACTCACCGAAGTTTTAATTTTATCTCAACGGTTAATTAAAAATAATCAACATAGAAAGTTGACACTATCAAAATTTAATGGCAATTTTATTGAATTATAAAATTATGGACTCTAAAAATTTAAGACCTTATTCTTTGAGCCCCTACTATCGCCCGATTCTGAATCTGCCTTTGGGTAAATTCTATATATTAGTTTTGAAAAATTATGGAAAAGTTATTAACAAACAATTAAAATCATCCACCTAAACTTAGATTGTTTTGGAAAAATTGTTGGTAAGTTATCAATAATAACAAATTCAAATTATCTGTCTGTATAAGTCAATTTGAATCAACGAATATGATAATAAACAAAAAACTCAAATAACACATGACACCAAGATGACAAACGAAATAATGTGCACTCGAATTGAAGAAATAAAAAAAAATAAAAATAAAAACTCAAATTTAGATAGAAATAGCCTATTTAAATAAATAAATAAAAGAATGCAGATGAGACGAGTGATTCCATATAAAAAAAAACTTTAAATCATCCATACTTGATAGAGGAAAAAGAAGGAAGAGATGACATTATAATGAACTTTTACCGACATATTTATGACATTATAAAAAGTTTCTTTACAGAAAACGAGTTTAAAATTTGATTTTTAGATCTATATTTTTTTATTTATATTTTGAGTTTTTTCAATTTAAAAAATTTATTTTTAATTTATTTTAAGTTAAAATTTTTTAAATTTTATAGATTTCTAAACATGTTTAAAAACAATTTAAAAATTTTTGTAGTTGATATATAACTAAATATATTTTATTTCAACAAAAACTAAAATCTTTCATTAAATAACCTTATAAAATTAAAAGTTATATATTTTTTATTGAAACTAAAAAAAATTTCAAACACTTCTTTTTCGGAAACACATGCACTAAGTGTTGATTAAAAAATATCCATTGCCGGAAAAAATACTCTATAGAAGAGGAGAAGACTTCATCTCATGTTCTTATTTATCTTTAGGCCCGACACACGCAACAATCTAATATTATCAAAATTTATATATTTATAAAAAATATATTTCTTTATTATTTGTTATCTTTAAGTATTTATGAAGAAAAACTAAGGCCTATCAGAACCCAAGTCAGCAAAGATTACAGAGCCTAAGAATCTCGTATGCACATAATAACAAACTTGATAAAATTAGTTTATCCTATTCAGTGTTTGATACACAACAGATAATAAGATGATATGATTTATATTTTGATAAAATAACAAATTTGTTCTTATAATCTATTTAATTTTCTTTCTTTCAAAATAACATTCATATAATTTTTTATAAATAAACAAAAGTGCTAAAAAATGTAAATAATTTATGAAGTAATTTTATATACTTGAAAAAATTGTGATTTCTCTATCCATCACAATTGAAGAATGACTCACTATCATAAAAATTGTGATTTCTCTATCTATCACAATTGAAGAATGACTCACTATCATAAAAATGTAAATAATTTATGAAGTAATTTTATATACTTGAAAAAATTGTGATTTCTCTATCTATCACAATTGAAGAATGATTTAGAGTTTGTTTGATTCAAATCCCAAAAACTCTATTTTAATATTTTAAAATTTAAAAACTAAATAATTTGTTTGGATTACTTGTTTTTAAAAACTATTTTGTAAAACTATTTTTAATATTATACTTTTTAAAACTAAAAAGTCAAACCAGATAAATGGTGTTTTACTTTTTATTTTTCAGTGTTTTTAATTCTCTAGTCAAAGAGTGTTTTAAAAAATTAAAGTTAGCAAACAAATTTTTTTAAATTTTCTTTTAAAAAACAATTTTTTAAAATTTATTTATAAAATAGTTTTCAAAAACTAAAAAGTAAAACACAATCAAACAATCCCTTACTATCATAACATTATCTCGAAAGAAAATAATTATTATTTTTCATCAATTTTTTTTTTATATTGTTATAGAATAAAATAAATAAGAAAACAAAAACATCATATATATATATATATATATATATATATAACTGTCAAATTTTAAATTCAACCTGACTTAACAATTTTGGTATTGGACACTTGAAATACACAGATAAAAAATATGTAATTTTATATCAAGCTAAAATTATATTATATTATTAAAGTTGTTGTTATCATGTAGAGCTCACGTATAAATATGTAATTTTATATCGAGCTAAAATTATATTATATTATTAAAGTTGTTGTTATCATGTAGAGGTCACGTATTGTATATAACCCAATCACCAACACTATTCAATAACATTCATGAGGTCAAACCTAACTTAAAAGTAGAAAAGAGAAAATATGAGCTCCAAAACCACTCTAAAGCTTCCACAAATTGACTTCACTAACATCAATTTAATTGGGAGTTAGTGAAATCCCAAGTCCACATGTCACTTAGTAGAATATGGTTGCTTTCAAGCTATTTTTGAAAAAGTTGCTTTAGACCTTCGAAAAACCATATTTGATTCCACAGAAGAATTCTTTGATCTCCCTTTAGAAACCAAGCAACTCAATGTGTCTAAGATGGCTTCTCATTAAGGTTATGTTGGACAAAATCCTATGTTCCACTTCATGAGAGCATGGGCATTGGTGATGCAAATATCTTTGACAAAGTAAACAATATAACCAACATCTTGTGGGCAAATGCAAACCAAACTTTTAGGTAAGTACACATCATAATATAGAGTCAATCATAGGGATAATTTTGCAAGTAATTATGGATCTTTTAAGTTTATTCTATAAAAAAAATTATTTATTTTTAGTTTTTTATTTTATAAAAATAATGTGTTTTTAGTCTTTATAGATAAACTAAATGTACCTTTTTTTAGAGGTATATAAGTTTTTTGTCCCTATAAATATATTATATTTCGTTTATAGTCTCTCCAAAAATTTTCTTCAAACAATGATCTCACAAATATTTTTCATCAATAATTTTGGTCCTTTTTTTTAAAATAATTTATATGTATCTTTTAAATTTTTAAATGATTGTTTGCATGCATGTTTAGAATATTACAAGAATCTCTCTCAAAAGAATTTAAATTTTTGGTTTAAATATGTTTTTGGTCCATGTAAATATAACATTTTTTTATTTTGGTCCTCGTAATTTTTTTTTGGTTTACATCCCTGTAATATAAAAAAAGTTTATTTTTGGTCCTTAACGTTAAGTGGACGTTACACAAACGTTAACTGACAAACGGAAACAGTTTTCTGTCCCTCTAAATATAACACTTTTCAGTTTTAGTCCGTAAAAAATATTTTTTTGAATTTCATCCCTGTAATATTCAAAAATCTCCTTAATTATAAAATAACATACAAATTAATCTTTATTAACAATAAACTTATGCCAAGTAATGTTTAAAATATTTTCACTTCCATAATTTAAAATTTATTAATCTTGTGTTTTATTTATTATTATTAAATTAATTATATTAGTATAAAATAATAATTAAAATAACTTTAGATTTAAGCTTTATAATTTTAACTAAAATCTTCTTTTACGCTTTAGATTTGTTTTATTATGACTTAAAATAAATAAAATATATATTAGGTGATAGATTTATTTTACTCATTATTTTATAATAATATAATTGTAGTTAATATTATATTAATTTTATTTTAATTATAATATTATATTATATGTTTATTTTAATTATATTATATTAAATTAATTATATTATATTACATTATATGTTTATTTTAATTATATTATATAATTAATATACAATTATATTAGTATAAAGTAATGATTAAAATTATAC
>JBBPBQ010020323.1:15830602-15874650 GCA_037974755.1 Cicer yamashitae
AATATAATTGTATATTAATTATTTAATATAATTAAAATAAACATATAATGTAATATAATATAATTAATTTAATATAATATAATTAAAATAAACATATAATATAATATTATAATTAAAATAAAATTAATATAATATTAACTACAATTATATTATTATAAAATAATGATTAAAATAAATCTATCACCTAATATATATTTTATTTATTTTAAGTTATAATGAAAGAAATCTAAAGCGTAAAAGGAGATTTTAGGTAAAATTATAAAGTTTAAATCTAAAGTGATTTTAATCATTATTTTATACTAATATAATTAATTTAATAATAATAATTAAATAAAACAGAAGATTTTAGTGATTTTTTTGAAATAGAAAATGAAAATTAATTTAATAATAATAAATAAATAAAGCAGATGATTAATAAATTTTAAACTATTGAAGTGAAAATATTTAAACATTACTTGACATAAGTTTATTATTAATAAAGATCAATTTGTATGTTATTTTATATTTAAGGAGATTTTTGAATATTACAGAGATGAAATTCAAAAAAAATATTTTTCAGGGACTAAAACTGAAAAGTGTTATATTTACAGGGACCAAAAACTGTTTCCGTTTGTTTTTGGTAACGTCCACTTAATGTTAAGGACCAAATATAATTTTTTTTTATATTACAGGGATGTAAACAAAAAAAAATACGAGGACCAAAATCAAAAAATGTTATATTTACAGGGACCAAAAACATATTTAAAGCTAAATTTTTTCAACAAATGATAGATTAAATTATATGATTTTTTAAAGGTTTAAATATGTTTTTAGTCCTTGCAAATATGAGTCATTTTGATTTTAGTCCCTGTAATATTTTTTTTTTGATTTATATCCTTATAATTTCAATTTTTTTTTAAAAAAAGGTCCTTAATGAATATTTTATAATAAAAAAAACTGACATAGTTCATTTTCACTAAAGTGGCTCATATTGAGTCTATCATTCATGATGACTGTACACTTTTTTATTATTAAAAATTGACAAACATTTAATTAAAATAGAAAATTATTTTTTAAAATAATAAAAGAAGAAAATTCTTCATCTATATTTAATTTTTGTTTAAATTTTCTGCAACATCAACTGTTCCTCTCCACCTCCAGCGACTTCTTCATCACCACCGCCAATAACTCCATCATCACAGTCGTCTACAACTCCCTCATCGCCGACACCAGTTTCAAAGCTTTCAATGTTGAAGGAGTTGCTGGTGGCGGCGATGAGGGAGTTGTAGACGACTGTGATGATAGAGTTGTTGGCGGTGGTGATGAAGTCGCCAGAGGTGGGGAGGAAGGTGATGTTGGAGGTGGCGACGAAGGAGTTGCAAGAGATAGTGCGGAAGGTGCGGCCGGTGGTGGAGCGACAGGGCTTGACGATGGAGGCGCAGTGGGGTTGGCCGACGAAGAAAAAGGTGCCGTGCAGAAAATTTAAACAAAAATTAAATAGAGAATAACTTTCTTCTTTTATTATTTTAGAAAATAATTTTCTATTTTAATTAAATGTTTATCAATTTTTAATAATAAAAAAATGTACGATCATCATGAATGATACACTCAATATGTGCCACTTTAGTGAAAATGGACCATGCCAGCGTTTTTTATTATAAAATATTAATTAAGGACTTTTTTTTTAAAAAAAAAATTAAAATTATAAGGATATAAATCAAAAAAAAAAATTACAGAGACTAAAATCAAAATGACTCATATTTGCAAGGACTAAAAACATATTTAAACCTTTTTTAAAAAGTTTTTACTGCTTAAAAATTCATATTTAATTCATATTTTGTTGGAAAGTTCTAAATCTTTACAAGGGGAGTTCTTATAATATTTTAAACATAGTTGAAAAAAATCATTCAAAAATTCGATCGATATATATACATGAGTTGACTTAAAACCAAAGACCAAAATTATTGATTGAAAATATGTTATATTTATAAAAAATTAAGAGAGACTAAAACTAAAATATATTATATTTATAAAGACTAAAAATATATTTGTGAAATGTTTTTATAGAAACTAAAATTAAAAAAATAAAGATTTCGTGGAGATTAAAAATATATCGAACCTTAGTTTATAAAACTTTATAATAATTTTTTTAATTGAAACTTATATTTCTTTAATTATTTCCTTTATTATTTTCTTCCAATTTTGCAGCAAAACTTTACATTTCTTCTCTGAGGAGCTAACACAGTTGGATCAAATTACGAGGAAGATGATTTTGGAGAGCTTAGGTGTTGAAAAATACATGGAGGAGCACATTAACTCAACCAATTACCTTCTTCGAACTATGAAATACAAAGTCCATCAATCAATTGACACAAAAGTAGGCCTTTCCGGGCATAGTGATAAGAACATGGTGACCATATTGCACCAAAATGAAGTGCATGGTTTAGAGGTGATGACCAAAGATGGAAAATGGATAAGCCACAAGCCTTCTCTAGGCAGTTTCCTTGTCTTGATTGGTGATTCTCTCCATGTAAAGTTCATTACTCTCTCCTCATAAAAACAAATTATCAATTCTTAAACTAAGTTTTAAATCGTAATTGCAGTCGCATCGTAATCCTTAATACTACAATTAATTGCGGTTAAATGCAAACAAATGCAACCTCAATTGCAGCTATGTCACTAGAGACATCAAAAAATTTGTTGTTGCAACCCATATCGTAGTTGCATATATTTCTAAAACTATGCATTAAGTTTAAATATGTATTTGCTCTCTAGTATTTTATTTTTAATCCTTGAAAAAAAAAATTATATTGAAATTATTTCCTGTAATATATAGAATATTTTATATTAGTCTTTAAATAAAGACTAAAATAAATATTTGTATGGACCAAAAATAAAAAATAAAAAATTATATTTTTATGGACTAAAAACAAGATACCAAGGAATAAAAACAAAAAAAAATGTATATTTGCAAGGATTATGGAAAAACATATTTTATAGAAACTAAAAGCCAGAAAATATAAATTTATAGGTCAAAAAGTATAATGAAACCTAAAATTTATTGTTATGATTCTAATTGAATTATAATGAAATTTTTTTAATTAAGCATATGAATTTTGCAGGCATGGTCAAACGGGAGGTTGCATTCCCCGTTTCATCGAGTGATATTGAGTGGGAATGAGACAAGATATTCAGTAGGGTTGTTTTCAGTACCCAAACCAGGATGTATTGTAAAAGTTCCAAAGGAGCTAGTGGATGAGGAACATCCTTTGCTCTTTAGGCCTTTTGATCATGATGAGTACCGCAAATATTACTTCGAAAAAGGCCTAAAAGATCAGTCTACTATTTACAATTTTTGTGGTGTTTGAACTACATTATCATGATAATGATATTAAGTGCATGTTTGAATGATTGGATATAAGTGAATTTGATGAAATCATATTGACAACGTAATTTTGTTGAAACTCTAGTTTAGACAAAATTACAATGAGTTGTTATTCTTTCAAAACTCATCATCAATTCAAACATACACTAAAATGACGTTCAAGTGTTGTCTAGAAAATTTACTTGGACTTGAATAAAAGTACTATTATATGTGTTGTTCGCATTGATTGGCTTTGCAAGTGTTGTGTTGTGTGTTCAAATGTTTCTGAATAAAGTATTTGGGCTAATAAAACTACTATGCTTTGTGTGTTTGCAGTTGATTTCGCATAGAGTTGCCTTATTTTGTCATCTTAGTCATTAACATGTCAACGTAGTTATCACAATTAAAACACTATAACATTTTTTAATTTAGGTCATGCCAACACCTGAAAAATTATGGTCCAAAAAACATAAAAATAGACAACTCGTTTTTCTAATAATATACATATTATGATACACTTATTTGTTTTTCTATAAAAATAAAAAATAAAAAAGAAACCATCACTTATTCGTTTTAGACCACAAGTTAAAAAGTGTGGGCATTTTAGACCACTAACTTTAACTGTTGCCTATAAGGATGTGAAAAGCAACACCTTAAAAGTGTTGCCTCAAGATATAAAGTTTTGTCTTTAATAGGTTTAACCAATAATATATAAGTGTGAGATAAAAATTTAAAAAGTGTTGTCTAAAATTTAATGATATATGCAGTTAAGTGCAAGAAAACAATAATATGGTGTTTCCCCCAAAATCTAGTGCTTTCCCACATATTCTAATTTCCAAAAACCTAATCTAGAATATTTTCTAAAAACATAATTTAAGGAAGAAAAAAAAATTAAGTGTCTCTCATAGGTTTAAAATGTTAAATTATCCAAACCGAACATAATGAGTTGGTTCAGATTAGATCCGAACTTAAATGAGTTGGGTCAAAATATGAATTGAATTGGTTTGGATGATCGGATTCGCGGGTTTACCGATATCCATGAACACCCCTAATGACCACGTTCTTCCCTTGCCTCTTGTTGGGTAGACTCACTCTCCAAGTGAAACTCACCAATTTTATTAATATTATTATTAGTAGTATTAGTATTATTATTGTTATTATTATGAAAGAAATAAAAGAAAGAAAGAAAGAAAAAGGAACAAAGTGTTTTATTGGGCTTGACCCATGTGAAGAAAAAATAAAAGGGATTTAGAAATCCTTAAGGAAGCTAGCAACAGTACCGATACCGCACAGGAAAAGTAGAAGATAAAGTGACGGCAATAGTGAGAAAAGGAGAAGAGAAGAAAAAGGATTGGTTCCGGTGGTGGTAACAGGTGTGTAGCAAACTTGCTCCGTTTGATCTGCAATTTTAATATGTTATTTCTATCACTGAGTTTGTTATTTTAATATACAGTCTGAGTAGTTTTACCTTCTTTGAGAGTTACTTTAGAATACCCACTTTAGTAGAAGATTGTTAGGTTGTTGTTATTGTTGAGTAATGTTCTCTAGTGTTACTAAGAAGACTCTGGTGTACCCATTAATTATTATAGTGGAAGTTTTTACTAGATTAAGTCCCGTGATTTTTATTCCCTCAATTTAAGGGAAGTTTTTCTACGTTAAAATTGTGTTTGTTTCATATTTAATTTTTTGCCCATTATTTTTGCTCTGTGGAATTGTATTTTCTATTTGTCCATTTATCTGCACAGGTGAGGGAAAAATATTCTGCGTTATTAAGATAATTATCTCTGATTTTTCTCAAAACCTCTCCATCTTCTATCTTACCCCTCCTCTCTTCGTCTTCCATCCATCTCTCACATATGTCCTAGATATAAGAAAGTTGTATGAGAGGGTGTTTTTTGTTTTCTATTTAGCTTTATATATAATTGAGCTAGGGAATGGGGTAGAGCCTTTGGGAGGAAATTAGCATAAATGACTCTATGTTGTGTATCTTAGTGTCTATAGTGCAATTCTTTAATGCATGTAATGAACAAAAATTTATGCTATGTATCCAAATTGAAGATTTAAAATCTAAATATACGATATGTTTTAAATGCTTATTTTTCCCTTTATTTGAATCTTATCCTCATAAGTAATTTAATATATGATATTTTCCAATATTAAAAATATATTGCTTAAAACTATAGCCTAAAAGTATATGCGACACAAAAGAATAGTTATAAGAGTGTGGCCTAAAACTATACGTCACGTATACAAAAGTGTTGCCTAAAAGAGTTGGTAAATGTTTTATGGCCTTTGGCCTACAGAACATGATACTCTTCTGGGTAGGGATGGCAACGGGATGGGGCGGGGACGGTTTTAAGCATTACCAACCCCGCACCCGCAACTCCAATACCGTCCCTGCCCCCGCACCCACACCCGTCGATGGTGACTTTTTAACATTCACCCCCACCCTACTCCCACTCCAAAAATTGGAATTTATTTATTCATAGCATAAAAAATCAATAATTTGACTAAATAGTAGCATTCAACATAAGTTCTAAAATTACAAAAATCAAAATAATAAAGTCACAATATCTCAAAATTTGTTTAAATTTCCTACAAGTCACAATATTTACATAATCTTCAAACTCTTTAGTAGTGAAAATATCAATTCGAACAAAAATTCTAAATATTCAAAGTTCAAACGAACTAATCCATCAAAACAATAAAAAGTTCCAAATCATCAAAACAAAAAGGTTCTAAATAAGCATTTTTTAACGATCATCTTCATCTTCAAGGCGGGAATTGAAAAGTGAAGTAACACCACTGATCAACAATTCACCTATATTAAAAAATAAAAGTTAAATATTAGCATTTAACATGACAAATTTAAATCAAACAGTGTAGAGAACAGAAAACCTTCATCGTCAGACTCCATTTCATTGAGTAAAATAGCATTTTCATTATCTACTTTAGAATTCGAATCACCTATCGATATCAACATAGTACAATATAAACAATAATAATTTAAGATATACAAAATTATTAGCTATTTCAAATATATTCAAATTTCAATGAATAATTTAAAACAAATATCAGTCTTCTCAGCACTCCATAACCAACTTCTAGCACACAAATCATAGTCTTCTAAACCATCATCCTCAACATTACTAAAGTGGACATCCAACATTTGAGAATCACTACTAGAACCGTTATTCATTTTCAATTGATATTCATAAAGCAAATCATAACATAACTGTCAGATTGACTTAACTTGGTCATTAGCATCATTCTCATACAACTTAACATAATAATATTCAAGCAACTCTATTTTGTACCTAGGATCCAAAACAGCAGCAACCCCCATTATTTCATGAACCACATTCCAATATTTTTCAAATTTTCCCAACATATTCTCTGCCATTTTTTTTTGTCAATGCATTAGAGGATTTAATCCACTCATTTATTGCAATTTTGATCATACAAATCTTAGGAAAATATTGATTGGAAGTTGGATATTTAGTGCCAGAAAACACTTCAGTGATAGAATTGAACAATTTCAATTTTCCACATATATCTTTTGCAAATTTCCAATGCAAACTTGTAGGCAAACAAGTGTATTGGGATTCACGTTGTCTTAATCGACTAAATACATCTTCATACAAAATGGCAACATCAAGCATCTTGTAAGTTGAATTCAATCTAGTCGGACAATCTAAAACCAAATTCTTTGTGCAAGAGATTCGTAATTGTTTGGCAGTCTCCTCAAACTTTTCCTTTCTTTTAGGTGTTGCGGTCCAACATGCAACACTATCTCGAATCCTCTCCACTCCATCTTTCACAACTTCTAACCCATCTTTTACTATGTGCGTAACAATTCATGTGAAGTAAGTCCCCATCCTTTAACAATGTATTCAATTGCAACTTATCTTTAATTTTTTCAATCATTGCATCATTAGTGCTACAATTATCTAAAGTGATAGTGGACAATTTTGTATCAATGTTCCAATCCATCAAACATTCCACCAATGCATTACAAATTCTTTCACTTGTATGAGGGGCAGAAACATAAATAAACCTAACATAATAAGATTCACATTCAATGACTAATATAAATAATATTCAATCAAACTAGTATTATAAGAAATTATAATTACCTCAAAATTTGACTTTGTAAATCCCAATTTTCATCAATGTAATGAGCAATGACAGCCATATACCTTTTTTTTTTATTGCTCGCAGTCCACATGTTAGAAGTAATGGCCACCATTTGTGGGAGAGTTTCTAGCAACTTTAAAATTGTGGTTTTCTCAACTTCATACACTTTGAATATCTCTTTTTTTATAGTATTTCTACAAGGAACTTGAAATAATGGTTGAAGAGAGGCAGAGTATCTCCTAAAACCAATATGCTCCACTATTGAAAGTGGATATTCATGCAAAATAATTTTGCATGTGCAAGCTCTTTCCTAGCATTTTCAACATCATAAATTCCAGTCCCCAACTCCTTTTTACCTTGCAAGACCTTAGCAGTAAGAAATGTTTGTCCGTTATTATGTCCCATGGTAGACAAACATGGAGTACATATTTTCATGTGTCTGCGCAAGTGTGAGGTCCCATCTCTTGCTCTCCCACCAAGCAATTTCTTGCAATAATTACATTTAGCTTTATCTTTTCCATCAACTTTGACCTTCGTAAAATGATCCCATACAATACTTTTAAGTCTATTGTTACGATCTTCGGTTATTTCATTTGTCATATTATCATTTGTCTCATCGTGTGCTATTTGCACATTTTCATTTAGTGTGGAAACATTAACTAATGGATTACAACTTTCATTCATAGTTGGTTGATGTGAACTTTCTTCTGAAGTAAGTTCACATGGTAGTGGTTGAGATGTGCCTTCAATTTCCATTTATATATTCTGTAAAGTTCCACATAAAAACAAATTATATTCATGAATTCATAAATAAGTTATACACTCACTCACATAGATTTTTTTTCAACCTAGCAAATAACTAAAATGCAAGTTTTAAGAAACAAGTGACATAGACTACATAAAATGGCATTAACAACGGTAATGCTCCTTTGGTAGCTCGAATAGATTCGCTAATAGAATACCTCTAGCCAATTAACCTGCAAACTCTAAAATATAATTCTAATTCTAAATCCAAACATAACAAAGTTTTGCCGGCGAACCAATTTGGTAAATTCCAATAGTGCAGCTAGCACATTATTTTAGGGCCTAAAGTTTTTTTCGTCAATTTTGTCTCAGTAATTGAAAGTGTAATCATTTTGTTACCTTCTATTTTGTTACAAATAAAAACTCAGCAAGAACATAGGCAGAAAAATATGCAGAACTCAGCAAGAAAATATGCTATCTCAACCAAGCACAACCATGTAGGCCTAGCAGGGTAAGCTCAACCTCCACAACTTCACATAATTCATAACCCAGCTAATGAAAACTGCCACGCCGAAACATCAGAATAAAGTAGTATTACATTATATCAATTTAGAGGTCACTACCGGCAATGAAATCTATCAATAGAGTAGTTTCACATTAAATCAGAATAGAGGTCACTACAGCCACACCAAAAGTAAAATCTATCAATAAATTTCATTTTATTTTAGAGGTCACTACCGGCAATGAAATCCATGTTCCTTAATATCCATAAAATCAGTCTGCTACTAGAAGACGCACTAAATGTATACATATTGTGTAGCTTAAGCCTTAAGCTTTTGGTTTCTAATGTCCAAAATTCACACAATAACTAAATTTTGCACACATGCAACGTTAGCCGGATAAAAAAGAAAGAGGATGAAAATGTAGAACATTAAAAAGGAAACAACACAGAGAACAAAGTTAACATCACAATGAGAACAAAGCTAGAGGGAACTAAGGTTTATATCAACACAACAATTTAGTGTAAGTTATAAAACAAACAAATTACTACAGTAGAACTGTTAGGCCTGAATTGAATGAGGGAAGGAAAAGGCTGCTCAACAGTTAGCTCAGAAAACCTGAAAACGAACCTTAAAATTATAGCAGCGAAGAGAATAAGAGACGACACACGAAGGATGACGAAGACGACGTACGGAGAAGAGGGAGAACGGTCGGGACATAAAAAGTGAGTGTGGAGGTGGACGGTGGCAGTAAGGAAAAAGAAGGAAGATTAACAAAATTAGGGTTTTGTTACTATTTTAAGAGATATAAGGGTATTTAAGTAATTGTATTTATGTCGGGTGGGTGCGTGTGCGGGGCGGATTTGACGAAACCCGCCCCCGCATCCGCTCGTAACTTTAAAAAACGGGGAAAATCCGCACCCGCATCCATTAAAAACGGTTTTTCCTTGTTAAATACGGGGCGGGTCCGAGTGGGTTCGGGTTCAATGGCCATCCCTACTTCTGGGGACCTATAGCTCGAAGAGAAAATTGTAGCATTAAAATGAACCACAAAACTATTGCCAATTCTCATATTTCAAGCAACAATTTTATATATTCAATAGGCGAAAGTAAAAAAATGTGTGGCCTATTAGAATAGGCAATGGCTGCATACTATAGGCCTAGAAAATTGTTGCCTAAGGTTTAAGCTAGGGTTATTTTTTTTTTTATTGTTGTGTAAACTCAGAAATGATGTAGTAAAAAAACATTTTTTGTGTGTAAGCATGTATGCAGAAATTGATAATATCAAACTAGAGTTTAATTATTATACACGACAAGTGCAAAAAAATTTAAATTGTACATTACAATTATATATATATATATATATAACTTTAAAAATAATCATGATAAAAGTCAAATATTTTTAATGATCTCACGGTTATCATTGACTAACAGTATAAAGTATATAATGCTGTGAAATATTTTAAAACAAACTATGCATGAAAAAGTATTTAATCTAGATTATGATCTTGAATGCATGAAAATTGATGAATAGGTGAAAGTATTTTGGTCCAAATTAAGGTTAAGATTAGTATTTAAACCATATAAGTTTGTTAGCCAAAGTACAACCCGTCCTAACTGAAATAAACTGATTTGTAACTGTCAAAAATTGATCATGCGGGTCGTGCGAATGGATTCAAAAGTTTTTCACAATCCCATAATTTCAATCCTAAAACTATACGTCGATTCGTAGATCTTGTAAGTCGATTAACATAACCTCCTGGAAGAGTGTGAGTCGATTCACAAGATTGGTGAGTCAATGCACAAGGTTAGAAACACTTGGAATAAGTTCAGGAGCTATGTAAATCGATTTACAAACCTGTTAGTTGATTTACTTAGGGTAAAGGGTACTAACATGTTCCTATCATTCTACTAATGTTATGCATGAAAAAATGAGGTTTTCAAATTATTTTTTCTGATTCAAGAGCATTTCTGGATATTGAGAATTAGATAATCAACAAAGGCACACAAAATCATATAACTAAATAAACCTAATTTTTGACATATATCAAAATGCTAAGTTTATCTTAGGGAAACATTATATTACTTACAATAAAAAACATAATATCTAAAGTGGTTTTCAAAAGCAACATAATTTAAATTAACTTTATAAATTGAAAATGTAACAGCCTGGCCCCAACGACCGACAATATTATTCAAGTCCTTCTCGCCCCCTTTTACCCCGGTTGAAATTAACGAGTTTTTACCAATTGAGCTTGTTAGCAAATAAGAAATATGTGTTTCATTAGTAGTGTGTCTCTTGAATGTGTTCTAGTAAACAAATTAAAGAACATTATAATACATTAGATATAATTTTCTTAATAAATCACACACAAGAAGAATATTATTTACTGTTCCATAAGTTAAAAGAGAAATATTTATTTCACTAAATGTGTATCTTGAATATCTCCCAATTTTTTTTAACATGATTATAATTTACTTTATAAAGCATCCACGAGACCTTAACTATCTCACAAACGGGAAATCTGAATTCATTAATTGTGTCTCTCTTAAGTATCTTCTAAATAAAAATTTGATGAAACTTATTATCTAATAATTTTAATTTACTATATAAACTATACAAGATACAAATGTATTGCATTAATTTTAATAAAAAAAAAAAATTTCATTAATATTCAATCTCTGGAATATGTTCTAGATAAAACTTTGCAAAAAATTAAAATTTACTATATAAATTATATACGGGATAAATATTTTTCACTGTTAAGTAAAATATTATTATACAAATCAACTATAATTAACTATGCAAACCATGCACAAGATAAATATTTTACATGGATCAATTAGTTAAAAGATAATCCTTCACTAATAATTACATAAAAGAAAAATAGGTATTTCCTTACTAGTGTGTTTTTTTAATATAATTTCAAGATAAAATTTTTAAGAAAATCATAATACAATAGTTATAATTTACTATACAAATTATACATATAATAAATATTTTTTACTAATATGTTAGTTAAATGTTGGCGTTACATGAAAAATTTAAAATACAATTTGTATTTAGTTAGTAGTGTCCCTCTTGAATGTTTTCTTAAAAAAATAACATTATAATATACTACTTATAATTTATTGTATAATTTAATCATACACTAGACAAATGTTTGATATTAACCAATTAGTTAAAAGATTATTTTTCACGAATTAATTAGTTAACAAAGAAAAATTAAAGACAATAATGATAAAATAATTTTCATTTACTGTTTTTTAATTAATTTTTGTTTTTGTTTTAGCTTTTATTTACTTTCATAACTTTGACTTCTGTTTTATTTTTATTATTTTTTTCTTGTATTTTGTTGTTAGAAATTTATATGTTGCATGATTGTACTTGAATTGATGAATGAAACATTTTGCCACCAAGTTTATTTAATTTGAATGTGTTCTACTTTGTGGGATTTGATATTGTGCAATTGCTTATATAGTTCTGTTTATTTATTTCCCATGCATTAGAAATATTAGTGTCAGTCTACATCATTGATTGTTCTTTTGTTATTGATAACTACAACAATTTGTGGGGTAATGATGTCTAATTGTTTGACATGACATTGAAAAACTTAGGTTTCTATATGTTGCATGATTGTACTTGAATCGATGAATGAATCATTTTACCTCAAAGTTGATTTAATTTGAATGTTTTCTACTTCGTGAGATTTGATATTGTGCAATTGCTTAAACGACTCAGATTTTTCTTTATCAAGCCTATGAGGAAAAGGGCATAAACATTTAATTTTTTTTATTGTGTGATATTTTAGCATGTATTATTTTTCAGAACTTGCTTCTTTTCTCTATATTTTTTTACAGGTAATTTGTACATACACGGTAGCAATTTTCTTTGGCTACATTGGAGCTTTTATGCCTACTGTGTATTATAATTTATCCTTCGTTGAATTTAAGAATGTGCAAAATATATGATTAATTGGACCATTTTAATAAATTGGATAGTATTGTTGAGTAATGTTCCCTCTGGTTTGGTTCTCGTTCTTGGTTCTTGGTTCCTCTTGTTCTGGTTCTGAGTTCCTTCTGGTTCCAGGTTCCCTTTGGTTCTGGTTGCCTCTAATTCTTGTTCCCTCTAGTTCTAGTTTTCGTTCCTGGTTTCATCAGGTTCTAGTTCCCTCTGGTTCTTGTTGCCTCTAGTTGTCTCTTTTATTTATTTATTTTTTTATTTGATTTTTTATTTGGCAACATTAACACTCCCTTCCATCTTTTTAGCTTCCTGATTTTTCACCTTTTCTTGCAACTACAATTTTTTTTCCATGTATACACGCAATTAAAAAGTACATCATCTATTCAGCCTCTTTTTAGCTTCTTTTTCTTCTCTTATTTTTCCTAATACAGCTACAATGTTTACCATGTATTCAAACAATTAAAAAGTGTATCCTCTCTTTTCTTGATTTACCTAAGCAAATCCAATTTTTATGCAAAAACAAGCAATAATTCATAACTCAATTTTATCTCATGGATACAAAGATTCATCATTTGAGCCTATAAATTAAGAATAAAAATCAACAAAATGAGGGGGCATAAAAAATAGAAAAAGAGGAAATAGATAAAAAAAAAAAAAAAAGGTAGAAGGGAAATAACAAGCTTATCTTCTTCCTCTCCACACTCATCCATACACCATAACAACCATTTCAACCCCAAATAATGTTCTACTTGTAAGGGGAAGGAAAGAAACCATAGAAGATGAAGAGAGGAAAAAAGAACTTCTGCTGAAACCTCAATCTTTGACCGACCACGAAGAATCTGACGATCCCCACCTCCGACGTCCTCATCTCCTAGTTAGTCATGCCCAACCGCCTTCATCCTCTTTCACCACCAAATATTTGTCAAGACCCGTCGCTGGGAAACACTCAAAGCACCCTCAACCACCACTTATGGACGGTCATGTACTCTCTCTCTCTCTCCTTCATTTCCTTTCTATTTCTTTCATTTTTTTCCAAAGCCATTTCATAAAAGAGGCAACGTCTCTCACTCTACAGCAATAGAAGTAGAAGACCTAGAGTCTTCTTTCAATTTTCTAAGCCTATTATTATATTAGTATATTTTATTTTAGCAAATTAAAATCTTTGATTCTAATTCTAATTTATTTATTTAGTAGCAATTTTCTAAGCCTATTATTATATTAGTATTTTATTTTATTTTAGCAAATTAAAATCTTTGATTCTAATTCTAATTTATTTATTTAGTAGGTCGGGCTTCAGGCCCATGTAATTTTTTTAACTACTTTTTGTCAACTTTTTTTGTTTGTTTTATACATAGTGATATCTACACTTTCTTGATATTTAACATCAAATATTAATACTTACGCATTTCAAATCAATTTTCTTTTAGAAAAATGAGATTGATTGAGATGTGATATCTTATTAATCTTAGATATTTATGACATATGAGTTGTGACAATTGAGTGATTTCAATGCTACAATAATATTTTTACAAATAAAATAGGATTAACTGAGATGCGACATCTTGTTAGTCTCAGTTTAAGACGTCTGAGTTGTGACAGCTTTGCGAACATAAATTTTCTCAACCAAATTCAAACAAACAACCAAACACACTCATCAAAATCAATTTCTTAGGCACGATGTCTTTTTCCTTCATCAAATCAACAATCATTTTTACCACATCGAATATTTTGCAACACAAAAGCATTTATTTAAAAGCAATCAACACATCCGCATTTTCTACCAAGAACTATGTAGCTTTAATTTATTTATTGCACTAGGAGATACGTAGGAGAAAGATCACACTTTTGTCAAGCACAATAACAAAAAAAAATTCTCTTTATTTTTAGCCAGCTACTTTCGAAGTAACAGAAAGAAAAGCAGCGACTAGAGTGGGAGAGTCAGAGTTGAAAAGAGGATTCCTCATTTCTTTCTCTCATTCAAAACCGTGCATGAGACTTTCATCTCGCACGGCTCCTAAGTGATAATATTTCAAAATTATCGTCATAAAAACACAATTTATATCTACATTTAATAATAAGTTAACATTAATTTTGCACAATTAATTATAGGTAACTGTATTTTAACGGATGTCGTAGGGTGCTAATATCTTCCCTATGCATAATCGATTCCCGAATCCAAAATGTGGTTTCAAATACCATTTTTTTGTTTTTTAAGGGTTTTCCAATATTTTCCCTATTTTAAAATAAATTTTGGTGGCGACTACTTTGAATTTGAGAAACATTTGAAATTTTAGGCCGCGATAGCTGACGACTCTATTGGGGACCTTTAGAGAGTCAAACCTACATAATTAATTGTACAATATGTTTTTTTAACTTCTATATTTATCTCTCCATCACATTTTCTTTACTTTATGTGTTTATTATTTGTTAGTTACTTTCTTTTGGTCATATATATGTTATTAGTATTTTGCATTATCTAATGGATTATGTTTCTCTTCACACACTACAGATTCCCTTATACACATACTTATCAGTGAGACCCTATACTCGAGCCTGAGTGAAGCTTAGATTTAGTAGTAGCCATTTTGGAGGTACATCTTACTTGATTATTGTGAAGACCTTGTCTAGAGTATGATTTTTTTTCGTGAATACCCATATTTTGGATGTACTTCCTATTTGTGGTACTATTCTGATACGACTAGTTGGCTCTAGACACCAATAACTTCTAGGATCATATAACTCACCCAAGAGAGTGTTCACAATTAGAAGAATGGTTATAGAGCCAAATGATTTTAAAAACGACAATATTTTTTTAGGAGTATGTAATAAATAAAAGTTTCGCTAGAAAATAACTTGCGAAGATAATTTGCTAATTGTTAGAAAAATATTCATTTACGTCCAAAAATAGAATAAATTATCTTTAGCTGAAATAAAAATAAAAAATAAAAAAAAAAAGGTTGACTTATTCAAATTTTTCCTAGCAGAATAAACCTCACATCCGCATTTCTATTTAAAATTAACGATGAAAAGTAAATAAACTTTAAAAATGTACCACATTGGTGACCAATTCGAAAACGATCTTTTTTAATTCTTGTCAATCTACGCACCACTAACCAATCTGGAGACGATCATTTTTCATTCTTGTTGATCTACACATCGGTGACCAATCCGAAGACGAACAATTTTCATTCTTGTCGATATACACATCGGTAGCCAATCCAAAGACGATCATCTACATCTTTGGGATCTACGCACCAGTAACCAATCTGGAGACGATCAATTTTCATTCATGTTGATCTATGCATCGGTAACCAATCTGAAGACGGTCAATTTTCATTCTTGTCGATCTACACATCGGTAGCCAATCTGAAGACGATCATCTATATTCTTGGGATCTAGGTATTGGTAACCAATCCAAAGACGATCAGTTTTTCATTCATATCGATCTACGCATCGGTAACTAATCTGAATATCTGAATACGATCATCTACATTCTTGGGATTTACGAATCGATAACCAATCTGAAGACGATCAATTTTCATTTCTATCGAGCTACGCATCGGTAACCAATCCGAAGACGATCAATTTTCATTCCTATCGATGTACGCATCGATAACCAATCCGAAGACGATCAGTTTTTCGTTTACATTGACGCATCGGCAACCAATCCGAAGATGATCAGTTTTTCATTCCTGTCAATTTACGCATCGGTAACCAATCCGAAGACAAACGAATTCTCATTCCTATTGATCTACGCATCAATAATTAATCTGAAGACGATCATTTTTCATTATTGATCATTTGTTTAGCTTATTAATTCATTGCACATAAAAAAAACATCAGAAAAAAATAGCATCATTTCCTCTTTAAAATTTTTTGTGCTTTTGCCTTTCACAGTTTATCTACTATGGCATTACCACTTTACCTACTTTCGCGTTTATCTTGATGAACAAAATTTAGGTTCTTATATTTACTTATATATTTACTTATCTTGTACAACGATAATATGAAAAATCATTGCCATTCATATTTTCTTGTAAGAAATAATTAAATAGAGGCAGCTGTAGGACCCCAATTTTATCTGGCCAATTAAAATTTTCTAAAATTAAGTTATATGCTTAATTTTAATATTTGCCATAAAAAGGGTTCCCTCTAGTTCTGGTTGCCTCTGGTTTTGGTTACCTCTAGTTCTGGATCCCTCTGACCGATCCAAACAATCTGGCGACCCCCACCTCCGACGTCTTCAATTCGAACGTCTGTCGCAGGTCTCCTAGTCAGTCGTGCACCATCGCCTTCATCCTCTTTCGCCACCAAACATTTCTTTCATTTTCTCCAAACTCATTTCATGAAAAAGGCAACGTCTCTCACTCTATAACAGTAGAAGACCTAGAGTCTTCTTTCAATATTTTACCACATCGAACTTTTTGCAACACAAACACATTTCTTTAAAAGCAATCAACACATCCGCATTTTCTACCAAGAGCTACGTAGCTTTGATTTTTCCCGCACTGTGAGATACGTGATAGCAAGATCGCACTTTTGTCAAGCACAATAACAAAAAATCTTGTTTTTCTCTTTATTTTTAGCCAACTTTTATTTCAAAATTATCTTCATAAAAACACAATTTATATCCGCATTTAATAATAATGAGAAATAAATTTATATAAGTTAACATTAATTTTGTACAAACCGTATTTTAACCAATGTCATAGGGTGCTAATAACTTCCCTACGCATAATCGACCCCCGAATCCAAAATTTGATTTCAAATACCATTTTTCTGTTTTTTAAGGGTTTCCTAATGTTTTATCTATTTTAAAATAAATTTTGGTGACGACTCCATTGAATTCGAGAAACATTCGAAATTTTAGGTTGCGAGAAGATGGAAGTGATTTTTTTGACATGATATAATGTTTGGTGACACGTTTGTATTCATGATGGCAAGATGATCTGACAGTAAGACGTTAACAAATTTGTGGGCAAAAGTGAAAATCGTGGGGAAAAGTAAAAAAACTGTGGGCTATTAGAATAGGCAATGGCCGCATACACCACACTTGAAAAAGTATTGCCAAACCGTTGCTTAAAATTTAGGCCACAATTTTTTGACTTTTCCCGTCACTTTTTATTGTTGCCTAAACTAAAAAATGTTATAGTGAAATTTGAATAATTAAGTAGACGTATTGTCTACCATACCCAATTATAAGATGAAATCATCACTAATTGATGGAGAAAATTGCAAGTATAACAAATAAAACCACCCATTATTTCAAAATTCACACAAGGATGCAAAAGAAAAAAAACTTAAATGCACTTCTAATTCTCTTATTTTGTTTTATTTATTTATTTTATATTTAGTTATTTTTAAAAAGAAATGAGTTTTGGGTCCCTTATTTAAAAAAATTTAAAATTGATTTGGTGTCCCTCCAATTTTGGCGGCGTGTCTTCCTCGTTAATAACATGGCGTTCATGTGACTTGTGACTTGAACATTAAAAATTAATAACTATATTTTAAGAGTTAAATAATATTATTTATTATATTAAATCTTCTTCATTTCCACATTCTAGCTTTAAATCTTCTTCATTCATACAAGATCTGAAATCACGGGGAAGACGTGTTTAATAGGATGAGGTTAGATTAGGGAAAAACTTTTTAGGCTCATGAAGTTTTTATTTTGGAAATTTTAAATTGTAATAAATAATATTACTTAATTATAAAAATACATTTATAAATTAATAATAATAAAAAGAAAATTAGTTGCTCAACTGGCTTAATTTTTTTTCAACTCACGAATGCCACATCACCGCCACATCCTTAAAGGTATAGCTACATCATATAAAAAATTTGGTGATAAAAAAATCTATGATATGTGAAAAAGGGACAGAAAATCTAAATTTGAAAATTGAAGGACTAAAAATTAAATCTGAACAAAATAAAATGACCAAAAGTGTATTTAAACAAAAATAAATAAATAATATCTAATTGAATACTATTAATAACAAATGAGCTAGTTGACATACATGACTAAGTATTATCTAAACATACTCTTAATATTCAAATCATCACTCTAGTTACTTAGCAAATTATAAAACAGTAGTTATCTAACTCCAAAGCATGCTAGTTGACTTATCTTTGATCCCTACTTCACTTACTTAAATATACTTCACTTATTTGTTAATTGTTAACATTCATGAGCACAATCCAAAAATCCTTACCTACATGAATATATGGGTGAAAATCACCTTAATCTTGGGGTAACTCTTATTAGAGTTACTACGATTAATAACTCTTTTAAATTAATAATCCTTTTTAATTATTAAATTTCAATCTAACGGTCAAATTCATAGATTTTATTAAGTAGATTAAAATTTAAAATTATCTTATAAGGTTAATTCAACATATAATATATTTTTAAAATACATGTAAAATGTTGACTTTAACATTATATAATTACAATTATCCAATTATTATAAATTTTAGTTCGTATTATTATTAAGAAAATATATAAATAATCAACACTTAAATCGATGAAGTTCAATATCTATAAAGAATATGCGTATTAATCTAAATTTTGAAGAAGAAAATTCAATAAATATGCTTCTACATTTGTCAAATACAAGAAAAATCTCTAATAACAAATAATTTAAATTTTAAAAATCTTTACGTTAATTTTTAAAATAATGATATCAATCAATAGTATATGATATTAATTTTTATAAGAAAACAAATTTATTTTTATAATAAATTAATGTCATATACTTTTAATTATTTCTAAGAGTACATTTTTAATTTGTACATTATTAATTTATTTTAATTTCCTTTCTATTTTATCATGTGCAAAATTTTGAAAAGAATCAAAACCTAAGCCACAAACAAAAACAACCTACAAGTAAAACAATATACCAGACATACAAATATATCTATTATGATAACTCAATAAATATTTTGTAAATGATATTTTAACTACACAATTAAATTTTATTGAAATGACGTTAAATATTTTGCATAAAATAACATTAATATTTTATTTACTATATATATATGAATGCATGATTTTTAATATGTTAGTAATTAGTTGTTAGTTTTTGTTAGAGGGAAGAGTTAAACTCGTGTACGCTCTTTGTCACTCCAACTCTCTTAAACCAACAAACCACTTTATAACTCTCATTTTAAAATGTTGATTGTTTTTAAGTTCCTAATTTCAAAATTTATAAAAATATATTTTATTTAATGCATATTATTGCATTTAATTTTCAATTTCATATCATTAAAGAATTTCATTGTGTTTTGAGAATGGCATTGATTATTTTATCTAATGCCTATTATTGTATTTAATTTTCATTATATGTTTAGAGAATTGAAAACATCTGATTTCTAGATTTATTCCAATATTTCAAAAAATTATAAAGTTTAAAATATAACGAATTAAAAAAATATTATAAAAAGATTTAAATGCAATTTTAGTTCTCCTATTTTTATCCTATTCGCGAAATTGATCTTTCTATTTTAAAATTAAACATTTTTAGTTAAAAAATAAAAAATTGTATATGAAGCAAATAAATTTAAATTTTAAATTCTTTTGGATTATTCTAATTTCGTTAAATTCCTTATTTAGATTATTTTTTATGGTTAATTTTTTTAAAATTATATTATTTCAGCTAGATTGTATATGAGCGACACATACACATATTTTTTTGAGGTTGAATAATTAAAAAATATAAATTTTAGCATATATTTTTAAACATTTTTAAATTGTTATTATTTTTATTTGATTATTCGAAATTAAAAAAAAAACCGACAAAAATATAAACATTAAAATATAAATATAAAAAAGAAAAATATACTTTGGAACTGATTTTATGAAATAGACTAAGTTTGAATTTTGAGGGTGGTTAGTTAGAATGTTAATTCGTATATTGTTCACTACAAATTTCGAGGACAAAATATCTTTAACGAGGGGAGAATTATAACACCCCAAATTTTATAATAAACTACTTTATTAATTAAATAGGATTTTAGATAATTAATTTGGTGCTAAAATTATTTTAAAATATATGTTAATTATTTTTATGATTAATTTTCTTTATATGTGTATTTTCAATTATGTGTTAATCTTGTACATATTTGACTAAATGAGTGATATAAATAATAAATATTATATTTTATTATTTTATATATTTTTCCAAAAACAATAGTATTTTAGTGTAAATATTTTAGAGAATAAGATTTAAACGATTTTACGTGTATATGTGAGTTGGTAATTAATGTAATATTTTCTTGTGCGTTTGACTAATATTAAATATGCACTTAATTATATTTAATTAATTCTAAATATATTTTATTTTAATTATTTATTTTGTAAATAATTATCTTGGGATAGTAGTAATATTGTGTTTGATTTTCTTTATTTTTATATACTTGTTACGACATTATGATTTTATATATATTTATTATGATTTAGTAATTAATATAAAGTGTTGATGTTATATTTATTTATTTTATAATTTCGAATATTCTCTAATGATGCTAATATTTTAATTTGAGTATTTGAAAAAATAAGTATTATTATAGGGATTATTTTGAATATGAGGATTTTGGTTATTAATGTATTTTAAAAAATTAATTACTTTAATTAGTTTATTTTATAAAATATTAGTTTTGAAATATTAGTAATATTTTAGTAATTAAATTGTGTTTAAAAAAATAAGTGTTAAAAAAAAATAGTTTTGGTAATTGTTTGTTTTATTTTAAAAAATAAAAATAAAGAGAAGAAAGAAATAAAATGTGTTTTACGAGTTAGAGTTAGGCCCATATGTAAGAGTAAAACCTAATTAAATAATAATAAAATATTAATTGAAAATAACAAGAATGAAGGGCATGAGAAACAGAGAGTAACCGGGACACAAAATAGGGCAGCCGCACATTGAGAAAAAAATAAATAAAAATTGATACCGGTCATCGATGACTGTCTTAGAAAAGTTTCTCCATTTTCATCCAAATTTCAGTATGTTGTTTTACTCATTTAGCTAGTCAATTAAACACATTTTCTCAGATTTTTAATCATCCAAATTTATCTCTAAAGTACACGACTTCTACATTTGTGGAATTCGTTATTTTGCATCGTTCTTCTTCACCGTAAGTCTGATTCGAGTGAACCCAACGCCAAAACGATCGTGTGAAAAGTGACTATATTATCCACTGATTGGTTTTCTGACTAATGGTAAGTTTCCTTGACCGAATTTCGAAATTTAGTTTTTAGAGTGTCTTCTCATAATTTATTTTTGACGTTTACCCATAAACTGTCGAGTTAAATTGATTGAAGGACAAAGAGTCAAAGAACAAAGGTTGTTTGCTCGTAGAATCGTATTCGTGTAAGAAAGCATCGAAATAAGGTATGGGTGAGAGATCGTTCGAATGAATATAATATATTGTGAGATGAACGGGAAAATTGTATTTTCCAACGATTTATCCGGGACTCACTACGTATGGCAGAAGCCCTTTAAGGGATAAATTAACTAATGTGCAAATATGAAAATTGTGAGATTAAAATATAAAATAGAAATATTTGTAAGGTGTTGGTTGATTTAATTTCTTTAAATGTGTGATGTTTGATATTATTGTGATATTGGGTGTCGAATTAATTTTATGTATATGTTATAAATTTGTAATAAGTTTATGTGATGATGTATAATTGATGATAGTGATGCTATAAATTTTTGATGAGTTTATGTGATGATGATGATGTGTGATTAATGATATTGATGTTATAAATTTGTGATGAGAATATTTAAGTAACCCCATAGTTGATGAAATAATGGTGATTTCAATTTGTATTTGAGATGACGGTCTTAATGGAGTATCATAGGCCAACGAGGGGAGAAAATAAATATTGAGAATTTGTGAAGTGGAGATTATTTTGTCATCATATAGGTAGGGCCTGACAAGCCTAGTGATTTTGGGGAAATACAACTGAATGAGCCTGATCGTGGCAGTGTGCTGTTGAGCCTTAAGACAAGATTGTTAGACCTTGTAGGTATTTGGGTGGGGAATTCGTAGGTGACTTGGAGGTAGTACTCCAAATATCGGGAGTTACCATGCAAGACACGTTTACTTCGACTGTCGTGTATATGTGTCTCGGGTTGAGTAGAGGGGATCTATGAGGACATACCAAATTGAATTGTCCGTCCACCGGGATGGTGGCATAGTATCAAGCCTCTTAACCAAGTATTTCAGAGTTAGAATGGTACCACGTTGTGAAGTTGAGTCTAAGCTCATACCTAGCATTGCATTTTTTGTGATTGTTTTGTTGTAATTATTGTGTATCGCATGCGATAATAATTTCTCTTAGACGATTTGATGTTAGAGTGAAATGTATTGATTTTCCTTGACTGATTTTAACTTTTTAATGTGATATGAAAACAACTTTTTGTATGAAAATCATATAAGTACCAGTAAGTTTTTGGAATTAAGTTAAGAAGTTCTAGTTAAGTCAAGTTTATGGAGTATTTTTTTTATAGAAGGAAAAAAGTTTAAAGTGTTCCTTTTGAATTTTAAGAAATGTGATATTCTAAATAACTTGTAAAAGTTTATTTTTCCTCTAAAAGAGTTTTTATTTATTTGCTGTGAATTTTCTTCAAAAAATCTAGTATAAATTATTATATATGTTATTTTGGAGTTTAGGGTGTCACATAAGAGGTCACATGGAAGAATTATTTCATAAAATCAATTCCAAAGTATAAAAGTATAAATCTCTTGACTTAACTCTTCTGACACAATTACTCTAGTTTATAATTTATTATAGATATGTTTTTTTTGGATTAGATTTGTAGATATATATTAAATTTTATTTTAATACTTATAACTATAGGATCTTATAGGCAATAATTTTTTTTTGACAAAATATTTTAGTTGTATTTTAAAGATATATTTTACATTGAATTTGTTTGATAAATTTCATATTTTTTAAAATTATATGAAACTTCATAGATTTCATCAATTTGATAAAAAAATATTAATTCAATAATCAGATTGATGAAATTTAATGTCTTCTTAATGTATGGTCAGATCTGAACTGAAACTAAAAAAGAGTTGAGAAAATTGATATTGTAAAATCCGAGCAATGAGTAAAGTTGTGATAGATTTAAGTCTTAATTGAATTTAAGTTTGAATTTAAGTTTGAGTTTGAAAGTAATAGATTGTATGGTTTCACGATTGAAGTAGATTTCTAGGTTGAGGGTTGAATTTCTTTATTAAATGATTAAATTAATTGTTATTGATTTTTTTTTTGGGGATCTTTTTCGCATTATTTTTTTGTTGGAGTTGAAACTTTATCTATTTCATTGTTTAAATTTGGAGAAGAGGAAGGAAATGAAAAAAAATGAGTGAGATAAATGAGATGACACATGTACATATCTTAACGTTTTGACAGAAATTAAAAAAAAATGACCAATTAGACTAATAGAAGGATAGTTAAGAGACCAAAATAGAACGAAAAATAAGTAGATGATCAAAGTAAAACTAAAAAGTAAGTTAAAGGATTAAAAATATAATTAAACCAAAAATATATTTTGATATTTCAACAAAGGCTAAAACTGCTTGTTGAAAATAAAAAAGTTTCAAACTAAAAAATGTAATTTTTTTAACAAAAATGAACATTAAAATTAAAAAGTATAAATTTATAAAAATAAAAAACGTATGAATTAATTTGCATGTATTGATAATGTAAATATTTTACTTTGTCAGCTTACCATAATCACTTATACCAATTACTTTAAATTTAATTTTCATACAAGTCAAATATATTAAACATCAAACAGTTATGATTTACTTTCAATATAAAAATTATTTACGCTAATAATGTATGTAAATTAAATCTAACACATATTTAACTCTTAAAATAATAAAATACAAGAAGTCAGAAGTTATCAACGCTTCTTTTTCTAGGCGGAAAGAGATGCAATAAGTGTTGTTTAAAAAATGTTCATTGCCGGAAAAAATGCTCTACAAGAGCGGAGAAGACGACAAGAGCTACATTTTTTTGTGTGTTGACTTTAATGATACAATTTAATATTATCACAACTTTAAATATTATAAAATATTTTGTCCGATGATTAATATTAATAATTATTACTATTTTTAATATTGTTAATTTGTTGATGGTGACGATCTCTTTATATCTTTACTTCTTAACTCTTCATTTCAATTGCCAAATCAACTTTATATATTCTAAAAATTATAAAAGAAGAAAAAAAAAAAAATATATATATATATATATAATCCAGTCCCTATGCAAAATTTTGTTGACAAATCCCAATACAAATTTTATCATTTTGTTGGTATAAAAATTTTATCACTTTTTATTTCTATCTTTTATAAAAATGATACTTTTAGTTCTTTATTTTATGAAGTGGATTGGTTTTAGCCCCTAAAGACATATTAAAAACAGTCCATTTTTATAGAAATAAGTGACCTAAAAATGGACAAAAATATTAAAAAAAGACTAAACTTAAGAGACCATAGTTTTATAAGCACTGAAAATATATTATTTAATTTTGAATTATTAACGTGGCTATTATGATGTAGAGCACGCATATTATATAACTCAATCACACCATTGAATCAAGTATTAGTCTTCATCAAATTAATTAGTGTAAGAGAAAACATAAAATATGAGCTCAGAAACCACTCCAAAGCTTCCACAAATTGACTTCACTAAACTTAATTTGGAAGCCAAAAGTCCCAATTGGGAATTAGTGAAATCTCAAGTCTATGAGGCACTAGTAGAATATGGTTGCTTTTGATGAAATTCCTATTGAACTTCGCAAAGCCATATTTGCTTCACTAGAAGACCTCTTTACAAACCAAACTACTCAATGCCTCTAAGAAACCTTATCATGGTTATGTTGGACAATATCCTATGATTCCACTTTATGAGAGCATGGGCATTGATGATGCAAATATCTTTGACAAAGTAAAAAACATCACCAACAACTTTTGGCCAGATGGAAACCAAAGTTTTAGGTAAGTCTTCACATTATAATATATAGTGTGAATCATTAATTTTGTATTTGAAATTGTAGGGTATTAATTAATTACTCTCTTTGTTTATAAATTATATCAATAATAATTGATGTATTAGTCTATAATTTCTTTTGTCTCAACTTTTTCTTTATTTAAAACCAGAGAAGTAATAATTTGGACTTTACAATTATTAATATTTGAATAAGTTAATTAATATATTTATTGTTTCTATAAAATTGTGAAACTTTTAAGTTTGGTCTCTAAACTAAAAAGCATTCTAATTTTTATTAAAAGAGAGACTAAAAACACAATTTTTTATAAAATACGGAGACTAAAACTTGATAATTTGAGGAAAAAAAATTATTTAGACGAAAAATATATTTAATCCTATTTTAGTAGTCTTTAAAATTGAAAAGGTCTCTTTGATTATATTAATTTTTTTGAATTAGACAATTTAGTTTATACAGCTTTATAAACTTAATTTTGCATTAGAACTTATATTTTTTTAATTAGACCCATTTATTATTTTCTTCCAATTTTGCAGCAAAACTATACATTCCTTCTCTGATGAGCTAACAAAGTTGGATCAAATCATTAGAAAAATGATTTTGGAGAGTTTGGGTGTTGAAAAATACTTGGAGGAGCACTTGAACTCAACCAATTACCTTCTTCGAGTTATGAAATACAAAGGCCCTGAAACAAGTGATACAAAACTAGGCCTTACCACACACACTGACAAGAACATTGTGACCATATTGTACCAAAATGAAGTGGAGGGTTTAGAGGTTATGACCAAAGATGGAAAATGGATAAGCTACAAACCTTCTCTAAACAGTTTCGTAGTGATGATTGGTGATTCGCTCCATGTAATTATATTTTATTCATCTCATCTCATTAACAACAAATTATCAATTGTTAAACAATTGTTAAACAAGGTTTTAAATCATAGTTGCAGTAGCATCGTAACCCTTAATGCTATAATTAATTACATTTAAATGCGAATTGATACAACCTCAATTGTAGTAATTTTGTTGGAAACATCAAAATCTTCCATGCCGCAACCTAGATTGTAGCTGCTTACATTTCTAAAACTATGCTATTAAATTTAGATTATAAATATGTTTGTAGTTCTTCAAATATTTTATTAGTCTATGTAAATTGTTTTTTTTACCCTTAGTATTTTATTTTTAACCTCTACAAAATTGATTCATATTTAAATTGGTTTATGTAATACGTAGAATATTTTATTTAAGTCCTTCTAGATACGGACTAAAATGAGCTCTTTCATAGTCCAAAATTAAAAAATTTATATTTTACAGAGACTAAAAATAAAATAATTATGACCAAAAGTAAAAAGTGTATATTTGCACCGACTATAAACATAAAAATAAAAGAAATTAAACTATTAAAAATATGATTCTTACTTAATTATATTGAAAGCTTTTATATTATGCTTCTTACTGAATTATATTGAAAACTTTTGATTTATCATTTGAATTTTGCAGGCATGGTCAAATGGAAGGCTACATTCACCATTTCACCGAGTGGTGATGAGTGGGAACGAGGCAAGATATTCAACAGGATTGTTTTCTATCCCCAAAGGAGGATATATTATAAAAGCTCCGGAGGAGCTTGTGGATGAGGAACACCCTTTGCTCTTTAAGCCTTATGATCATGTGGAGTTCCTCAAATATTATTACACTGAAAAAGGCCAAAGGGACCAGTTTGCTATGCGCACTTTTTGTGGTGTTTGAATTTGTTTACGTTGCATGTTTGGATATACGATGAGTTTGATAAAATCATGAACATTGTGATATTGTTGAAGCTTGAAAACTCATTGTAAATCCAAACATACACTGAGACGGTGTTATATATATATATATATATTTTGTGTGTTCAATGTTTTCATAATAATTCACATTGGACTTGATAAAAGTCTAGGTATATGTTGTTTGTGGTGATTGGCCTTATAAGTATTGTGTTGTGCCTTTGTCCAAAAAATAAAAGTAGTGTTGTGTGTAGAAATGTTTCCTACACAATGTATCTTGGTCTTAAAAAATAAAATTACTCTACTTTGTGTGCTTACTATTAGTTCATTTCTCCGCTTGAATTATAAATGATCACCTTATCATTATGTTAAAAAAGATAAAAAAAAATGTTTTTTTTTTGTTTTTAACAACGTTTAAAAACGTTGTCTATTTCAGTGTTGTTGTATGTTTAAACAACACTTTTTATCCAGAAAAAATATTATCTAATAGTCCATTCAAATAGTACTTTTATAAAAAGCGGTATCTAAGTACATCTTCAGACATCGTTTTTAAAAATAAATGCTTCTTAAAGGACACTTTTAGACAATACTTTACGATAAAAGTGCTTTCTAAAAATATCTTTAGACAATGCTTTATACATAAAAACACTATTTAAAGATCTCTTTATACAATGCTTAATTCTAAAATCGTTGTCTTAAGGTACCTTTTGATAGCGCTTTTTATTTTAAAGTGATGTTAAACTTTATCTTTACATAATACTATAAATACTTGTCAATAGCATTCATAGTTTACAACAAACTCTTAGATATTGTAGCAAGGGTGAAAATGAAGTTTTTGAGTTTTGTTTGCTTCCTTTGTGCTCTCTTTCTTATCACTGTTGTGGCAACCGATGAATATTTATTAAAAAAAATAATAATTGCTGATTCATTGTCTCCTATGTTGAAGAATCGAAAAATAGCCTAAAAATCTATTTAAAGTACTAAACTTTTATATATATATATATATATATATATATATATATATAGTCCCACACAAAATTCATAAAATGTTTAAAACAAAATACATTTCATATATCTAATAAAAAACAAGTACTTATAGAGTAACATTACAATAATTAATAATCTTTACAAATATTGACTCATTTTTGCAAAAATTTAACTTGATTGTTGGACTTAAGAATATCATATGTATATTCCAAATATGTTAGTTTATAGATATAATTTCAAGTATCCACCTCAGTCTTCTCCGCAGTGTTTCCACTTTTGTTTTCTTCATTCTATTGCATGAATCCCAAAATTTAAACCATAATTAGTGAATAATATAAGCTAAGCATAATAATTCATAACCTAACCTAAGTAGATAAAGAAACAAAATAACAATGTCAAGAAAACAACACTTTAATTGACCATCAATACAACAAAATTAACAAATAAAAAATCAACATTAATGAGTGTGCCTAACTAGAGCAAAAGGGGATTTTCACGTGCGATTAAAAATAAATAAATAAAAAACAAATTCTTAAATAATTGCTATTGCAATCTATTGCAAACGTCGACTACTAACTAAGTAAAAAAAAAAGGGTAATTTGGTATATACTATTCAAAAGGAGGGGAGTACATTGACAAGTTTTTTTAAGATTGAGTTATTAAAAAAACCTATTATAAAAGCATTGTTTAAAGGCTCTGTATTTTTTATATTTTTAAATTAATAACACTTTTAAAAAATAAGTGCCGTTAAAAATGCGTAATATTTTCTTAATTTTGATGTAGTGTATTTTGTAATCTTACTCAACATGTCAATGTTCTTATCATGATTAAAAATAACAACTTTTTTAAAACGGTTGTATAAACAATAATTTAAAAAACATGTTAAATTCTCTATGCAAATTTTTCACTCTGAAAATGGGGTTCTTTTGGTTTCAAATTTACCCAATCTATGATATATTTTAAGTATTTTTGTGTTTGTTTTGATTTAATTTCAGTTACGTCATGTCTAGTACTTTAATTAGTAACTTAGAATCATCATAAATAACACATTAAAAATAACACAAATCTTTCATGAATAACCTTAAATTTTATTGTATTTTGTATGAAGTTGATGTGATATATAGGAATTGAATGAAATTTTATATATTATTATATTTATGTATCTGAACTAGTACATGGACTTCATGATTTTTCATATGAAATTATATATATATATATATATATATATATATATATATATATATATATATATATATATATATATATATATATATATATATGGAGCGTACAGATCCAATATAGATCAAATTAACGGCTGAGATTAAAAAGCACAATTAAAACATAGCATGTTTTTTAACTCACCGATTTTCTTCATCCACCTAACAAGTTTGAGTGAACCTTGTGAAGCATGTTGAGACTTAGAGAGAGGATTTGATCTTTGAGATAGAGCAATAGCATATTTCTTTAAAATCAATAGATGGAGATGTGTTGTCATATCAATACAGCTCCTTCACATTTGAGAATTCCTCAATGGCGTTAAAAAACATGATATATATTGGATTCTTTTGTTGCTTTTTTGAATTGTATGATAATCAAATTTTCTAAAATATAAAACTTGACATTTTGGTCTTTTATGGCCATTCACATCAACATATTAGGGATTTTGTTTTGAAAGAATAGGCATTTAAACTTGAAATTTGGGTCATTTAAATTTTTTCTTTAATATTAAACTACTAAAGAATAATCTTATATTTTTTTAATTATTTTCGTATTTTTTTTTCTTTTCTTTCCTCCAGTTTTTCTTCATCAACCAAATGAAGTGTAAAGAATATAGGGACAAAATTGTTTCAGTTTAAGTTTTTCAAAACTAAAAATTGTTTTTACTTTTGTCAAAAACTAAATTAGGTCTCGCGTTTTTCTCAAAGATTAAAATGAGTATTTATTCTCATTTTTATTTTTATCTTACTATTACTTTAAGTGTAAAATTTTATGTAGTATAAAAAGTGTAAAAAATTATTATTTACTACTCCAATTTAGATATTTTTTAGTTAGCCATTTTTTATTTCATTTAAAGTGAAGTTCGAATTCTAAATTTTTTTTCTGATAAAGTTAATGCTTCTTGATGTGTAGAATTGATATCGTTAAATAATTTTTTTATATTTTATCTTGAGTATATTTTATTTTGTGAAAATTTTTCTATAAAATTATTATTATTATTATTATTATTATTATTATTTAATATTAATTTATTAATAAATTTTTCCTTGAATTTTTGTAACATCTTATTTAGACGTTTAAATTATATTGTGATTGTTCAATTAAGATCGAACGGTTTAAATTTTAAAATATATTTTATTTTTAAATAAATTTTTTGACCTTGATTAGACGGACGGTTGAGATTGTGTGACTACACATCTATCTCTTTTCAATCCATTAGTTTAGGGAGTTGGATTTGTGATGTTGAAATAAAACTACTCTAGTTTTTTAACTCTAAATATAATATATTTTAAGAGATTTAAACAAGCCCAAAAGAGAGTTTTAAGCCAAAACCGAATAACTTTGTTTGCAATCTTGATGTGGTTGATTGAAGTGAAGTCCAAAATTATTCTTCTTACTAAGTGACAACTTCAACAAGCCCAATAATCACAATCAAGTCTTGTGTGACTACCCATATCTTCAATCCATTATTTTAGGGAGTTGAATTTGTGATGTTGAAATAAAACTACTCTAGTTTATTAACTCTAAATATAATATATTTTAACAGATTTAAACAAGCCCAAAAGAGAGTTTTAAGCCAAAACCGAATTACTTTGTTTGCAATCTTGATGTGGTTGGTTGAAGTGAAGTCCAAAATTATTATTCTTACTAAGTGACAACTTCAACAAGCCGAATAAGTATAATCAAGTCCCAAATAAATAAAGTGTAATACATTTTAATCCTCTATTTTTATAAAATAAAAAGACTGAAAATAAACAAATTTTAATAAAATTAAACATGAAAAATCTATAATTTTATAGAGACTAAAAATATATTACTCAATTATCAATATCGCTATATAATGTAAGACACACATTATATATAACTCAACCATCAATACTAATCAATAACGCTCAAAGAGTTCAAAATTAATCAAGCATTATCCTTAATCAAAATTAGGGAAGAAAAAGTGAAAATGAGCTCAGAAACCACTCCAAAACTTCCACTAATTGACTTCACTAATCTCAATTTGGAAGCCAAAAGTCCCAATTGGGAGTCAGTGAAGTCCCAAGTCTACAAGGCACTAGAAGAATATGGTTGCTTTGAAGCAATTTTTTATAAAGTTCCTTTAGACCTTAGAAAAACCATATTTTCTTCACTAGAAGAACTCTTTGATCTCCCTTTACAAACCAAACAACTCAATGTGTCTAAGAAGCCTTATCATGGTTATCTTGGCCAATATCCTATGCTTCCACTTTATGAGAGCATTGGCATTGATGATGCAAATATCTTTGAGAATGTAAAAAGCTTGACTAACATCTTGTGGCCAGATGGAAACCAAAGTTTTAGGTAAGTACACATCATAATATAGAGTCAATATTTTAATTTTAATGAGTTAAATACATTTAGTTCCTATAAAATTATGAATTTTTAAATTTTTTCTGTAAAAATTTATTATTTTTTAGTCTCTCACTTCATAAAAACAAAATGATTTTAATCCCTATAGAGAATTAAATGCAACCCATTTTTATAAAAGAAGAGACTAAAAGCATTGGTTTTTTAAAAATTGGATATAAAATTGATACATTTTTCATAGAAATTAAAAATAAATAAAAAATAGATATTTATTTGTAACACAAAAATAAAATATTTATACCGATAATCCTAATTTTAAATCATATTTACACCGATAATCCTAATTTTAAATCATATTTACACCGATAATCCTAATTTTAAATCAGTAAAATTGAAATCACAAATTCTCCTAATTTTTTTTAATAAAAGTGTGTGTAATTCTTAACTGGTTTTGATTGTAGTAATCTTAAGAACATAAACCCTCAATTAATTTTTAGAAAAATAATTCAACAAAAGAGAATTCGAGTGAGATAGATATTAGGGTTCTTAAAATTAAACGCAAAATTCTCTTAATTCAAATCATGAAATCGAATGAAAATTTATTATGTTGTTCTTTATATAATCAATAACAAAACTCATAGTAAAATTTTAAAAATCTCTAACTTCAAATTATTAAATTGAGGTTATGATTAAAAATAGTTCAACATTGTAAGATTTACAAACATAAAAGACTAACTTGTTACAAAAAAAAAAATTAAAAAACCAATCTGATATTTTCATGTAACTTAAAGGACTACATGATATATTGTCAAAAATATATTTTACCCTATTCTAATAATCTCTAAAATTAAATATGACTCTTGAGTTCTTTTGAATCAGTCAATTTATTTTATAAAACTTTACAAACATTTTTTTTCATTGGAACTTATATTTCTTTAATTATTCCCTTTATTATTGTGCTCAATTTTGCAGCAAAACTGTACATTCCTTTTCTGAGGAGCTATTAGAGTTGGATCAAATTATTAGGAAAATGATTTTGGAGAGCTTAGGTGTTGAGAAATACTTGGAGGAGCACATGAACTCAACCAGTTATCTTCTTCGGTTTATGAAATACAAAGGCCCTCAAACAAATGACACAAAACTAGGCCTTAAAACACACACTGACAAGAACACTGTGACCATATTGTACCAAAATCAAGTGGAGGGTTTAGAGGTGATGAACAAGGATGGAAAATGGATAAGCTACAAGCCTTCTCTAGACAGTTTTGTTGTTTTGATTGGTGAATCTCTCCATGTAAATTTCTTTCACTCTTCTCATTAAAAAAAAATTATAAATTGTTAAACAATGTTTTAAATCACAATCGTAGTAACATCATAATCCTTATTGCTACAAATAATTACAGTTAAATGCAAACTGATACAATCTCAATTGCAGTGATATTGGCAAAGACATTAAAAAAATTGTCACAGTAGTTGCATACATTTCTCAAACTATGTTATTAAAATTTATATTTAAATATCTTTTTATTCCTGCAAATATATATTTATTTTTAAGTCCTTATACATGAACCAAAAGTATATATATATATATTTGAACGGATAAAAAACAAGATACCAAAAACAAAAAGTGTATATTTGCAAAGATTATAAACAAAAAATATATATTTACAAGGATTAAAAGTATATTTAAACCTAAAATTTATTATTTTGAAAGAATTATATTGAAATTTTTTTTTTTATTTATCATGTGAATTTTGCAGGCATGGTCCAACGGGAGGCTACATTCGCCGTTTCATCGGGTGATGATGAGTGGGAATGAGACAAGATATTCAATAGGATTGTTCTCTATCCCCAAAGAAGAATGTATTATAAAAGCTCCAGATGAGCTAGTGAATGATGAACACCCTTTGCTGTTTAAGCCTTATGTTCATGATGAGTTTCTCAAGTATTTTTACTCTGAAAAAGGCCGAAGGGATCAGTTTGCTATGCGCACTTATTGTGGTGTTTGAACTAGCTTATGTTATTAAGTGTATGTTTTCATATACGGTGACTTTGACAAAATCACAAATACTTAGATAATGTTAAAGCTCTAAAATATAATTTTTGCTAAAATCATGATGACGCACAGTGATTCTATCAAAACTCACCCTCAATTCAAATATACACTAAAAGGGTATGCTATATATATATATATATATATATATATATATATATATATATATTTATTGTGTGTTCAAGTGTTGTCTAGACAATTTACTTGGACTTGAATAAAAGTACTATGGTATGTGTTGTTTGCAATGATTGGGTTTGCAAGTGTAGTGTGTTCAAATGTTTCCTAGATAATGTATTTGGGCTAATAAAACTACTATGCTTTGTGTGCATGCAGTTGATTTTCACAAAGGGTCGCCTTATTTTGTCATCTTAGTCATCAACATGTCAAAGTTCTTATCTTGAATAAAAAAAACATTTTGTGTAATCAGTACCTATTAAAAGTACAACTATGCAATATGATTCATTAAGAAAACAAATATGCAGAACAAATGGGAGCATTTATGATTCATCATTTAGTTTGCTTATTGACTAATATTTATGATCAATGATAAAGTATTTGATTAACTCAAGATTACTAACTTATCTGACAACACAATGCATTCAAAATGTAGTGACCACTGACCAGTAAAGTTGTACTATTGCTCTATTATCTATTTTCCTTGGAATCTCTATACTCTAACAACACTTTGCAGCGTATAAGCATATTCTGCAAAAATCAAACAACAACCTTTATTATTATTATCATTTACAATCAATAAACACTAGATAAGACCACACACACACTACACTATTAAAGGATTAACTAAAATTCAAAGTTAACATCCTCATGATTCAAAGTAGTTGTGATAATAGACAATATTCTTAGTGGGGACCATTTAAATATTTGAAGATGGTGTACAAAAAGGCAACTCCTGAAATGATCTGGATTTCGTGTAGTTACAAGTGGTCATTGCACAAGATCGAAACTGTCCAATCTTTGATCAGACAGTCAAGATTTCAACTTCGAAATGTTATATTAAACAAACATAAAAAACTATCTTAAGATTTGACGGTTCTGAGGTGCTAATTGTACCTGTCTGCATACATTCCCAATTGCACCTAATCCAAATCCCTCATAAAAGTGAAAAATAAAGGAAAAACCTTTTGCAATAGTACACCTTACCGATGCTCCAAAATTTGTCACAAAATTTAAAATCTCCAACACCTCCCAATAAGATACTACTCTGGAATGAAATATAAGCAAAAAAGGTAGCTGAAAAGTTGATGTATCTAGTCTTAATTTTTAACCAGATTCATTAACTTTTCAGCTATCATTTTTGTCTATATTTCATTTCGAAGGAAGTACATATATAAATTACGTGGTAGAATTTTTAAAAAAAGTTTGCATAGCAATCTAGACCACAATATCAAAGTTTTAATGTATTTGTAACTAATTAAAGTCACATTAACTATATTTGACCGCAATTCTTTGTAATTTCAAGCATCTCAAACATTATTGTGATTTTGATTTTAAACTGCTCTGTCTTTTTAAATGAAATTCTAGTAACTCAAAAAAAATTGTGAAATCGATTATTAATCATCAACAATTAATATCTCTTTATGTGACAGCTCGCATCTCAGAGACTAATTATCAGTCCATACACTCCCATTCCAAAATCAACCACATTACGCCACACCTTAACAGATATAGCATCCTTCAAAGTTTTGTTTATACTCTCTGACTCACTCTAGATAATTATATATACTCCTAAGGTAAAATAATGACATAATAATGCACATAATAAAGATGAAATAACAAATGAACATTATGGTCTTTAAAAATCAAACTGCAAGTATAAAACAGTCCAACGAATTTCATACCAATAATTTTCTGGTCTCAGAAGGCTTATCAATGCCTTAGACAGCATCCTCATTGAGGGGTCATTTAACACTATTGTCATTGTCTCCATGACAAAAACATTATTCAGTTTGTACCCATATGCCCTGCCAAAACAGTAAACTTTATGATTAAACATGAAAGAACTGAGCATATTAGAGCTAGAACAGAGAGTAAACAATAAAAATAACAAGTACTCTTAATGGAATTAGAAGATTTAAAAACACAATAGTTAAGCTTTCTAGCATAAATTACCTAAACCATATACTTACTTGATTTATCCACAAGAGGATTGAAAGTTAAAACAGGAAGCATACACATCTTGATCAACTTCTTGTCAAATTCACCAACTTAAGGCATTCAAAAATCTCGATTATTGTTGCTTGTGGAAAAAGGCATGGCAAAAAAAAATCTAGCCTCTCTCAGTTTGCAACAAGCAAGAGCTTTGATTGGTCACAAATACATTGTTGATCAAAGCAACTACTAATATTATAATTTTCACCCGCCATTTGAAGCATCAGTTCGTCGAGGATCGCATAAATTTCCTCCTGTTCCAAATGAACTACATTCCCTGCTGAGAATGTATATACCTTTTTTCTCACCTCAATCCAACTCTGACCAGGTATTTTTTTAAAACCTTTTTTCTTTGCTGAGACCCTGACCATTGCAGAATCCTCCCATCTTCCATTTGCAGCATAAATATTGGACAGCAGCATGAAGCTACCGGTTATTTCCGACTTCATGCTTAGAATTTGGGATGCTGTTTCTTCTATAACATCGGTATCTCTATACATTCTACACGAGTTTAAAAGCGCTCCCCAAACACACTCATTAGGTTCAATGGGCATGTTTTTCACAATATCACTTGCTTCTTGCAAAAGCCTGGCACGACCAAGAAGATCAACCATGCATGCATAGTGTTCTACGTTAGGCTCAATCTTAAACTCTGTGACCATTCGATCAAAAAGGTTGCGACCAGCATCAACAAGTCCAGCATGACTACAAGCAGATAGAACGGCAACAAATGTTATGTTGTCCGGCCTCACTCCGGCTTTAATCATCTCATCAAAAGTTCTTAAAGCATTCTCACCAAGCCCTTGCATTCCATAACCCCCAATTAATGAGTTCCACGAGATTAAATCTCTACCTTTAAGATTATCAAATACTAAATGTCCTTTTTTGAAATCTCCACACTTCATATACATGTTAATCAGACCATTCCCCACCAAAATATTGTCGTTCATCAGATTCCTAACAGCATAACCATGGAGCTCCCTGCCGGAGTTCAACGATGCTAATTCTGCACTAACCGATAAAACACTCGATATAGTAATACAGTTCGCCGTTACCTTGGCAAGCTGCATTTGCCTAAAAAGTTCCAACGACACCTCGCCACACCCCTTAGAAACAAAACCACTAATCACAGCACTCCAACTTATGACATTAGGTCTCACCAGCGAACCAACATTCAATTTCAATTTCTCCAACTGCAAAAACACTGCATATGCCTCGTCACATAGTCCGGATTCAGCATACGACGATATCAAAGCATTCCAACTCACTAAGTTTTTGTTCTTTATTTCAGAAAATATTTTATGTGCATCCCCAACATACTCATGCTTCTTCCCATAAGTCCCTATCAATGCATTTTTCACAAACAAATAATCTTCATATCCACCTTTAATAACATACCCATGAATCTCTTTCCCCCATTGAACTCCATCCATATCACCACAAACAGATAAAACCACAGCTACAGATTCAGCACTAATCTCAACACCCCTTCTTCTCATCACCTTAAAAAACTCCATAGTTTCATCGTAAAGCCCGCACCTAGCATGGCTCGACAAAAGAGACGTCCACGTTACACAATTCGGCTTAAAACCTTCAAACTCCATCCGTTTAAAAATCCTAAAAGCACCAATAGAATCAAAATTAAAAGCGTAACCCGAAACCATAACATTCCACGACAAAACAGTTCTCACAAACATTCCATCAAACACTTGGCATGCATCTTCCATTCTCCCAATTTTCCCATACATACCCAACAACTCATTCACCACATGAACATGATTCCTATAACCCAATTCCAAAACATGACAATGAACAATCCTGCAAAGACTAACAACACCGATAAACGAACACGATCTTATTATCATAGGAAGTGTGAACCCATCAGGTAAAAATCCAAACTTTATCATTTGAACATAAATCTTAATGGCATAATCATAGAACCCATGAGTTACATTGGCTCTAATAATGGAATTCCATAAAAGAATGTGTTGGAGAGATTCAAATGGGGTGGTTTTGAAAACCTTTCGACATTCGGAAATGGAACCGAAACGTGCGTATGTTGCTATGAGTCTGGAGGATAAGAAGGGAAAATGGTGGAAGCAATGTTGGAGTAATTGGGTGTGAATTTGACGAGTTTGTTGGAGAGTGAAACATCGTTGAATGAGAAGAGAATCGAAGAAATCAACAAGTTGTTGTTGGTTGTTGTTGTTGCAGGTGAATGAGTTTGAACGTGTGAGTTTTGTTGCATATGTGAGGGATGATAACAACTTTTTGTTCATATCAAAATTCCCGCGGTATAAAACTTATAAAAACTTGAATGAGTATCATATAATATAGTGAGATGTTGAACCAACCCCAGAATTCGGCAAAAGAAAATTTTGATGGAATGTAAATATATTATGGGACCTAATTTCAAGTTCGAATGAGTTGCATTTCGTTTAGTTGAAAATGCATGAATTGACGCACTTCATTGAATATAGGTCCATTCAGATTTCCAGTTGGATATTTAGTTTTTAAAAAATAAAATAAAATTTATTATAAAATTTAGATTGTTCTATGTCAATTCATCGACTATTGATTTATTAATTGAGTGAATGCTTCAAATTACTCGCTATAAACGATCTAAATTGTACATGATCACAAACAACACCTAATATTTGGGCACATCCAATCAAAATTTGATGACACATAAACATTTTAAATAAATAATCACATGCCCCAATTTTCCTATCAACATTATGCTAGTTTTACTGTAACTAAAATTAGATCTTTTTAAGTACAGTGATGAGTTCAAATAGTGTGCATGAAAAAATTTGATTCGGAGGGGAGGTCCTACTAAAGATGTACCACTTTTGCTACCAACACCTCCTAAATTACTACCCACATCTGCCTTCTTTTTTAAAAAAACAAAATTCCCAAATTGCTCTTGTATATTTATTACAATTTTTAACTTCATTTCTCCATTCATCCCCCTTTCTCAACACCCCATCACTCATAATCACAAAATCACCATATCTCACCAACTCTAACTCAAAATCATTCAAAACTTACATAACTCACTCACAATCTATACACCCCATCAGTTTCCTCTTCACATTGTGGTTAAAGTGACCTAAAAAAGTATGTATTTTGTTCTGTTTTTGAGGTTGTTGGTTTTCTATTACGTGAATTGAGATTGCGTACGTAAAAAAATACAAAATTCCATGGATTACGCAAACTCTAATTCACGTACGTTTACGTGAATTGAGATTACGTATATGTTACATTGCAAAACTCCATTGGTTACGCAATCTGAAATTCACGTACGTCTACGTGAATTAAGATTGCGTATTTAATGGGGTTTTGAAATGTAAACAAGTACGTAATCTCAATTCACGTAAACGTACGTGAATTTGAGTTTGCGTAAGTTTACGTGAACTAAAAATACGTAAAGGTACGTGAACTGAGTTCACGTAACCTTACGTGAATTGAGTTTCAGTATGTGAAAATTCTGAAATTTTTGTGTTTCTTTTTGAAGATAAATGGACCAAGGGGGAGACAACAGTGACGAAATGTATGAAGGTTTAGAACCTGATTTTGATGATATGGATGATGATTTGGAACGTGACTTTGACGAAATGTATGATGATTTTGATGCAATGAATGATGGTGTTGAACCCGAAATTGAATACGGTATGAACAACGGAGGTGAACCTGTTATGGTTGATTTGACTGTTGAGTTTAGCACCGACACGATGTTTGATACGCCAGATGATTTATTGAAATGGGCTAGAAATGTTGGAAGGGAAAATGGAATTGTCGTTGTTATTTTTAGATCTGAAACTGCGACAGCACGACGAGGAACAAAGACAAAATTAATTCTTGGTTGTGAAAGAAACGGTAAATATAGACCTTGGAAGAATCCTAACCTTACGAGGAGTACTTGGAGTAGAAAATGTGAATGCCCATTTAGATTGAGAGGAAGACGTGTTGATGATAGGTGGTATCTGCATGTAATATGTGGTGTCCATAACCACGAAATGGCCAAAAAGCTAACTGGTCATGCTTTTTTAGGCTGATTGTCTCAGGAAGAGAAAACTGTACTTGGTGATATGACGAAGAACATGATCAAACCTAGAAACATATTGATGACACTGAAGGATCATAATGTTAAAAGTTTGACGACAATAAAACAAGTTTACAATGCACGTCAAGCATATCGTTCATCACTTAGAGGTAATAGAACAGAAATGCAACATCTTTTGACATTGATGGAACGCGACAAATACATTTATCGATATAGGAAGGTTGAGGATTCAGATGAGTTGAGGGACATATTTTGGGCTCATCCAGACGCTATCACTCTTGTAAATAATTTTCACATAGTGTTGATTATGGATAGCACATACAAGACATGTAGGTATCGCATGCCATTACTTGAAATTATTGGTGTTACATCTACTGAAATGACATTTTGTGTGGGATTTGCATATCAACAGTCTAAGCGTGCTGATAATTTTACGTGGGCACTACAAATGTTGAAAGAACAGATTACAAGTGGTGAAGTTGAAGTCATCGTTACTGATAGAGACCTCGCTTTGATGAACGCAGTTGAATATGTTTTTCCAAAAGCAATGAATTTATTATGCTTGTTTCATATATGCAAGAATGTCAAAGCCAAGTGCAAGATGACCGTGTTTCCAAAAAAGAAGCAGGTGCAAATAATGGAGGCATGGGAGGCTCTTGTTTACAATTATGATGAGGCTCAGTACTACATGAATTTGACTATCTTTGAAGGAATTTGTAGTAGCTCTTCTATCTTTAATGATTATGTACATGACCAGTGGTTAATTCCTCACAAGGAAATATTTGTTGAGGCGTGGACAAATAGAGTTATGCACTTTGGGAACACCACAACACAAAGGGTTGAGTCGGCGCACTGGAGTTTGAAAAGAATATTACAAGACAACATTGGTGATATATGTAGTGTTTGGGAAACCATCAATAGCATGATTGTACTACAACACAGTGGGATAATAACATCATTTGAAAGGAGCATAATTCAAAAGATTCATCGACATAGTAACAGATTGTATGCCAATTTGCGTGGTGTTGTGTCAAAAAATGCAATAGATCACATTACGGCAGAGTATGATCGCGTGAAGTATGTAGGTATAGATAAGTCTGAATGTCGTTGCACAATTAGGAGAACACATGGTCTACCTTGTGCATGTGAAATAGCCAGGTATAGTATGATCCCCCGTTCCATCCTGTTAGACGCTATTCATGTTTGGTGGACTAAATTAACTTTTCATGATGGTGGATCGGGTAAACCTTTAGAATTATCTGTGAAACATGAAATAGATGTGATTGTGAAAAAGTTTGATGAACTTGATGTACCTGGCAAAATTGCACTTAAAGGTAAATTACGAGAGATCGCGTATCCATCGACTACGTCGATGTGTCCACCGGTTGACAAGGTTAAAATTAAGGGTGCACCCAAAAAAGGCAAAAGTAAGATATCAAAAAGAGATAAATCAACCAAGCGTGATCCGTCTTGGTGGGAGTATGTGGATGCAAGCGTTCGGTGCAATGGCACAAATGCATGTAGCACTGTAGCATCTAATAAAGTACAGTAATCTCGACCCACTATATCTAACGATGAGTCAGGAATGGTTTGGACATGACCATATTGACGCAATACCCTGTCTGGCAGATGAGCATACATCTTTGGACCCCATCGTAACCATCCTCGAAATAAAGAAACCTCTTCAAAGGGTCGCTTCACTCGGTGGGCCTCGTATGGTGTCCAACAGACCTCGTCAGCAACAATCTCGTCAAGAGCTTTCCTAAATGGAACCACCAAACCTTTATCCCGTTTTGGCTTCCATTTAAGTGCTCTGGGGTAGTCTTCAACGTAACTCGGAGAAAGTCTACAGCAATCTCTACATAATGTAGGAAAATGCTCATAGACCCACGCCTGCACAAATATAATAACATATCATTAGTTTAGAATAATTAATATTAGATATTATTAATACAATAAACAACCATATAGTTTACTTGTAACAGTGTAAGATACCCTGACACAGTTTGGGTCTGATGCATGCAGGCTTCACGTAGATTGTCGTATAAATAAGCAAGAGCAGCTGCACCCCATGCAAATCCCCCACAAGCATTGAGGTCTGGAAGCAGTCAAGATATGCAACGCTGACTGCATAGGCACTCTTATCACTGAATAGTGTGCAACCGACCAAAAACAGAAGAAATGCCCTAGCAGCCATCTGCCACTGCTGGTCACGAGAAGGGGGGTTGAATTGTGTTTGCACAAAGTTGATAACTTTTTGATAATTTATAAATAATTAAAAATTAGTTTGGTTTTGGTACTTACTTGGAGTAGAAGCAATCAGATTTAGAGGCAGCAAGCAATGAAAGCATAAATAATTTGACGCATAGAATTATCCTGGTTCACCACTAACTTGGCTACATCCAATCCCCTCATTCAGAAGGCTTTAATCCACTAATTCAAAAACCTTGAATTACAAAGCACTTGACCCTTCAAGTCAGTCTTCCCAAATAGCCTGACAACCCTAGACTTTTGAGGAACTAACCACCTTGACCCTACAAGCCAAGTCTTCTCCTAACAACCTGTCAACCCCAGATTGAAGAAGGAACTAAACCACTGTCGGTTTAGATACAAAAGATTGGAACTTGAGTAGTTGCTTCTAACAAAGCTGATAATTAATAATAACTCTCACACTCTAAGAAAAGAACACTCAGAAAATATTTCTCATTCGAACAAGTGTTTCTCTCTTTGAACTCTAAGATGAATTTAGAATCTTAAGCTTGAGTTCTTCTACTCTTTTCTGCTTTTTGATGCTTTTCTCCTTCAGCCTTGAGTGTCTATTTATAGTAAAAATTTGGGCTTCAATTTAGTCCTTATTTAATTCTGAATTGTATCTTGTTTAGATTGAGTTTGTAAATTCTTCGAATTGATTTTGTTCCTATTTTGTGTAGATTGACTTTGTAAATTCTTCAGAATGATTATGTTCCTATTTTGTGTAGATTGACTTTGTAAATTCTTCAAATCAAATATTCTTCAAATCTTCATTAAATGTTGATCAAATATTCTTCAAATCTTCATAAAATGTTGATCAAATATTCTTCAAATCTTCATTAAATGTAGATCAAATATTCTTCAAATCTTCATTAAATGTTGATCAAATATTCTTCAATCTTCTTCAAATATTCTTCAAATCTTCTTCAAATCTTATTCAAATATTGACCATATTTTCTTTTCAACTTGGTCAAAGATTTTCTTCAATTATAAATATGAATCAAATCTTATTTTAGATTTTTCATCCATTATAAATTTGAATCAAATCTTATTTTAGATTTTCTTCAATTATAAATTTGAATCAAATCTTATTTTAGATTTTCATCAATTATAATTTGGAATCAAATCTTATTTTAGATTTTCTTCAAAAACATGAATCTTCTTTCACACTCTTTGAAGTCAAATATATTATTCTCATAAAATACTTTTGTTAACATCAAAACTCTAAATGTAAAATCAACTTGGTTCCAACAATTTCCCCTTTTTGATGATGACAAAACCTGTATTTTTGATAACAACTTTTCTTTATATTTATTTGACTCCCCCTAACTTAGGGCTCCCCCTAAGTCTTAGTATCATTTTCTCTCCACTTTATCAAATATCTTTCTCCCCCTTTTGTCATCAGACAAAAAGACTTGAATGTGAAATTCTGCCTCTTTTTTTTTTTTCTCTTTTTTTTTTCTCTCTTTTTTTTCTCTTTTTTTTTCTTTTTTTTTTT
>JBBPBQ010020323.1:15874931-15891242 GCA_037974755.1 Cicer yamashitae
CTCTTTTTTTTTTGAATAAAATAAATATAACATAATATAAGAAAATATAATAACTAGTGCAAGTATAGATGTGCACCTAAGGGGGGGGGGTGAATTAGGTGTTTAGAAATTTTAGTTGTTTTCAGAATTTAAGTGATTGATTTTTGTGTTTAACGATGGTAGGTGAAAGAGTAAATAACAATAAGGAAATGAACACAGCAGATTTATCCTGGTTCCCCTTATAACCAAGGGTACATCCAGTCCTCTTGCTCACCACAAGAGATTTTCTTCACTATTGTCAGAATATGTACAAGTCCTTACCCTAGGACCTTTGCTAAAATCTTCTAACAAACCTTCTAGGATAGCACACTACTATCTTAGATAAAACACTTAAAGAAAGTACAACTTTCTTTTACAAACACTTGTAATTTTGATAAGAGTATAGGAGTAAGAAAGAGGTAGAATGATAACAATCCAAGATTGATTCAAGTACGTTGAGAACCTTAGTTAAGGATATGAAAATGATATGCAAGTACTTGAATTTATGAAAATGACTTTGAGAAAAATTCAGAAAAGTTTGTTCAAAGTCTTTAAAGTAGTGTAGTAGGATTGTTGTTGGTGAATCTGAAGTTATGATGTATTTATAGTCCATAAGCATCTCTTCAGATTCATGGCCATTGATCCAAGAGGTTTGAGGAAGAATTGCAATGTTTTAGATTCGATTCAGAACTGAAAAATTGCATTGCTTCCAGTTGTATTCGAATACAGGCTAGGTGTATTCGAATACACCTCGTTGCAACGTTCAAATTTATTCAAATTTAACACTGTGTAGCCGAATACACTTGGATGTAGTAGAATACAAATTGGTCAATTTTGCCACTGACTTGTTGGGTGTATTCGAATACATCAGGATGTAGCCGAATACAGAGAAGGGTTTTAGCTACTGACTTAGCAATTTTTCATCTGTATTCGAATACACGATGTTGTATTCGAATACACTTTTGTATTTTGTCAAAAATATTAATTCTAATACTTTGAAAACATAATTTTTGACTTTTGAAAATATTGTTTATGCATATGTAAAGATGTAAGGTTCTCTTTGTATTTGAACTATGGGTTGTATCATTTACCTTTACATAAAACATCTATTTTAATACATCAATAGGATGTTTGGAGACTTCTTGGAGACTTCTTCTTTTTGAGCTTGTCGTTTTGAGCATTATCACCATTGGTCTTTTGTATCATCAAAAACATGTATTTTACATTCTCCCCCTTTTTGATTATGACAAAACCATTTGTTGTTTATTGATAATTTGCATCATGCTCCCCCGTAATGTATGCGCATCATACTCCCCCGTAACGTATGCGTACTTCTGAGTTGGATGATCAAAGGAGTATGTGTGTTGAGTTCCTACATGGATAGTTTAATGGACAACAAAATACTATATTGTCTCCCCCTTTTGACATGATCAAAAAGAAGAAGACTAGCAACAATATAGAAAATAAACCAAGCAATAAAACAGAAGAGAGACATAATAAGCCAAATATCGTCACATAAGAAACAAGCAAGTAGATAATGTCATAGGAGTCAAAATACAAAGTCAAAACGGAACGGAAAGTAGCAGAGATAGCAGTATAACATAACATGAAAGTAAGCAGAACGAGAAAACAAAATGCTAACGATTCCTAGTAAACTAAATGCGAATTAGTGATGGCCAGGCGGGAGATGGAGATGATCAATTTTGTCGGATAAGATACACATCTCATGAATCAGGCTGCTCTGGTTAGTGGCGATGGTGGATTCGATAGTCTGAAAGCGAGTAGCAACCGAAGCGGTGAAATTGGAGAGGCAAGTCTGAAGAGAATCAAGTTTGGCCATAACTATGCGATTAGAGATATAATCATCATCAGATGCGGTATCTTCGGCGTCATCATCGTCAGGGGCAGCATCAATCGCAGTGGTAGGAGTGCCATCAGGAGTAGCAGAAGTTTGACCAAGATCACTCATATGTATGTACTTCTGAAGCGGTTCGTGCCAAACAATTTTCATGCTAGGAAGGACACTTAAATCCAGCAGATTGTCCTTCGTAACGGTATACAAAACTTCCTCAGAGAAGTCCACTCCGAAGTGTTCGAGAATGCGAGTGACCTCCTTGGCGTAAGGCAAACCAACAGCCTCTCTGGATGTAAACATGACTGATTTAACGAAATATGCCCAATTGAGAGGAAGGCCTTCGAACATATAGTACATAATTTGGAGTTCAAATTCTGAAATCTGAGAATAGTTACCAGCTTCGGGGACCAAAATATAACTTAAGAAATAATGAAGCAACCGATAATCAACAGTGAGATTACCAACGCCATATCGTTGCTTAGCAAATTTTGAACCGGCTTGACTACACTTCTGTTCCATAGTTTGTTTGTTAAAACGACAAAGAGTTACATAAGCATCATATTTGGGAACACCAGACCATTTACAGAGGTTATTTGGACTAGTTTTATGTCCTTCACAGGGAATTTTCAAAATGTCACCAATAATTCGGGAATCGAGTACAATACTTTTCCCTTTGACACGAGATTTCAGCATTTTTCCATCCCTAGTTAAATTGCAGTAAAAGACCCTAACTAAATCGGGATAGATAGGACCTTTGTAACTAATAAACTTTTCCATACATTGAGCTTTAAGTAAAGCAGGAAATTGAAATGTAGAAAAAGAGTCTAAAGTTTCGAATTTTGGGATGATAAGCCGTTTGTCGGAGTAGAGTGTGCGAAACCGAGCAATTTCTTCCGGTGTATGTAAGAGGCGTGATAAATCCGTGATGTTGGTGCTCTTGGTTCGTTTCTTGGAGGGACCCACGCATGCATGCTTAGTTCTGGGCCCTCGTTTGCGTGCGTCCTGAACAGCGGAGGAGAGTTTGGACATATTGATTGAGAGAAATTTGGGGGTTTAGGGTTTGAGTCTGTTAAATCTGAATGAAGGAAGGATAGGGGTAGATTGCGATTAGGATTGGAAGTAATAACGAAGGGGTAAACAGTTTGTAGAGGAAGATAAGTTGAATGGTGGTGTTCGAAGAAAGCTGTATTCGAATACCTAAAGTGAATGAATGAGTGCAAAACTGTCGCGGCTTTAAATATAACAGAAAAACCTGAAGGTGTAGTCGAATACACTTGAGTGTATTCAAATACAGATGGAAGTATTCTAATACTGAGTGGTGCTGGGAAAATGTGTATTCGATTACACTCTGATACCCAGAATTTGTATTCGGCTACATCTTCCATTTATTTGAAACATAAAGTAATATATCATATAGAGCATACTATATATAATCACCAATATAAGGACAGGTAGACATAGAGATGACTTAAGTTTAACATGCTATCAAGAGAAAACTAATACCTTTTGAATAATGACGACAAAGTACCTTATATTTAAAGATCATTTTCACTTAAAATGCCGAGTTCTCGTCGTATTTTGTAAAAGGAGTCCTTAGGAAGTGGTTTAGTGAAGATGTCCGCTAGTTGATTATGAGTATCCACAAAGGTTACTTCAACATTTCCTTTAAGCACATGATCGCGCAGAAAATGATGTCGTATATCAATGTGTTTAGTCTGAGAGTGCATGATTGGATTCTTTGAAATATTGATCGCACTAGTGTTGTCGCATCGTAACGGAATGCATCCGAGATCAAGTCCATAATCACAAAGTTGTTGTTTGAGCCACAGAATTTGTGCACAACAACTTCCTGCTGCTATATATTCGGCTTCGGCAGTACTGAGTGCAACACATGCTTGCTTTTTACATGACCATGAGACGAGTGCATTTCCCAAGACATGATAAGTGCCGCTTGTGCTTCTACGGTCGGTTTTACATCCTGCATAATCTGAATCAGAATATCCAACGAGACTACAGATACTACCTTTCGAATACCATAGCCCTACGTTGATTGTTCCTTTCAAATATTTCATGATTCGTTTGACTGCTACAAGATGTGATTCTTTAGGATCCGCCTGAAATCTTGCACACAAACAAACACTAAACATAATATCTGGCCGGCTGGCCGTTAGATATAATAGAGATCCAATCATACCTCGATATTTTGAAATGTCTATTGATATACCAGATTCATCTTTATCAACATATGTTCCTGAACCCATTGGAGTAGCACTTTCTTTGTAATTTTCCATTTCAAATCTTTTTAGCAATTCTTTGCAATATTTTGCTTGATTGATGAAGATGCCATGCTTGAGTTGTTTGATGTGAAGGCCAAGAAAATAGTTTAATTTTCCCATCATGGACATTTCAAATTCACCTTGCATCATCAATGAGAATTCTTCACATATTTCATTGTTTGTTGAACTGAATATGATATCATCAACATAGATTTGGACCAGCAAAGTGTGACCATTATTTCGTTTAATAAATAATGTCTTGTCAACTTTGCCTTTTTCAAAACCTCTTTCACACAGGAAGGCACTCAATCTGTCGTACCAAGCTCTTGGTGCTTGTTTTAGACCATAGAGAGTTTTCCTTAGTTTGAATACATGTGTAGGATTCTTGAAGTCCTCAAAGCCGGGTGGCTGTTTGACATATACTTCTTCATTGATGTATCCATTTAGAAAGGCACTTTTCACATCCATCTGAAATAATTCAAAGTTCATAGAACAAGCATAAGCAAGTAGTAAACGTATTGCTTCTAACCTTGCGACCGGGGCAAATGTTTCGTCAAAGTCAATTCCTTCTTCTTGATTATATCCTTGGGCGACCAATCTTGCTTTGTTGCGAACAACTATACCGTTTTCGTCAAGTTTATTTTTAAATACCCATTTTGTACCAATTATGTGCTTATTTCCTGGATTAGGAACAAGTTCCCATACTTCGTTTCTTTCGAATTGGTTAAGTTCTTCTTGCATTGCCAGTATCCATTGATCATCGTTTAGTGCTTCACCAATTTTGGAGGGTTCGATTTGAGAAACAAATGCCATGTTTAAGCACGCATCTTGTAGTTTAAGTCTAGTTGTAACTCCTTTGTTGATATCACCAATAATGTTATCAATTGGATGATCTCGATGGGTTCTCCATTCCTTTGGGAGTTTATCATTTTCTTTTTCAATGTTGACTTCACTTTCTTGACTTGGTTGATCAATTTGATCTTCTTTACTTGGATCACTACTTTCAATGTCATCATCATCATAAGAAATAGTTTTTTCCTCTTTCAAGGGGTTAGTTTCATCAAAAGTTACATGTGTTGATTCTTCTACAATTAAAGTTCTTTTATTGAAAATTCTAAATGCTTTACTAGATAATGCATAACCAATAAAAATACCTTCATCTGCTTTTTCATCGAATTTTCCAAGGTTGTCTTTTCCGTTATTTAGCACAAAGCACTTGCATCCAAAGATGTGGAAGTGAGAGATATTAGGCTTTCTTCATTTGTAGAGTTCATAAGGAGTCTTCTTAAGAATTGGCCGAATGTTTACTCTGTTAGTAACATAGCATGCCGTGTTTACGGCATCTGCCCAAAAGTACTTTGGTAGACTTGAATCACTTAGCATAGTTCTTGCAAGTTCTACCAAGGATCTGTTCTTTCTCTCAACCACCCCGTTTTGTTGAGGTGTTCTAGGTGCAGAAAAATTGTGGAAAATTCCATTTTCTTCACAGAATTCTTCAAACAAGGTATTTTGAAATTCTCTTCCATGATCACTTCTGATTGATACAATTTTGGATGATTGTTCATTTTTGAATAGCTTGGCATAATTTTTAAATGCTTTAAAAGCTTCCTTTTTTACTTGCCAAAAATAAGGTCCATGTGAACCTAGAATAATCATCAACAATCACTAGTCCATATGAATTTCCACCAAGACTTTTGGTTCTTGATGGACCAAACAAATCCATATGTAATAATTGAAGTGGTCTTGTAGTTGATATAACACTTATAGGTTTGAAAGAAGTTTTTGTTTGTTTACCTTTTTGACAAGAGTCACATAATTTATCCTTGACAAATTTCATTTTTGGTAATCCAACAACAAGATCATGCTTGACTAGTTTGTTTAAATGATCCATGTGGATATGTGCAATTCGTTTATGCCATAACCATGCATCATTGTTGTCGCTTACCAAAAGACATTTCATTTTCAAGGATAAATCATCAAGATTAAGTATAAAAATATTTTTGAAACGTTTACCGATAAATTGAATTTCACTTGTTGCTGCATGTTGAATGATGCACTCATCTTTGTTGAAGACAATCTTGTGTCCTTTGTCACATAGTTGGCTAATGCTTATGAGATTATGCTTTAGGCCTTCAACATATAAGACATCTATAATTGAAGGGGAAGGGGATGTTCCAACTTTTCCAATACCTAGGATTTTTCCTTTATTATTATCTCCATAGACTACATATCCTTTTGATTCAAGGGTCAAGGCCGAAAATTTTGTTATGTCACCCGTCATGTGTTTGGAGCACCCACTATCTAAGTACCACAAATTGGAGGTACCTTGTGTGCATACCTACAAAATTGAAATCAAATTTTATTAGGTACCCAAAGTGCTTTGGGTCCTTGAGGGTTAGTACCTTTCTTGACCCACACGCAATGCCCTTTAGGAATGCTAATGTTTCTTACATGACAAGCATTAGGTGTGTGTCCATGAAGACCACAATAGGAACAAATAGGATTTTTATTTTTACTAACATGTGTATGAAATTTATTTTTAGTAATTTTCTCCATATAAGGATGACCTTGTTGTAAAATTGTAATATTTCCTTTATTGGTTTGAGTACTTGATTTGACAAAAATGGTCTTATTTGTGCTTGGTTTGTCAAATTTAGAAAATCCAAGACCACTTTTATCGTTTGAATATCTTTGCATGTTTAGAACATTTTCCAATCCTATATGTCCTTTTTCATACCGTTCAATCACTCTATTTAATTGAACAATTTTGAATGAGAGGGAATCACATTTATTGCATGTAAAATTATGCTTTGATTTTTCAGCATCTTTTTCCAAAATATCAATTTTTTCTTTAAGGCATGAGATTTATTTCTTTTGTGTTGACACTTGTTTAAGCAGATTTTTACATTCAACAAGGAGTTCCTTTATAGCGTTTTGGGCTTCATTGTATTCTATGATTAATTCATTATTAGTTGTATTATAATGAAGAGTATTTATGTTACTGACCTCTTCGTCATCTGACTGATGTGAAGCCATTAGTGCGACATTAGCACATTCATCACTTTCAGTTTCTGATGATGAACTTATATCGTTATCTTCCCACGCTATATATGCTTTCTTGAAGTCTTTTCTTTTACCGGCATTCTTCTTGATAAGATTTGGGCAGTCTGCTTTGATATGTCCTTGTTTTCCGCATTCAAAGCACGTGAAATTCTGGTTTGTCGTAGAGCTATCTTTCTTTCTGAAATTCTTCTTTTTGAAATTTCTGTCATTTTTAAGAAATTTACTGAATTTCTTAACAAGGAAATTAATGTTTTCGTCTTCATCAGAAATTTCATCTTTGACTACTTCCTTTGATTCGGTCTTTAGAGCAATGTTTTTGTTCTTCTTTTCTTGGGTTTCATTTTGCTCCAATCTTCCAAGTTCAATTTCATGTTCTTGGAGTTTGCCAAATAATGCAGAAAGTGACATCTTGGATAAGCTTTTCTTTTCTGATATTGCCGTCACCTTGGGTTGCCACGCCCTTGTTAGTGACCTTAATACTTTCAGATTTAGTTCATCGTTGGAGAAAATCTTTCCAAGGGCTGTTAAGTGATTTGTTAAGTGAGAGAATCTTTTCTGCATGTCTAATATAGATTCTTCAGGCTGCATACGAAATAATTCATATTCTTGAGAAAGTGTATTAAGTTTGGATCTTTTTACCTCTACGGTGCCTTCATGGGTTACTTCCAATGTGTCCCATATCTCTTTGGCTGTTTTACAATGAGATACGCGGAAAAATTCATCCATACCTAGTGCTGATTGTAAAATGTTTTTAGCCTTTTTATCAAACAGCACTTTCCTTTTATCGTCATCGGTCCAGGAATTCTTTATCTTGATTTCTTCTTTGTCATTGATAACTGTTGTTGGGATGTAAGGACCATTTTCGACAGCATCCCATATATCATCTCCCTGTGCTTCAAGATATGCTTGCATGCGTATCTTCCAGAAATCATAATGCTCACCGACGAAACATGGTGGTTTGTTACTGCTGCCACCGTCTCTGAAAACTGGTTGTGCGGAAGCCATGAGTTATTGATCTAGGAGTAAGTTACCTTGAACCTGCTCTGATACCAATTGTAAGTATAGATGTGCACCTAAGAGGGGGGGTGAATTAGGTGTTTAGAAATTTTAGTTGTTTTCAGAATTTAAGTGATTGATTTTTGTGTTTAACGATGGTAGGTGAAAGAGTAAATAACAATAAGGAAATGAACACAGCAGATTTATCCTGGTTCCCCTTATAACCAAGGGTACATCCAGTCCTCTTGCTCACCACAAGAGATTTTCTTCACTATTGTCAGAATATGTACAAGTCCTTACCCTAGGACCTTTGCTACAATCTTCTAACAAACCTTTTAGGATAGCACACTACTATCTTAGATGAAACACTTAAAGAAAGTACAACTTTCTTTTACAAACACTTGTGATTTTGATAAGAGTATAAGAGTATAAGAGTAAGAAAGAGGTAGAATGATAACAATCCAAGATTGATTCAAGTACGTTGAGAACCTTAGTTAAGGATATGAAAATGATATGCAAGTACTTGAATTTATGAAAATGACTTTGAGAAAAATTCAGAAAAGTTTGTTCAAAGTCTTTTAAGTTGTGTAGTAGGATTGTTGTTGGTAAATCTGAAGTTATGATGTATTTATAGTCCATAAACATCTCTTCAGATTCGTGGCCATTGATCCAAGAGGTTTGAGGAAGAATTGCAATGTTTTAGATTCGATTCAGAACTGAAAAATTGCATTGCTTCCAGTTGTATTCGAATACAGGCTAGGTGTATTCGAATACACCTCGTTGCAACGTTCAAATTTATTCAAATTTAACACTGTGTAGCCGAATACACTTGGATGTAGTCGAATACAGATTGGTCAATTTTGCCACTGACTTGCTGGGTGTATTCGAATACATCAGGATGTAGCCGAATACAGATGAAGGGTTTTAGCTACTGACTTAGCAATTTTTCATCTGTATTCGAATACACGATGTTGTATTCGAATACACTTTTGTATTTTGTCAAAAATATTAATTCTAATACTTTGAAAACATAATTTTTGACTTTCGAAAATATTGTTTATGCATATGTAAAGATGTAAGGTTCTCTTTGTATTTGAACTATGGGTTGTATCATTTACCTTTACATAAAACATCTATTTTAATACATCAATAGGATGTTTGGAGACTTCTTGGAGACTTCTTCTTTTTGAGCTTGTCGCTTTGAGCATTATCACCATTGGTCTTTTGTATCATCAAAAACATGTATTTTGCAACTAGTGTAAAACTAAACTACTTTGAAGTGATCACAAACATCAGTCAAGTATGAAGGTAAGGTTTAGGTTTTTCTTGATGAAGTCAAACCTATCTTCAGGTAGTGGTTTGGTGAATATGTCTGCCCATTGGTGTTCAGTGTCTACAAATTGAATGTTCAGTACCCCTTTTTGAACAAAGTCCCTAATGAAGTGGTGTTTGATCTCTATGTGTTTAGCTTTAGAATGTAAGATAGGGTTTTTGGCTAGACAAATGGCAGAAGTGTTATCACAATAGATGGGAATGTTAGATTCTAGGATGTTGTAGTCTTCAAGTTGATGTTTTATCCAAAGTAGTTGAGAATTGCAGCCAGCTGCTGAAATGTACTCAGCCTCTGCTGTTGACATTGCAATGGTGTTTTGTCTCTTACTTGACCAAGATATTAAGTTGTCACCTAAAAATGTGCAGTTGCCACTGGTGCTCTTTCTTTCAAGTTTATCTCCAGCATAATCAGAATCACAGTATCCACTAAGTTTGTACTTATGAGATTTCTTGTAGAACAAGGTAAGGTTTGTAGTGCCTTTTAGGTATCTAAGGATTCTCTTAACAGCAGTTAAATGTGATTCTCTAGGGTCAGCTTGAAATCTTGCACATACACATACACTAAACATGATGTCAGGTCTGGAAGCGGTAAGGTAAAGTAGGGTGCATTGGTGTAGCCATAGGTTTGCAATTACTCATCTTAAACTTCCTAAGAAGCTCTTTTGTATATTTAGTTTGATGAATGTATATACCTTTTTTTTGACTTGCTGAATTTGTATCCCTAAGAAGAACTTAAGTTCTCCCATCATACTCAATTGAAAGTCAAGCTGCATCAATTTAGAAAATTCTTGGCAAAGAATGCCATTAGTAGATCCAAAAAAATTGTCATCAACATAAATTTGAATAATAAGAATGTCATCTAAAGAGTGTATTTTCAACTTGTCCTCTTTCAAAGTTATTTTTAAGCAAGAAGTTACTAAGTCTATCATACCATGTATTAGGTGCTTGTTTTAGACCATACAAGGATTTCCTAAGTTTAAAAACATGATTTGGAAACTCAGAACTTTCAAAACCTGGGTGTTGTTTAACATAAACTTCTTCACTTATATAATAATTTAGAAAATCACTTTTAACATCCATTTGAAATAATGTAATGTTATTATTTGCAGCAAAAGAAAGTAGGATACGAATAGCTTCTAACCTGGCCACTGGAGCAAATGTCTCATTGAAATCAATGCCCTCTTGTTGACTGTAGCCTTGTGTGACAAGTCTTGCCTTGTTTCTGACCACTTCACGGTTTCTGAAAACCCACTTGGTTCCAATAATGTTCTTCTTTGGTCTAGGTACTAGATCCCAAACATCATTCCTCTTAAATTCTTGAGAACCTGCAAAATACTTATCTAGCTTTGATTTTTATAATCAAGCTTCTTGTTATCACAATAAACATAATATCAGACAATAATTAATTTTTAAAAAAAAAGATATCACCTATATGTTAACAATTTCAGTTTCACTATGAAAACCCTCTTAGTTCTTCTTTTCTGGTTTTCAGATTCTGAGTTTGCATATTCTCTGATTAGAGAATCTGGATGAAGGGATTTGAATTCCCATCCAGGTTTGTAGTCTTCATGAATTTGATTGGAGTGTTCAAAGAAGTCTCTTGATTCTGACTTTTAATCTGCCACTTCTGTTTCTGCTGATGTATCGGGTTTCTCTGATGGTAATTCTGATTCTTATGGTAGTTCTAGTTCTGTTGATGTATGTGATTTCTCTGCCAGTTTTGAGTCTGTTGATACTCCAGATATTTTTGGTTCATCATATGGTTCTGGTTCTGATAAGTATTGTGTTGACCAGTCCTTCTTCCAACAGAATCAGTTGGCTTCTATTTGGTAGAGCTTGGAACATAGACCTTTTTGCCTTCATATATTGCAAGCATCCATTGACCAGGCACCATGACTGGTGTTTCAATTTGATTCCTTAGAAGGTACCCAAATTTGGTTGGGTCCTGGTTTGTTAGATTTGAAAGGTTTCTTGTCTTTCCCTGTATTTAACATGGGACAAGATATTTTATTATGACTTTTCTCATAGCAAATAATACATAAATCATCAGAGGGAATAAACTTAGATTCAATTACTTTTTCTTGAAATCCTATTCCTCTTTTACCATTCCTACTAACTCCATAAATCATAGATGCATACTTGCTTCTTTCCATACCATTATCAATAAAATCTTGAAATACTTCTTCATGCTTATCAGAGTTACGTGTGGTATTTTCAGTTGATGTTGAACTATAATTACTTTTCAGAGTTAGATTTTCAGCCTTATGTTCAGTAATATCAGTTTTCAGAATTGCATTTTCTGTTTTAAGTTCAATAATATCAGTTTTCAGAGTTGCATTATCTGTCTTAAGTTCAGTAATATCAGTTTTCAGATTTGCATTCTCTATTTTAAGTTCAGTAAAATCAGTTTTCAGATTTGTATTTTCTGTTTTAAATTCAGTACTTTCATTCTTTAAAACATTAACATTTTCAATTAGATTTGTATTTTCTTTCCTAAGTGTTTTTAGTTTTAAAGACAATTTGTGATTAATATTTAAAAAATTATTTATAGCAGTAATTAAATCAGATCGAGTAAATTCAGAAAATACCTCACTTTCTTCATTTGTTGATTCACCTTCAGAGTCAGAATCTGTGTTGGATCCAGAGGTAGAGTTGGTATGAGCCATCATACCCAAATCTACTTGTTTATCGTCAGAGGATTCCTCAGATATATCCCATGTAGCAATTATACTCTTCTTCTTGGGTCTGGAATCTTTCCTTTTTCCTTTTTCCTTTCTCCATATTTGGACATTCTGACTTGATATGTCCAGGTTCATTGCATCCATAGCAGATGATGTTTTTATCATCATTTCCTTTGTTGGATTGCTTGGAATATCTTTGGGGAAATTTCTTCTTTCTGTTGTGCCACATCTTTCGAACTTTTCTAGTTATGAAAGCAATCTCCTCTTCCTTTGAGTTCAAATTCTAATTATCTGAATCACTATCCTCTGAATTTGATGTTGCCTTTAGAACCTTCTTCTGCTTAGATTTCAAGGCCAGAGTCTTGTTCTTCTTCTTGGGCTCATCTTCTTCAAGCTCAATTTCATGTGATCTGAGAGAGCTGATTAATTCTTCCAGCTTTAGAGTATTCAGATCTTTTGCTTCCTGAATGGCAGTGATCTTAGGTCTCCACTTACTTGTCAGACTCCTAAGAATTTTCTTCACATGATCAGCAGTAGTATAACTCTTCTCAAGTACCTTTAATCCTGATACCAGGGTCTGGAATCTGGAAAATATTGTTTCAATGTCTTCATCTTCTTCCATCTTGAACAACTCATACTTTTTGACTAGGAGGTTGGCCTTTGCTTCTTGAACTTGCTTGCTTCCTTCGTAGGTTAGAATCAGACTATCGTAAATACTCTTTGTTGTCTCTTTGTTGGTGCACTTGTCAGACTCCTTGAAGGTGATTGCATTTATCATGAATGTTCTAGACTTATGATGCATCTTATACATCTTCTTCTGATCAACATTCATCTCCTTTCTTGGACTTTCAATACCATCTTTATTCTTCGGAGCAATATAACCATCTTCCACCAAGTCCCAAAGTTCAGGATCTTGTGAAATATAGAAACTTCTCAGCCTGTCTTTCCAATACTCAAAACGTTCTCCATCAAACATAGGTGGTCTGTTGATATTTCCTCCAGCAGCTTCTTCACTGAATCTAGACATATTGAACCCTTGAATCTTTTCTCAAACACTGTAAAGTGCTGAGCCTTGAGACCGAGCTCTGATACCAATTGAAGGTGCGAACACGAGAAGGGGGGTTGAATTGTGTTTGCACAAAGTTGATAACTTTTTGATAATTTATAAATAATTAAAAATTAGTTTGGTTTTGGTGACTTACTTGGAGTAGAAGCAATCAGATTTAGAGGCAGCAAGCAATGAAAGCATAAATAATTTGACGCATAGAATTATCCTGGTTCACCACTAACTTGGCTACATCCAGTCCCCTCATTCAGAAGGCTTTAATCCACTAATTCAAAAACCTTGAATTAAAAAGCACCTGACTCTCCAAGTCAGTCTTCCCAAATAGCCTGACAACCCCAGACTTTTGAGGAACTAACCACTTTGACCCTACAAGCCAAGTCTTCTCCTAACAACCTGTCAACCCTAGATTGAAGAAGGAACTAAACCACTGTCGGGTTGGATACAAAAGATTGGAACTTGAGTAGTTGCTTCTAACAAAGCTGATAATTAATAATAACTCTCACACTCTAAGAAAAGAACACTCAGAAAATATTTCTCATTCGAACAAGTGTTTCTCTCTTTGAACTCTAAGATGAATTTAGAATCTTGAGCTTGAGTTCTTCTACTCTTTTCTGCTTTTTGATGCTTTTCTCCTTCAGCCTTGAGTGTCTATTTATAGTAAAAATTTGGGCTTCAATTTAGTCCTTATTTAATTCTGAATTGTATCTTGTTTAGATTGAGTTTGTAAATTCTTCGAATTGATTTTGTTCCTATTTTGTGTAGATTGACTTTGTAAATTCTTCAGAATGATTCTGTTCCTATTTTGTGTAGATTGACTTTGTAAATTCTTCAAATCAAATATTCTTCAAATCTTCATTAAATGTTGATCAAATATTCTTCAAATCTTAATAAAATGTTGATCAAATATTCTTCAAATCTTCTTCAAATCTTCATTAAATGTAGATCAAATATTCTTCAAATCTTCATTAAATGTTGATCAAATCTTCTTCAGATCTTCTTCAAATATTCTTCAAATCTTCTTCAAATCTTATTCAAATATTGACCATATTTTCTTTTCAACTTGGTCAAAGATTTTCTTCAATTATAAATATGAATCAAATTTTATTTTAGATTTTTCATCCATTATAAATTTGAATCAAATCTTATTTTAGATTTTCTTCAATTACAAATTTGAATCAAATCTTATTTTAGATTTTCATCAATTATAATTTGGAATCAAATCTTATTTTAGATTTTCTTCAAAAACATGAATCTTCTTTCACACTCTTTGAAGTCAAATATATTATTCTCATAAAATACTTTTGTTAACATCAAAACTCTAAATGTAAAACCAACTTGGTTCCAACAGGCTTCACGTAGATTGTCGTATAAATAAGCAAGAGCAGTTGCACCTCATGCAAATCCCCCACAAGCATTGAGGTCTCGGAAGCAGTCAAGATATGCAACGCTGACTGCATAGGTACTCTTATCACTGAATAGTGTGCAACCAACTAAAAATAGAAGAAATGCCCTAGCAGCTATCTGCCACTACTGGTCACGACAGCGCTGCTAGTATACATCTAGTAACCAACTATACTGAATTGAGGGTGTGCGCATGACATTAAATTTAGCATAGGCGACAGCATGACTAACTCCAAGTAGCTCAGCAAGTATATCTGCACCGTCATCCTTGTTAAATACATTAACAGTGAAGAATGCACCGGTGATGGGGATATGCAGCAGAGAGTAGACATCGTCGAGAGTAATCGTCATCTCCCCAATGGGAAGATGGAAGCTATTAGTGTCACGATGCCACCTCTCTACGAATGCTGAAATGATCCCTTTGTCGATCATTTCATAGCTGCATTTGAACAAAGAAAATAATCCTGAGCTTTTCACCAGTTGCTCAACCTCTGGGTGTTCAATAACAGCTTCTTTTCATTTTTTCCCATTGCTAAACACCCTTAATTCGCCACGATCCTGAAATTAGTTATGCAAATAAATATAATTTAAAACACATTAAAACAACAACAATTAAAAATTTAATTTCATTTGATTGATAAAATTACCACGCCATCCCAAAGTCGGGTTGCCACATGATCGGTGAATGTCCTAAGTACAGAACAATCAATCGGACCACCAGGATATGCGTCGGATTGTGCTTCAGGTTGTGCTTCTGCTGGTGCTTCCGGTTCTGCTTCCGGTTCTGCTTCCATTTGTGCTTCAGCTGGTGCTTCCGGTACGACTTCTTCCTGTTGCCGCACTACTCGTCGTCTTTGTGCCTGAGCCGAAGCAGTCGGCCGAACAAGACAACCGTCAACATTAGAGGTACCCTCGTTGATTAGAGCACGTCCCTCTCTATCGGTATACATTGTGCGAACCATATCTGCACAAACAAAAGCATATTAAATATCAAAATAGCAAATCCCACTATCATACGTGAACTGATTTCACGTAAGGTTTACGTGAACTGAATTGACGAACCATGTACGTGAATTGAATTCACGAACATGGTTCGTGAATTCAGTTCACGTACGTTCCTGAGTTTCTGAAAATGTATTCACGTACGTGAACTGAGTTCACGTACGTTTCTGGGTTTTTGTGCAACTTGCGTTTTAATCAGAATTAGCAATGGCAACTACAAGGTTTTAGGGTTTCAAGCAAAGGGTTTCAGGCAATTCGTTCCTAATAATAAACACAAACAACAACAATAATGAACAACAAAAACAGGGATGATGCTTACTTGATTTTGGTGAAGTGATGATTGAAGAGGAAGAAGATGCAATGAAGTTGATGAAGACTGAAGTTGATGATGAATAAAGAAGCTGGAATGCAGTTGATGATGATTGAAGTTGATGAAGGATTCTGGATTTTTGAATGAAGAGGATGAAGATGATGAGGAAGAAGATGAAGGAATGAAAATGAAGAAGGGGGGTTAGGTTACAATAATAAAGACAAGGGCAAATTTGGAATTTTCTTTTTTTTTTTTTAAATAAAAGGAGTGTGGGTAGTAATTTAGGGGGTGTTGGTAGCAATTTTGAAGAT
>JBBPBQ010020323.1:15900963-15920218 GCA_037974755.1 Cicer yamashitae
AAGATTAATTTATCAAATATTGATAGTTCAAAAAAAATCTTAAAATGAATAAAATGAGAAGTTGAATTGAGTAACTTCTCATAACAATCAATTTTTAGAGACATTTGTTTGTTTTAAATGTGATGTTTATCATGTTAAAATATATAACAATTAAAACCTTCAAAATTATTATTTTTATCCATAACAAATTAGTCTAAAATAGTAGAAACTATTTTTAAGCAGTTTCACGTAAAATTAATTTTTTAAAATATAAAGTTAAAATAAATTTATTTTACTCTTTAACAAATAATGAAAATTTAATTTATAGACAATAGTTTTTGATTTTATTTATAATCAAGGAATAACATAATTAATTTATCACAAAATATTTTTTAAAAATTTCCCACCATCTAAAATTTTATTCACCCTTTTCCATTTCAATCTCCCGCTCATGACATTAAGTAGAGCAAAAAAGATGTGTCTCTTCAAAATCAAAACACTAAATTGGAAACAGAAATCCTCATTAAATGAAAGTGAGGTAAATATGCAAATATCAATAAATATGTGTAAAAATATGTAAAATATCTTATATGATTGTCATAAATTGTAGAGTACATATAGCTACTTTTAATTAAATAATGGAAAAATTATCCACAATTTTTTAAAAGATAACTTAAGTCTCCACTAAAATTTTATTTATAAAAGTTAAAATTAAATTTTTTGTATTTTTTTTTGAATTTTTTCTGAGATGGTAAATTCTACTATAATTAACTCACACAATTGTGATGTTTCATATTCGAACTTCAACCTAACAATATCAGCATTTGACATTTGTGTAAGCTAAAATGTCTACAAAACTTTTGCATTTTATATGAATTAATTACATATTTAAACATTTTTATGGTTTTTTATTTGAAGTCGACACCAGTTTCTTGTTAGTGAAATGAAAAATAAAGGAAGAGTGAATAAAGTGTGTAGTGGGCAATAGCTTTTGGACAATGTTTTATCTTTTTTGACTGTTGTACTTGATGTTGATGTAAGGAGAGTAAAAGTAAAATATATAGAAGAAGCAAATTTGGACTTTTTGAAAGTACATAGCTAGTGGATAGAGAGAAGAATGGGAAACACAACTTGTCCTCTTTGCTTATAAAAAAGAAAAAAACACTTGTCCTCTTTGTAGCCGTAGAATTATATTGGAGAGAAAGGGGAAAGAAAGGGAGAAAGAAAAAGTTTTCTTTTTAAATTTTGAAATACCAAAAAGGAAATAAAATATTCAGAATAAACTAAAATTGGTCTCCTAATTGTGGAAAAGAAAGTCAAATTTGACTTTATCAAACAGAAGTAATCAAATACTTATTAATTTGTGTTTTCTTTTGTTTTTTTTAAAGAAATCATGTATATAAGAAGTAGTTTAGGATTTGAACTCAAACTTTGAAATACAATTTAACAATATATGTATTTGTTTTGTCTTCTTTAATTAAAAAGATTATTTTATTATGAAGTACATGTCACGCAGATGAATTGATTTTTTAAAATTGATGTAATTTTGTGTTTAAGTTTAATTCTATTATTAATAAATTATACATAAATTTTATTGTAAATTTTTTGAAGATCTTCTTGATATTGTAAGAGGATGTAACTTCTCTGATCCGAATTTCATTTATTAACAAAAAAAAAAATTCATTTTTGGATTTTTAATAATAATAATATTAGAGTAAATGACAAAAACAAAAAGTTGAAGGAGAAAGTGACGGAGTTCATGAAGTTGGTTTGGCTTCTACAAGTTGGTTATATAATTGATCATCAGAATATATATTTAGAATTCAGTAAAAAGTCTTTCAATATGTCAAGTGTGTAATATAATTTTTAGTTCAACATGTCAAGTGTAAAAGTTTTTAATGTATTGAAATTGCAACAAAAAAATATTAAAATAATAATATTGAGAGTTGATTTTAGTTTTCACAACAATTCTAATCTTTTCGGTGTATTGATAATTTAGGTAGTATGTTTTTGAGATGATTTACATAATAATTTATCGTATATGAAGCAATTATTTCCACTAACATGGTTTAAAATTGACACGAATTATCTGATATTACAAAAAACAAAGATCGTCATCATCTTTGTCGACCTTTGAACTTGTCTATTTTCTCTTGAAATTGAACATAGATGTTCGAATTACATTTTCTTTGTTGATACTTAATATCTCGTCGATGTTTGTTGACATTGATATTTAGTCAAATCAGAAGTCTACTAAATCTAATCACAAATGAATATTTAATCAGTGAACTCTCGAACAAATTAATTAGTAATCGGACAATCTTACATACATCTTAATTATTTTTAGATTTTGTTTGAAATATATATGATTTCTAGACACGAAGATAAGTGAAACATAAATTTACATGAAAATAAATTTGACATGAATAAAAATGACATTAAAAATAAAATGAGATAAAATTCAAATGCGAAAATCATAGACAAAATTTTAAAATGCAGAAGGTAAATTGGAGAAAGTGTAATGGACAGTAATTGAAAAGTTTGCACGAAGTTTAAATGCTGAAAAGTAAATGACTTGAAAAGTGTAAATGCTTTTAATTAAAATGACCGAGAGTTAAATTTAAAGAATTGAAAATAGGTAAATTGCATAAATGTAAATGAAAGCATGCAAATGGCAAGAATATAAAGTTGCATTGAAAGTAAAAGACATGAATTTAAAGTTGACACAAATACAAATAACTAAAAACTTAAGGTTTACTAGAAATTTAAGGGAATTTAAAATTTAAGGGAATCATCTTAATTTCATTGTGTCGACACTACTACCTATCTGTCGTCCTTGCAATACTATCATAATGTATCGACATTCCCTTGAAGATCTTGTAAAAAAATTTCTTGACATTTTATTATGCAACTTTAATTAACTATAAAATGTTGACAATTGCCGTAAAATTGTTGCCATTAACAATGTCTTATTCAGGATTTTAATTATTTGATTCTATCAAATATAAAATAAAATAAAATAAAAAGCCACAAGTCTTTCTTGAATGCTATTCCACAATAACATGTCAAACATGATTTGAACTTCTAACCCCTAAGAGTAATTTATTTATTAGTATCTTTTGACATTTTATGAACCTTGCTATTTATGATATTATTTTTACACTAATCACATTAAATCCAATTTACCTAAACACTTACACTATCTGCTCCTAATTTTAAGCATTGGAGAAAAACTATAGAATCTCTTTTAAATTACTAAATGTATATATTATTATTTTTATTTATTAATATTACTAATTTATCTTAAAAGAGTTTTAAGCAAAAAAATCCCGAATTCATAATTATGAAAACTAATATAATTTAATTTACTAACATTCACCTCTTAAAAAAATTATAAATCAAAACTGAAGTTCGTTAATAATACAAAAGACATTTTAGATACATTTACACATAAATCAAAATATTAAATTCACTACATACATGATAAAAAAGGGCTTATGAAAAAGAACTGAGGGATATTTATAAGAAAATACTCTATTCAGCCTTTCTATAAACAAAATTAGGTTAAAGAAATAATAAATGTATCTAGTAATTTAAAAGAGAGTCTATAATTCTCTTTAATTAATTCTTTTTCTCTCTCCTAAATACTATAAATTATCATCTTAGTCCTTAAAAGTATAAAATATTATTACGTTCTTACTCAACAAAAAAATTCAAATTAGTCATCAAATTATCAAAATAATTTTTGAAAGATATAATTTACTATTATAAAAGCCTATGAAAGATACAACTTATTGTCAAAATAACGTTATAACATAAAAGACTAAACTAATTGATATTTTAATGATTCGACAATTAATTTAAACTTTTTAAACATTTTATATTTTCAAGATTAAAATGATATTTTTTTCCTTTTTTTTCTTTTAAATAAAGAAAGACAGAGAAAGTAGAGAGAGAATGTTGCATAATAAAATAAGACACTTTATGATAAAAAAAAATAATAAAAAAAGACACACTTTGTTGCAAATTACAATGCATGGGGACAAAAAAAAGAAAGAACCATTGTGCAACATTCAATTGGCAATTGACAATTGCGACATCTAACAAACTCATCATCATCATGAATTAGGAAAACAAACGTGCACAAAAAACACAGAACATCGCAGACACAATTGTGTGATTTTATTTACAATTCACAATTCTCACAACAACAACAACAACAAGAAAAAACTTCCACACCTACCTCACCATCATCATCATTATAATCATCTAAATGAGCAACTCATTTAAAACTCTCAACAAACAATTCCCTCTTCTCTCTTTCCATCATAAACTCCCTCATCAATATCACTCTCCCTCTTCTTTCTCATCTTCATCTAATTTCTCTTTCCCCATCTTATCTCAATTTCGAACATACTCATGTGAGTTTCTCTCTTTTATCAACAATGCCAATTTTTCTTTTCTTCATTATATTGGATTTTCTTTTCTTAGGGTCACTGGTTTTTGTTCAACTGTTTTATTGGGGTCATTAAGGATCTATGTCTTTGTTACATATTATAAAATAAGTGATTCTGGTATTTAATAATTTAACGACCGTTTATTAGATTTTTTTTTAACAAAAACATAAGTTGTATAAGTTGTTTTGTATCTGTATATCGTAGTGAGTGGTAAAAAATGTTTTTTTAGAAGATGTTTGAAAAAATACTAGTCAAAAAAATAATTTAAAAAATGATTATTTTAAAAAACAATTGTTACAAACTAGGCCTAAAAATTGTATCTTGTTGTTTAATTTTATTTGATATGTTGTTGGAGTGTTTCTACTATATCATGCAGAAGAAGTAATGTAATGGCTATGTTTTGGAGTGAACTTTGAAATTGTAAAGCTCTCATGGAAATTGTAAATTGTGTTTTATTTTAGTCGAGATGTGGCCATCTATTTGTGAATGTTTCATTTCAAATTATAAAATTAATACTTAAATTAAATTGGTTTAAGTTAATGAGTTTCAGTGAAGGTCGATTCTATCAGGAGAATCTGAGTTTGTAACTTGGTTGAAACGACTAGATATTTTACTTTTAGCCAAAATTTGGATTACCAAGAAGCTTTTTCCCTGAACATCAGAGGGTTAAAGAAAAAAAAAAGCAGATAAGTTGGTAAAATTTTAGTTATCAATGTCAAATTAGTCTTATAAGTGTTGGTATGGATTAAGATGACCAACAATTTGCAGTTTTTGGGATTATTTTTTTTGTAATTTATCTTATTTTTGGGACTAGCCTAACAATGTTATGCAATTTCAGGAACTAAGTTGGGATTTACTAAGAGGGTTCCTTTCTTTACTCCTAAGGGTTGATGAAAATATCTCATTTTTATCTTTATCTAGCTTATTCTTAAGACCTTAACAGATTTATTGCTTATCATGAAAATCTGAGTTGTTTGGAACAATTGTTTGTACATTCAACATTGATAATTAGTGCTCTGGCTATTGTTTTGTGCACCTTAGGTTTCAACTTTAAGCATTTCAGAGCTTAGGAAGCTTAAGACGGTAAAAATTCTCTCTTGGTTCCTTTGAGATCTGCAACGATTTCTTTCTAAATGCTGTAGTGGTATCAAATTCTCAGTTGTCATAACCTCTATAGCACTGTCACTCTTGATCGAAGGTGTGTCTCGGTGTCTGACACCGACACATTGATTACATTCAATTAATTCATTTTCTCAAATGATTACTGGTGTCTGTTAGCATCCGTGTTTCATAGGTCATAACTTGCTGAAATACACTATTTTGTTAGGTACGAGGTTTGCATTGAGTTGTTATTGTGATGATTATCAAGCAGTGTTGTGAAATAGCGGCTATAGCAGCGCTGTAGCGTTATAGCATTATAGCGTAGCGGAATTTGAACAAGTTTCTAGTGTTCAGCAATATGCGATTTAGTAGAGTATTGTCAAGTAGTGGCTATAACAACAATATAGCACTGTAGCGTAGCGGAATCAGAACAAGAAGGGACATTTTGGTTCTGAGCAGTTGTCAGTTTCTTTAGTAGTAGTCTTTTGAGAAACATACCAAATAAATACCCTTTCTTGTTTCTGTGTGCAAAATTTCCACATTGTTTAGTATCTAATAAATCCATATGTAAGGTTATTTGATTGTTTCTTTCTTTCATATAGCATCTCAATCTGCTACAGTTATGGAGGTCTTCAAAGCAATTGCTAAGCAAGAACTTGCATCCCAAGGAAATGTTGCTATCAAAGCTGATCAGAAGAGTTATAGTTACAAGCAGCTCATTTCGTCAGCACAGAAGATATCTGATCTCTTGTGTGCAAGTAATGTGAAGGTAGTGAGTTACACCTTTGAATTCCCTTACTTTTCTTTATGTGAGATGAAATAGCGCATTCTATTCGCCAGTCTATTTCTTGTATATGTTCAAAATTATCGGTTAGTCGATTATTAACAGCAAAAAATTCCAGGGAAATCTTGGTGGAGCTCGAATCGGAATAGTAGCCAAACCGTCTGCTGAATTTGTTGCTGGAGTACTTGGAACTTGGTTTAGTGGAGGTGTTGCTGTTCCACTTGCACTCAGTTATCCAGAAGTAGAGCTCCTCTATGTGATGGATAATTCGGTAATGCTTTCAAAACCCTCCCTTTTCTTATTAGCATCCCCTTTCTGTTGTTTTTTTAACATTTAGCTTGCAAACATTAAGAAGTCAGGACTCCATTAGTTTTCTGTTGACGTTATCTTGGATAGAGATATGATATATGAAAGGAGATTATAGCGTTGTTTGATCTATGTAGCCGATCGTACTTAGTACTTGCTAGGATAAGGCTTGGTTGATGTTGTTGTTGTTGCACTATCTTGATACCTTTTGTCTAAAATTTCAAATAGCAATTATATCTTTATATTTTTTCCTTTGTGAAAGTAAATGGTGTAAATATGATACAAAATAAACCTTATATGTCATATATTTCATTTTAGTATTTAATTCATATGTACTGACTATTGATAGTGTACATTTTTTTACACTGCCAGTCGATCACTATTGTTGGATCACTACAAATATTGACTTTAATCATTTTATACATAAAAAGTCATACAAATAGTGATTTGTGATTGGTTGACAGTGTAAAAAATTGTACATTGACAGCGTATCAAAATCAATCTTTTTATTTTATTGGATGATCAGTTCAGACTGGAATAAACTATTGAATGAGGGTTTATGTTCATTTGTCCTTGCGAAAGTAACCTGAATTGCGTTTGAATTAGTGTTTGATTGCTTTTATTATCGTTATTTCTGCACATGCTAAAGAAGAAAAAATTGGTTATATGTTGCTAACAAATTAGTTAGACTATTTATTTATGCTACATTACCTTTATGCTTTAATTTTGTTTTCTGGATTGAATCCTAATAAAAAATTGATTATAATAATTTGGTTATAATAGGATGTGTCTGCAATACTGAGTACCGAAGATCATAGCGAATTAATGCAAAGCATTGCAAATAAAACCTCTTCTCAGTTTTTTCATATTCCACTTGTTCCTAATAAGTCATCAGAGAAAAGCAGAGATGAACGTTCACAAAATGGTGAAATTGATGCAGACAGAATTTTCCTGGAAAACATTGAAAGATCAAGTAAGAATATCACATTTTCAGCTTTTAAAAATGGATAAAGTAGAATATCATGGTGGCAATATTTTGACAGTTCTTTCTCGCCATTTGTTTTTCGTATCCTTTGGTTTAGGCGAAGATCCGGCGCTGATTTTGTACACTAGCGGGACGACTGGTAAACCTAAGGGAGTTGTTCATACACACAGAAGCATCCTTGCACAGGTATGAATTATGATTTATCTCTACTTATGTTTAATGCTACTTCTAATACACAATTTCATTACTAAGATGAAATCTTCTTTCTGAAAACTAGTTCTGTTATTTTGCAAGTTACTTTGGTATGATAATAATCAAATCATACAAATACTTTTGTTTGTAACTTAATTTTAACCATAATACACTTAATTCTTGTTGACTTTCACATGGCAATCCATTCATATTTTGTTACAGTTTAATGAAGATACATTATCAGTGTAAAATAGTTTTAGAATAACATCCGACGAGAATCCACCATATCGGCACATAAGCCTATTTTGTAACCATATTTTAAAAATATCTGCAAAATACTCGAATCTTATTGGATAATGTAAAACTAGTTTACATTGATAATGTGTCACCTTTTCTCATTTTGTTATTATTTTTCACTAATTTTTGTTTATAATTTGTCTTGATTTTAGGTCCAAACCTTGATAAAAGCATGGGAGTACACGTCTGCGGATCAAATTTTGCATTGTCTACCATTACATCATATCCTTGAATGTTCTTTTTTGTATGCATTATTTTTGTAATAAGGAAAAAAACATTTTATCATATTTAGTATATTTTCTGAAGATGTGATTTGGGATATCTTTTGTGATGTCAATCCTTAACATATATGAAGTACATGTCCATGGGATTTTCAATGGTTTATTTTCCCCTCTCTATGCAGGTTCCACGGTAATTTACATTTTTCGCTACTTCCATGGAAAATACAGTTAGACAATAAAATGTTAATTTTGGTACATTACATAATTTTTTGTTGCTAAGAATTTAAATATCTTATTGAAGGTTGAGTTCTTGCCAAAATTTAGCGTCAGTGGAATTTGGAAGAGATGGCGCGAGTCATATCCAAAAGAAGGATCCAAGACCGACGATGCCATAACTGTATTCACCGGAGTAAGTATGATTATTATAGGCATTAACAAGATCTAAGATATAGTGCATTCTCACAACACCTTTGTTTGTGTATGTAGTCTAAGCCTAATATGATACTATGATTTACTGTTATATCTTGTTGGTGTTCAATAATTGAATACAACTAATTGTAAATTGTAACTATGATTTTTTCGTTGAATTTCTTCCAGTGTGTTGCACGGATTCTCAATACTAGGAATCCTACAAATATGACATTTTTAGGCCATATGATGGTGTTCTTTGTTGTTCATAAAAACTTAGTAATCACAATTTTTGCATTTAAAATCCATGTCATATTTTATACTAACTGTAGTTGATAATTGATATGATTGGAAAACATGTCTTGGGTGACATCATTTTAATTAAATAATTTTGTAAATGAAGGTTCCAACTATGTACACCCGATTAATACAAGGTTATCATGCCATGGATCCTGAGATACAAGCCACTTCAGCATCCGCTGCAAGGAACTTGCGTCTAATGGTAAGTGACTTCACATGCATCAAATGTTTTTATCTCTTTAATGAAGATAAATTGCTCTCCATTTGAATTTCAGAAAATGAAGATTGTTGTGATTTTTTATATGACTTAATCAGTGTGTAACTCACTCTCAGAAATCTGATATATTTTCTTTCTATTATTCAGATGTGTGGCTCCTCTGCACTTCCTCAACCTGTTATGCAAGAATGGGAATCCATCACCGGACATCGTTTATTGGAGCGATATGGCATGACTGAAGTAAGTACACTTCAGTTGAAGTTCTTCGACTTAATAGAGAGTCATTTTAGATTAAGTTTGTTTTGTAGAGAATCAAATGCACAATTCTAATAATATTAACAATACTAATTATGAACATTGGTCGTTGCAAAAAAAATTGTATGCACAATTTGCAATAATTTTGTAACAAGTTTTTAGATGAACTTACGTTATTGTCTCGATGTTTCTAGTTTGTCATGGCATTGTCGAATCCATTGAAAGGTCAGCGTAAAGCAGGCACTGTTGGCAAACCATTTCCTGGTGTGCAGGTTAGTTGAGCTTGTACTTCTTCCCATTCGCTGCTAATCATAGAATATTATGGACTTTTGATCTTTCATTCTACTGTTGACGATTGTCTAAACAACAGTGTTAATGATTTTTAACTAATGATCTCAGCACAGGTTTCAATTCTATGTTGAAGAACCAAATATATTGTTCTAACTTCTAACAACACTCAAGAAAGTTAATATATAATTGAAACTTGACAAATACAGGTGAAATATGGAGTTTTTTTTTTACTATAGTTAGAATATAAGAAAATATCTTATAATATATTTGATACACATTCAAAGTCGGTTTTGTAAGGATGAATTAGGCTCAATATGAAAATCTAATATGGTGTTTGAGCTTATCTAAGATCCGTTGGGCTACCTGCTATCGGACCACTTAGGTCATGCTCCAGATGTCCAATCCTGGGTGTGAGAGGGGTGTGTTAAGAGTTCCACATTGGATAGGATGTGGCCCAAAAAAGTGTTTATAAGTGTGAGTCATCCTTCACCTTACAAGTCGGTTTTATAGGATTGAGTTAGCGTCAACCCAAATTCTAAGAACTATGAACCTAGAAGCTCGAGTTGCCTCGAGTGTTGACGATGCTCAATGTTTAAGATGATATCTTGGCTTTTCTGTATGCATGGCAGATCAAGATTCTTGCAGACGAGGAGAATGAGAATGAAGAAACTGTAGCTGGCGAGCTTTGTGTTAAAAGCCCTTCATTGTTTAAACAATATTGGAAACTTCCCCAGGTACTTTCAGAATGTTAATTTCTTGCATTTATTGATTCTGAAACCACCATTTAGAGATAATTATTACCTATTCTTTTGATTTTTTTTTAGTACTACAAACAATTCCTTATTGATGTTATGATGCATGTGTGTCATGATATTAACCCTATTTCCCTATTATGCCTCGTTACAAAGTAGGACTGTTCATGGTTCGGTTTAGGAAGAAAGCCAAACCGAACCGAACCATTACAACAATACCAAACTGTTAATGGTTCGTCATAGGCTAAACCAAACCGGTATAAAGATTCAGTGCACTGGTTCTGTATTTCCGAACGAAACCAAAATCACCTTTACAAGAAATTGAATTATACTTTTTCGAACCGAACTAATTCTTTGTGAACTGAACTGCACCAAATTGCCATTATTAGCCAACATTAAGACTGTTAGAAAAACTTACAAACCAAACCGACCTGCACCTCGCACTGAAAAGAACCGAACTGTGAAAGATAGTTCACAAACCAAACTGGTCAAATTCGGTTGGTGAGCTTCCCACTGATCACAAAAAGTCCAAAATTATTTTCAGTTACAAAAAGTCCAAGATTCCAAGGATAGAAAATGGTTAAAGAAATGTAATGTCTGCCTCTAAGAAATCGTGTATTTTTTCCATGTAGGTAACGAAGGAATCATTCACAGATGATGGATTCTTTAAAACTGGAGATACAGTCACTACAGATAAAGACGGATATTTCATCATTCTAGGACGTAAGGATATTTATATTTCTCTACATATGATTTATAGTTCTCATGCATAATTATGGATCTTTCTATTTTTCAAAAATAAATTTTCCTACAAGAGTGAAAACCATGCTTGAAATGTTATCAACAATGTGTCAAAGTAACAACATCCTAAATTGCTGATAACTAGGACATCTGGTTTTGTCTAAATTATTTTACAATCTTAATGGCAACAGAATGGTAATTTTGGTTCGCCAAACGAAAACAGAAGATTCATATATATAATCTTATCATCAGAGAAGTAGAAGTTAAATTGTCATGGCTGTACTAAAACCTATTGTGTACATTCTGTACTTTTTATCAGGTACTAATGCGGATATAATCAAGAGCGGCGGCTATAAGCTGTCTGCATTAGAAATCGAATCAGTAATAGTCGAGGTAAGTGGCTATCATTTTTGCATCCTAAGGTTGTTAGTTGTTGTTAACAACCGTTTATATAGTTGTATGGTTTATGATATGATATTCACAATCAGAACCTTTTTGCAGCATCCAGTTGTCTCAGAATGTTGTGTTTTGGGCTTACCAGACAAAGACTACGGAGAAGTTGTTTGTGCGATTATCGTGCCAGCGGCGAAGCAGAATGACAAGTCAAAGCCTGCTCTAACCCTAGAAGAGTTAACCAACTGGGCCAAAGATAAAATTGCACCTTACAAGGTATGATGGTAGCATGATCCTTTATGTTTGTTTTTAGTCAAAAAGGTCATTTATCTTTCTAAACGACAACGTTCGATCTTTTGTAATTTTTCATCCATAACCATGGAAAGGTGTATGTTTCTAACCAGAATGACAACGTTTCTACACAGCCAGAAATAAGGAACGAAAAACCCTAATAATACTCAAATGCACAAAATCAGACAAAAAACAAACTTAGATTCAATTTTGGACGGAAAATCGCTAAAGGTCCAAAGTTATTGACGTTTAGAAAGATAAACGAAGAACCAGTTTGAAACTTTAAATTAAGTTAAAAGATCTCTAGTGCAATTTTGTCTTTTATATACATGTGGGGGGTGACAAGTTAAAGCACGAGGATCAAGATGATTGTATAGTCAATATAAAACCAAAATCTTCTCATGCTTTCTCCTAATTCGCTCAACACACACACATATATAGATTATGGAGATAAATCTTTTGCTTAGTTTTATGTATAAGTAAATCATATCTGGCATGGAATATGCTTGTGATACTGAATTACTTTCATTATATTTTTTGTATTGTTGTGAAAAAATGTATGCACATGATTTAGGTGATTTCTTTCTGCTATTTTGATATTTTGTCAATTGTGTATCCTTCATGCATCAGTTTATCTTACATTCATTATAGTTTACAAGAGTTTCAAAAGTACATTTCTTGTAATAGTATGTTTATATCTTTGTTAGATACCAACTCGACTAATCGTGTGGGACGCACTCCCTCGCAACGCAATGGGAAAGGTAAGTTACTTTCACTTTTATGCCGTCCTAACCACACATCATTTTCCTTTTCGCCGCGAAATATTCTTTAGGAAGGAAAGCTAATTCTTCTTTGTTTGAATTTTCAGGTAAATAAAAAAGAGCTGAAGAAGCTGCTTGTTTCAGAACAGTAAAATACCATTTGAGCATTATTTACTGGTCAGAGTCAATTTTTTGAAACCAGTTTTAAGATAGTGAAAATCTTAAATTAAATTGTAGTAATAATTATTATTTAGATAAAAGAGAAGCCTTATTCTGGCTTTTTCTCAAGTACAATATGTTTAACCTTATCTTTAGGAGGCAAAAAATTACTAAGTGTAGCATTTTCAAATTCATGAGGATGATTGAATGTAACTTTGTCAATCTTGACACACATATTAGTAAATCTATATAGTATTTCTATCAGCTATTCACATTCTTTTTTATTTCTAAGTTATGTTACTTCAAATTTTTGCATTACATTCTTCCTTAGTTTAAATTAAATCAAAATAGCACATCACTAACGTTCGGTGCAAGTGGTTGTGCGCAGTGTGTGTAAATGATTTGAACTCCAAGATACCGAGTTTGATTCCTACTCATGAAAAAAAAATAAAAACAAAATAGTCATTCAAAGCACAAACTTTTACTGAAAATGTTTTCACATAATGCATGTCTTTCGAGAACTTGTAAGAGTTATTGTAGTTGATTGATCAAACTGCTATTTACATTTACAATTTGATTAATTTGGTGGAAAATTCTAATATGGACCATCGTCTACAATAGACCAGCATTTGAAAAATGTTACATTTCAACAACCACAGACGTCCTTTTAGAAGTAGACGTTAATGGATTGAAAATATCAGTTAAATGAAATTGGTTCGATAAAAATACATAAAAAACAAATATGTATCCCGTATTGAATCGACATCAATCAGATCACTATCTTATCTATAAAGATGAGGAGGGTCATGAACTATTACTTCTGAAAAGTACTATCGACCGTTATTAGAATTCCCGATGATTTTTAAGTACTTGTCCATGGTGGACCACTTATTAAGGTAGTTGATAGGTATTTTAAATGAATGCTCATTCAACCTCCAATTTTTCGGCTTTTTACCGGATACTAGAACTCAACTAATGTACTTCAATATATCTTTGTTAAAAACTTTAATTATACTAGTACTTACCATCAAGAATGAAACAATTTACATTTTGCATCATTAATCATTATTATAATAGTATTTCTTTGGAGGGTCAAGTTTCATTAGTGAAAGAATACATAGATAATAGATAATCAATATTAAAAATTATTTATTTAACTGCAATAAAAATCCAACTCTGATATATTGATTATGTGCTCCATGAAATAGTCTAAGGCACTTCAATGTTCCATTTCAAATCCAGTTTTGAGATATGATTGCTAATATCATTATAGTCAGCATATAAAGTTCCTCTGAGTTCTTCAGCCTTTCACCTGACCCTATCATATACACAAATTTAATTGATTCAATGATACACACATAGATCAAGTCACATTGACATAATTTAAATTTTACATTTCTGTGTTTGGATTAAAGTTTGCAAACATCATTTGAAAAACTAAAGTTTAATTAAAAATGAGTTTTTCGAATAAAGTAAAATTTGTTTGAGTAATTTTTTTTTATTTACATTTGAGTATATATTTTTTTTCAAACATATGTTTAGACAGTAAAATTTATTTGATTGTTCTTCTTAAAATTTAAGTTTACGCTCAACACTACAAAATTATTTTGTAAGGTGAAAATTGTCTTTATATATAAATTTATTTTTAAATTATATTTTATTAGATATGAGACTCTTGAAAAATACATTTAAACAATCTACTTATAAAAAAGTTATAAGTTTTATAATGCGGTACGAATAACATATATAACATATTTAGTTTGAGTTTTTAAGATATGCTTTTGAAAGTTTGATAGTTTCACATTTTATGAAAAAGTAAGAGTTAAGCAAATTTTTTGAAAGTTTGATGTTTCACATTTTGTGAAAAAGTAAGAGTTAAGCAAATTTAGATAAAATTTTGAAGATAATAATACTCCATCCGTCCCAAAATAATTAAACAATTTGATCATTTTACACATATTAAAAAAAATGTATAAATAAAAAAGAAAAAATATTACTTTTAATAAATTATCTTTATTAAATATTAGTGTATTATCAATATTATAAATATATAATAAAATATACTATAATAAAAATGATGTAAATAGTATTAGTTAAATGTTACAACTGACAAAATATATATTAAAAATTAAAAAAGTAATTCATTTTATGATAATTTTTATTTACCAAAGAATCAATTATTGGGAACGAGAATAATAGTTACCAGTTCCAGGGGAGCTAGAGCTAGATGGAGATGGAGGTGGAGTTGCAGCATCTGATGTGTGGAACCCAAGATCTAGACCATTACAATTTCCTCCTAAGCCACCTACCCAAAAGCTCAACATTAAAAGTCATAATATATTCATAATCATAACATAATAATAGTTATACTTATCATATAATGGTAAATAATGTGGATATGTGTATATCGTAGACTAGTGTTTAAAAGTTTACAGTTATTTTGGTCTTTATGATTGAAGCAGTAATTCAATCGATGTTTAATACTATAAAAATAAAAGAATACAATGTATCTTTTAAAACTAAACTCGAACAAACTAACACTAATCATGTCATTGTATCAATCGTAAATAGATGTTCGTTAGTTTAAACTTTTAAATACTATTGTTGATCATCATTAAAATTTCAACAGATTTTTAAACACCGACCCACAGTGAACATCTATTAAAATGATTCATCATAGAATTTGCCTAGTAAATAAATCTTACAAAATTATTTATTAGTTAAAAAGTGTTTCTCCTTTATAAATATTTTTTAAAGCTAAGTGAAATATAAGATGTAAAACTAAGTGAGAACAAATTATGAAAAAATCTCATGAGTAAACTGTTTTGTTAGATATCAAATGAAGTAATGTCATAAAATTAGTGAACTATATATAAAGGACCCAAATTTTCCGCCCCAAAGTCACTTTAAAGTATATTGAAGTATACTAATAATTCGGAAAATAAAAATTTATGTCATTTTAAATTATATTTTATACAATGAGTCAAAAAGAAAATTATATTTTATACAAGAACAAAGTATTTTTGAATCTACCCAAAAATAAACTTTCAAATCATGTGTTTATTTAGATGGCCTTGTTGTCCTTATACTTTAGTGGGTTGTGATAATGCACACTTTTAGAAATTAAACTCAACATGTTAAAGCTAATTAAGCATGAAATAACATATATAATTGAAGTCAAAAGGTCAAAGGATCAAATTAAACTAAGCAAAAAAAAAAGGGTAATTAAGGATAAGTAGCTTACATTTATTCAAGCAAATCATCCTTGGATCGTTAAGAAGATTGGCAGAGCCTTCATTGCATTCACACTTAAAGTCAGTGGAGCCATTTCTGACACATTTTCCATCTCCACATAAACTCAACAAACAAGCTGGTAATAAAATAGTTAAATAAGCTTAAGTACTTAATTTCTTTCACATTTTATTTTGCATAACTTTAATTAAACAAGAAAAATATTTAATATATATTAAACAATTCAAAACTATGTTGTCCTCTAAGGTTCTATTTTTGATAGTGTCAAACATATATATTTGGTCAGCACTAGCTACATGCTGCGACAAGAATTAGTATTTTTTGGGTATTGATCATAAGTAAAATTTAATTAATTCGACTATATTTTATTTTATGATATTATTTTCAAATATTCTTCAATAAATCAAGTTTAAATATAAAATTAAATGAAAAGAAAGAGTAGTTTAAAAATATAAATTAAATTTTTATTACATCAACAAAATTAAATGAAATTAAATATTATTTTTAACATTTAAAAAAAACTATTTTTAACATACATATAGATGGTTATTTTTTGTTTATAGTTGAGACAAGACAATGTAGTTGGTTAAAAACATTGATCAAAACAATATGAAACATTTTATATTATGATGAGTGTATTTATTCATTTTGAATTAAGTCTTAGTTCAACTGACAAATAATAATATTGTTAAGATAAATATTATTTCTCGAATTTAAACTCGAGACATTGTAATTGTATATAAATTTCTAATAATATTTATCATTTTTTTCTATAAAAAAATTAACCGAAGGAAAATTAATAGTAATAGCTTACGGTCAAATAGACTTGGAAGTTGGGATGGTGGGGTTGGCAGTACTCCATTGCCACACTGCAAATCAATAGTACCTGCACCTCTCATTTATAATTAATTTGCACTACAAAAAGAAAAAAATCACAGCATTTAATCTTATTTTAACTGTGCATTTAGATTCTTCTACATCGATATAGGGTTGGATTTCTTATTTCGAAAACTTGTAGTTATGTGAGTTGAAAAAAAATATTTATTATTAACTTTTTTTATCAAAATAAAATTTATAATGAAACTCCAATTTAAAATAGAAAAAAGACGTTAGGGTTCAGTGATTTAAAAAAAAAAATACAATGATTGTCATTTAAAAATATGATTGCCCAATTTAAGGTACAATGAGGAGATCGTGCATCCGTTTAAGTTATAATGATTGTTTTTTTTAAAAATGAATAGGCTATCGTTTTGTGTATAGATAATTTACTTTTTATTTTTATTTTTATTTTACCACTAAATTAATATCGATCTATTAATATGAATTTTAGATTCAAAAAATTCATTTCCTTGTTATAATTTGAGTATTTTGTTCTTTATATTTTTATTGCAAAATTTATGTAGTTATGATAAAAATAAAAATAAAAACTATTTAATCTATTCCATGATAAAGTTGATTGTTAATAAAATTTTAACTGTTTCAGTTTCAAAATGACTTTTGAAAAGCTGAAACAATAACTACAACCAATAATAGTTGTATAAATTATGCTTATAAAATAGTGAAATATTTTTAAACAACTTAATATCATAAAATTTGAATTTGTTTCAATAGTTCAAATGTTTCTTATAATTTCTAATCCTTCAAATTGAATTTCACATTAAGATTATAATGTTTTTCGGTTGTTTTAGATTAATTTCAAGACATTAAACAAAATCTAAAATTTTATTTCAAGATTATAATAGTTTCTAGTTCTTAAAAAGAATATTTATCTAACTCTTTCAACACTAAACAAAATCTGAAATTTTATTTCTATAAATGTGACATCTTTTTTGAAAAAACTAATATATATATATATATATTAAATAAGCATTATTTAAAACATAAAATATGCCAAAAATAATTATCACAAAGCACGTTAAAAATAATGTGACATTATTGATTTAGACTAGAAATAATGAGTTTCAAGAGAAGAAAAAATGTTACATATGACAATTAAACTGAAAAAAGTGATGGGATTTCAGATGCATTGGTTTTTGTCCAAATCAATAACATTGTATCATCACATATTTTCTCATCTTGAATGAATATGTAACATCATAAGAGTTGCTATTAATTTCTTCTTCTTCCCCATTCTTCAATATTCTTTTATATTTTCATAAGAGTTGCTATTAGTTTCTTTCATTAAAGACATGGTACCCTTTATTTTTTTTATTTTTAGAATTATAGCACTATTATGTAAAATATATTTTGATTCCCCTTCAAAAATAGGATCATGATCACTCACTCATCTCAACATTTTCTAGGACCACCACTGCATTATAAATATTAATTAACTCCCAGTGATTAATGATAATAATATGATTTTGTCAAATAATAATAATAATAATAACTTGATGAAATGATTACACTCATTTATTTGTATATTATTATTTTAATATGTATGGAAAAACCTTCGAAAGGGAGGACGTATATATACACCATGGTCTGCCGTATGCAAATCCTGTTTCCACGTGGAAACAAACAGACTATTTAAGTACAAAAAACATGGTGAAAAATACAACATTTATAACAAATTAAAGATCAAACTAAGCCGGCAAAAACAATACCTAAATATGTTTAATTTCTTTTTATGTTTATGGTTTCCTTTAACATTAACGAGGGTATATTTCAACAAAAAAAAATTTTAAAGGAAGTATGTTGCCTTAGAAAGATGAATTTAATTTATATAGATAAAGTCCTATGATGTATAGCATAAGAGACATTATAGAAATAAATTATTATATTATATCTGAATTTAGATGAATCAACAACAAAATATGATGAGTTAATCCAGAATTCTATCCTATAAATATAAAAACAGTTTATAAAATATAATCTAAAATATAAAAAAGTGAATATAATCAAATAAAAAAATATTTAATAGAATTTGATATTAAACTTAAAAATGAAATATTAATAATTAATTTAAAATTATTTATGATTTTATAGAAGAGTAGTTTTGTCTTTTTATATAATTTAATAAATTAGTATTCATAATTAAAAAAAATGAAAGTTAATTGGAATTTTAAAATGAATATAATTTGTTTACAAGGTATTCTTGTCATTTACATATA
>JBBPBQ010020323.1:15920705-15949475 GCA_037974755.1 Cicer yamashitae
TTAATATATAATTGTTCACAATAGTAATTTTGTTATTTAAATGTAATATATATTATATCATATCATGATGAGATGTGTATCAAATATATGACAAAATAAAATGTTATTGTATCAAACAAAAAATATGATAATATTTATCATGTCACTATTTTATTTTTATCTAGCTTTATATTATATCTTGTCTCTTTGTATCAAGTGCATTAAACAGACTCTTAAGTGTAAAGATTTTGTAAAACTTTTTACAATGTTTATGCATGAAAATTAACTCTAGAAATATTTGTATATTTGCAGCTACCAAATCAAGTTAAATCAATATATAAGTTCTTTTATAGACTTGATCATCAAATAAAAGTTTTATTATAATTGTAGGACATACTTGAGGTACTACTTCAATGTTAAGAGTTTGTAATCTCAAGATTTTGAGTTTAAATTTCTTTGAGATAGTTTTAAAATAGTCATCATCATTAGTGTTTTTTCTTTAAATAAAAAGTAATTGAACGCAACGTCAAAATGGTAACATCTTGTGTTTATTTATTATACTTAATTACTAAAATCAATTAAAGCTAAAATCATTGCTTTAATTGATACTTATTTTTATTTAGTAAGTTCTTTTTATTGATCCAATTTGTACATTTTAATTTGTTATATATGTGTATTACATGGAATGTTTTCTACTATTATATAGTGTAAAATTAATTATGTCGTCCATATGTTTGCTTTCTCATCTATTCTCAAAACCTTACACTTTCTTCAAAAGAGAGAATGGATATGAAAAATCACTCACAATTAGGAAGAACACAAGAGGGAAATTCAAAGGAATCAATTTTGAACTTCTTCCAACCAGAATCACAATCACATGAAAAATTGAATAATCCAGTTTGAGGGTGGCATGTTCCTTTCCCACAGTATATTATTTTGCATATGTCAAGAAAATCATTATCATCTGCAAAATACACCACCATGATATATACATTATGTATTAGCTACAAAAATTATTAATTATTAATAGAAAAAGTTGAAAGACCTAAAAATAGAAAGGAAAAAAAATCATCTTCAATTTTTACATTATGTCAAAAAAAATATTTAATTTTTACATGTTTTTTTCTTAACCCTTCCATTTCTAGGAAAATATCCTAATATAGTTCGGAGTTCGGTCAGAAAACAAGTAAAATCTGAAAAATGATTGGTCTTCAAATTTTTAAAATTTTCTCAAACAATTTTTATTTAACCGAAACTCATTAACAATTTAAACCATATCACTTGGTTAATTTTCACATGTCTAACACTTAAAAATAGCACTAGAGAAAGACAAATTTAAATGTTTTCATTGTTAATTCAACTTTTTCTATAGCATTTGAATATTAATAAAAACCAATCAAATTCCAAATTTTTTTTTCTTCATATATTTATATTGGTAACCATGTGTGTTGCATAAAACTCAATAGAAACTAGAAAATTAGGCATACCTAAGAATAAAGATTAACCATACCTTGCCTTATGTTGGACATTATATGTGTGGAAGTAGCTGAAACATTGTAGCAAGTGAAGAGATAGAGAATATAAAAGGATACAAGGGTGAAATTTCTCCATTTGAACATTTCCATTTGGGAAAATAGGAAGAAGAAAAAAACTATATTGTATAATTTGTAAGCGATGTGACCTATGAATGACTTAAGTAAAATGAAGATGTAACTATAAGCTCATTATGCATATATATATAAGCTATTAATTTGAGACTCTTGAGTATACCAATTCCATTTCCGTTTACCTTTTTCTATTACTATTATATTTTTTCTTAAAAAATTAATTATAAGAAGTGATGAGTCCTATGCAATGTCAAGAGTTTATTAAGCTTAAGAATTAAGTTGAAAGGGATAGGTTTACAACACTAATTTTGTACTCATATGAGTTGATACTTTCTCCTATCTTTTAAATATAAGCAAAAAGATACACCTATTTGGTCTAGTATATTTTTGTGTATATTTAAAATTGAATAAAATACATAATTGATCATGCAAAATTACAAAGTAATTTGGCACTAATTTTTTTTTAAGGTATCTTTAAGCCGAAAGATGGAGACTAATAAAAAAAACTTTTTAATGGGTTCACGTCTCCGAACAAATGATTTTCCGTACACATCGATAAAAAATTAAACCTATGACCATATATTGAACACAAGAATATGTTTGATGCAAAAGAAATGCAGAATGTTCAACATTTTCTTTATTTATTAAGCTTAAATATCTTGTTCAACATTTTCTTTATTTATTAAACTTAAATATCTTCAAATAGTTATGGTAGAAAATTGACATTCAGTTTTGTAAGTACAACTCATATAATATCCACAGAGACAATTGATATATCAGAATTTGAATTCGAACCAGAATACTTCCTTTTATCTACATTTAATGTGTATGAGTTTCACTACTAAATTTTTTTAAATAAAAAAAAATATGCAACTGTGCGTTAATAACAGTAACTTGGTAAAAAAAAAATGCAATCTAGTACAAATCCCAATGTATAAAAAGTTTTATAGGCTAAAATCTATATTCATGTCTTATATCTATTCCACCAACATATAAAGTATTATGGCTTTTGGTTTTTGGCTTTTGGCCAAGCAAGTTAAGCAACCTTTATAGAAGTGAAAGAAGACATTCATATAAATCAATCATGTGTTGAGATTGCCGTTAGCTACCCACATGATCAACCAACCTTAGTGCATTGTCATTCATAGTCCTAATAAAGGGTCCCGAGTAGTTAGTTCGGTTGGTAAACTAAAAGACACTTTATCCCGAGTAGTTAGTTCGGTTGGTAAATTAAAGGACACCTTATGAATTATAAAGAGAACTCAAGTTCAAATTTTAGAAAACTATCCTAACAACTAATTTATTAACATTTGTCTATAAAAAAATAGACCTAATTAAGGAAAAGGCAAACTATTATTTAAGATGTATTATCTCTTGACCCTGATTTGTTCTAGTTTAAAAAATTATATATCTATCGCAATCTTTATATTGAAATTGCTGATGAAAACCGGAAAACTCACATTTGAATATCAACAAATCAGATTCATAATACAAATTCAAAACGGGGTTCTTCAATTTTTGTCTAACAACTCTTATTTATTAACAACAACGATTATGACGTTTTTAAAGTAAAATAAATCCATGTTTAGATAATAGCATGTTTTGAGAGGATAACATGGATAAAGAGAAAAAATAAAGGGAATCCAATTTTGAACGCCACTCTTGTTCAAATTTGTCATGTTTTGAATAAAAATAGCATTCTTAATTTACTCATAAATGCAATTCAAATGATAAAAGACTACAAGATATTTGATGCGCTGAAGAGCAAGTTCGAACCTACGATACCTCCCTTTTCGACTCAGGGTGTGTAAGTTTGCTGGTAGGCTCTTTTTTGAGACAAATAAAAATAAAAAATAAAAAGTTTCAAATATTGTGAATTGACATGTATTAGAAGTTGCATGCATATTTACATGGCAACTAGCATTAGACAAAAAGATAACTAAGTTGAAAATTCAAATATTAGAGGTTTACTGCATAAAGAGAGAATAGTATCTTTAAAATCATATTAGATTACATTACATCAATATTCATTGGTCAAAGATACAAATTAACAATTGAAATCCTCCAACACCATAAAACATCAATGAAACCCATCAGAAAAAACAAATCAAATATCAACAAACAATACAAACAACTCATCTACCCAAAAGACAACCAAAGTGGTAGTATAAAAAAACAACACTACCATTAGTGAGTCTTTATGCTGATCCGAATTCATTAAACCACTTTTCATGGCGTTCAATATCGGCCGGAGAAACACTTCGTTGGACCTTTACCAAAGCTTCTTCAAAATCACACATCGCAACAGGGTCCTTTGAAATTTCATCCTTAGACATATTTTTAATTTCGTCGCGAGTCTTTCCTGCTATCTTCCGCCTCATTCCATTCAATGAAGCATCTCGGCACACATTTGTTAAATCATCTCCACTGTAGCCTTCAGTTCGACGAGCCACTTCGTCTATGTTGACATCAGGAGCCACCTGGTGAAAAATGAGTACCATCAACTCTAACATTCAAATTTTACTATTTTAGCATCAATGAATCTTATATAAGCCAAGATAGTAGTAATGAAAAACCACAACTTGCCTCCACAGTTTTCAAATTTATCCGAATCAGCTCTTTACGACTCTCAAAACTTGGAAGAGGAATATATATTCTCTTTTCCAGCCTTCTCCTGCATTACATTAAACATCAAATTGGATCAGAAAGTGTAGACTATTACTTTCAAAAATATCTCAGACACACATACCAAATCAAAGGTTTTATAGTTTTGAACAGAATACAGAAAACCAAATACAAACCTTAATGCCTCATCTATGTCCCATGGGAAGTTAGTAGCCGCTAAGACCATTACTATTTTTCGACTACCATCTTCGTTTGTTGCGCTATTGCTCACACCATCAACCTGAACTAGAAGCTCAGACTTCACCCTTCTGGACGATTCATGTTCTCCAGAAGCCCTGATGAAATAGAAGTCAATTCAATCAGATTGCGACATAACTATAGAATTCGGATAGATAACAAATCAAGAGTGAAGTCATCAGGTCAATATATATGAAAAATGATATCGTATTACTACATGAACTATACCAGATAAAATGAAGATTAGAGAAATAGAAGAATAAATAAGTTTTAAAAACTACTGTGTGTGATCAATGGTGGATGTCTAAAAGAGCAAAAAATAACATACCCCCTAGCATTGCATAGAGAATCAATTTCATCAATGAAAATTGTACTTGGTGCATAAGCTCTTGCAAGATCAAACAAACACCGCACCATGCGCTCACTTTCACCGCGCCATTTAGAAGCTAAAGTAGCAGAAGAAACGTTAAAGAAAGTGGTCCCACATTCAGTGGCAACTGCCTTAGCAAGAAGTGTCTTTCCAGTTCCTGGAGGACCAAACATAAGGACACCTTTCCAAGGTCTCCTAATTCCCTGAAGAAACAGAAATAATGAACTCAGCGGAGCAAGTATTAATATTTTTTAGACATTTCATTCAGTAAGATCCAAATGCATGGGTGTGATAAGAGCTTGCTTAAAAGAACGGGAATAGAAATTAAACAATTAAAAAAAACACAAAGTGTTGTTATATACGAGCTTGATGTAACAGGAGAAGCATGAACCTAATAGCAACAATAATTTCATAAACAGGCCTTAGTTGCAAACTAAATAGTTATATGCAAGGTTTGTTCATCATATAGCCAAACAAGGGTCTAAACTCTTAAATTCTAAAATTAACTATCATGATCAATGTTGCCATACATGTAACTTGGAGTAGGATCAGGAGGAGGGCAATAGATCGTAACTCGGAGGATTGTAACGCAGATGTAAGATCCTACCAAAATGTAAGATCATAACTTGAAGAGGGATCGTAAAATAAAATCCTAGGATTGTAAGTTTGTAACCTCTAAAATCATAACCGCATTCATAATCATAAAAATATCTCGACACAAGATTAAGATTCAGAACATCAACAAGTAAACTTAAGTTCAAATAGAAACAAAATAGCATAAGTTCATATAGAAACAAAATTGCACCGCTTTGCACTTGGTAGACTTTGGTCACTGTGCAACTGCTTGCTTGTTGCTATTGTCTAATTCTAATTATTATCATTATTATTATATATAGAAAATTATTATTATTGTATAAAAGAAATCGTGTTTGAGTAGGATTATTTTTCTAACATATGTTTTAGTAGAATTATTAGCACCAACTGCGTGTGAATCAAAAAGGAGTGCAAAATGGTGTTTTTTAGTTATTTTTTTAATTAGCGGCGGTTTCTGTCCTGAATGGCACCGCTTCAAGTCATAAATCTATAACTTTAGGTTCTCCAGAACCGAGTCGCAAAACCAGACTCGTGATCACAAGCCGCCTTGGTTTCTTCTTCTCACACAACGAAGATTGTAACACATGGCGATTTTGCAAGCCAGCACGAAGATCCGGCCACGATCTTCTTCTCTGATGACTCTGCTAGCGAATTAACGCGCTCAGGCAGTGGAGAAACGTAGAATTGTGCGATTCGGCGAGTTGACTCACGGTTAACAATTACAGTCTCATATAAATAAACCACAATTAACTGGATTCTAAACTTCAGGCAAGCTGTTTTTTTTAAGAAAACTCAGTGAAGTTGTTCATGGTTACCTGGAAATATTCAGGCATCCATAAGGGAAGCACAACAGCTTCTTCTAAAAGCCTTTTTGCTTCAGTAAGACCTGCAACATCATCCCATCTCACTCCAGGAGAGGTTTCTAACACATCCCTTTCAAGCATTTCAGCCAACTCAGGGTCAGGACCGTCATATTGTCCCTTACTTGACTTCCCATCTTCAGCATCGCCATTCTGCCGATGACAATCAAAATTATAAGGACAAAACTGCATATACAAGTTTAATGACTTCCAAACTACTCATACACTAGTCAGAGATGCCAGAAACAAAGGTTAAGCATGCTACGCAGTGTGTCAGAAACTTGGACACCAAAACCTCTCACAAATCCCATAATTCTATACTTTTTTTGTTGTAAAACAGCAAAGTAAATAGAGTAAAAGAAAGAAAACTGAAAAAGAAATTTGTCTATTGGCCATAGGTCCACCGATACTAAATGGTGCTCATAAGAACTTATTCAATTATTGTGCTGTAGGATCAAGCACATAATAAATATTTGGTTGAGACCACCAAATAAATTATCCACAGGAATAAGTTCTTGCAGGAATAAAATGTGATACAGAGAATGCAGTCCAAAAAAATGTTTAATTGAATTTGAAACTTACAACTGCATCTGTCTTGCTAGACTTTCCTGAAACACCGCCTTTCTTTCCGGTAGTAGATGCTCGGGTCCCTGTGTTAACCTTGCTTGTAGCACCACCAGCCTTTGCGCCACGCCCAGTTGTAGGTGTACTTGTCCGTGTTGTAGCACCCCGAGCCCATTTCCCATCTAGTTGAGATTTTCGAGAACCCACTTGACCACCCCTTGCGGGTCTTCTACCTGCAGTATCTCTACTAGGTGGCCTCCATACATCAGGATCATCGAAAGACCCACTCGATGAAGTAGGATACTCATCTAATGGCTGAAAAACAAAGGATGATTTTGTAGAAATTGGTGGCGACGGAGGGCGTCTTCCAATAGGGTTATCTTTAAACGCTCTTCTCTCTGTATCTAGTTGCTTTACAACTTCAGTTTCCTCAGATAGAGCTTTCTTAACATTCATCCATTTTGCACGAATTAAAGGGTCTTCAACCGTGTTTAGATGCCTGAAATCACATTAAAATCAAACTTTATCAAGCATCACAGACCAACAACCCCAACCCTACAAGATGCCCTCTACCGATGATATTGCCAAAAAAATCCATAAAGAAGTCACTAGCTATTCATATTGGTCAAATGCTGGTTTAGTTACTTGCATAAAGAGACAGAGAGATTTATGATAATATTGAAAGAAAAAAAAAATCATTCGATATTTTCAAAATACGAAAATTTAAACCTGTATAAAACGATTATAATACATATTTTTTACACTTTCGAGAATGAATGTTATACTTTTATACTACAAATTTATATATAAGTATTGCAAGTAGAAACCCTCTTTGTTTCTTGAAAGAAATGTCCATATCAAGAAACGAAGTAGATCTCTATTCACAATATAACTACAGCAATAGTAATGTTACAAAGCTAGTGTACAATTGACCAAACCAACTAACAACAACACAATACCTAAACTCCAATTAATTCATATCAAGAAATGTTACTAATTAGTACTCCCTCTAGTCTCGAATATAAGCAACAACAAAGTTTACTTTTATGGTCTTAAAAATAAGCAAAACTTAACTAATTCTACCACATTTACTCCAATTATTCCTACAATACCCTTTCATTAATTTAAATTTTATTTTTCCAATAACTCTTTTATCTAATGGAACAAATTCTCATAAAGGACAACTTAGAGAACACAATTATTTTTTTCTATTACTTTGAACAAATTAAATGAAACAAACTACTTTTCCTATAAGGTTTGCGATACTACTCGATACTACTCAGTAATGAAATATAAACAAAAACGGTAACTGAAAAGTTGATGTATCTGATCTTAAATTAAGACCAGCTACATCAACTTTTCAATTATCATTTTAGCTTATATTTTAAGATCAGCTACATCAACTTTTCAGTTACCCTTTTTGCTTATATTTTAAGCCAGACAAATAGTTTTTATTTTTATTTTTTGCTTATATATGAAACAGGATATCGAAAGGAGTATCAAACTGCCAAGGATCTACCCTCATAAAACTTCAACTATAGCTAACCTTCAACAGAAAAAGAGTTCTAACATCTCATTCATAAACCACTCCAATTGTTAACCACTAGCCCTCTTTGAAGTTACAATGTTAATTTAGTATAAATATATGGTAAAATGAATACACATCAGAAAAATTAAACTAATGTGTAGTGTCAAAATACAAAAACAATTGAAACCCATGAAAGATAATGAAATAAAGGAATGAACTTTACAATGAAAAATGTAAAAAAACAAAAAGTAGTTACTTGTTGATTTGAGCAATAGCACCATCGAAGAAGATGATTGAAGTATCATAGAGTCCTTCAGTAGCGTAATCTCTTGCTAATTTCACATGTTCTTGCAACCCAGTCAATGAACTACCACCACCACTACCAACCATTCTCCTCTCTCTCTCTCTCTCTCTCCACCAACGAGCTGGTTCTTTGCTTCGATGTGTTTGGTTTGATTTTCATGGGCTTTTTGGGATTTGAATTGAAGAATCCGGTGGGCCCATAAGCCCACTTTTACTTTTGAATTTCAAAACTACCAACCGGCCCGTTTTCACTTTTTCCCCAACTATACGTTTTTTTGCTTTTACTTTTTTATTTTTTTTTAAATCGACGATCTTCGTAAAAATAAACCTTAATAATTCAGAGTTCGACCGAGAGATAAATAACAATAACAAAGTATAGTAAATAATCATTTTAGTTAAGATTCGAATTCAGATTCTGAATGATTTGTTGTTAAGTAAAGTTTATTAACCACTTTAGTTTAATTTTGCTTTTATTATTTATTTACAACATCACGTTATTTATTTTTACATTTAATTTTTTTTCTTTGTTTAATTTGATTTTTCTGTTGATTTGAATTCAAAGGGTGGGTGGATTTGGGTAATCATGCTGTTAGTGATGCAATCATTGTTGTTTTTGATAATTCAGCATGCCATGTGTTGATAATAATTCATACTTCTCCTTAATTGATCTATCTAGTACTAGTAAGATGTAATTTCATTGTTATATATATACACATGTCTTTGTTTTTTAGGTATGTTTGAGAGTTTAATAGGGGAGAGCTTTGTAAAACAGGAATGACGAAGAGGAAAATATTGAGGAGTTTAGAAAGGAGTGCTTGAGGTTTTTTTTCCTTCATAATATAAACTTTCCTAATTTTGGGAAATTCAAAAATTACATTTGAAGATGATATTTTTTTGAAGGTTTCAGAGGATTTTGATAAATTTATTAAATTCAATCTACGTTGTTATAATACTTTCAATATTAAAAATATATTAATCTCACGTATTTATTTATCCTTTTCTGCAAAAATATTCTCTAAAAAAAGTGAAAAATTCTTTATTTTCTCCTCTCTTCTCCTCTCCCAAAATCCTCTCTTCTCCTCCCTAAACTCCCAACTAGAACGTTAAGGGTCCTAAGATGTGGCTCAAGTGGCATCTTAACTATGAGACATTTGTTTTATAAACTCATACTCTTAAGAGTGAAGTTTTATAGACTCAAAAACTATTTTTGAAAATAACTTATTAATGAATATAAAGTTGAGAATTTGATTCCTAGATAATTTTTTAATCATTTCTAGATATTTTTGTGAAAAAAAAAGTGTTTGACACAATTTAATATTTCTAAAAAAGTAGTAGTTAAAAAAAATTGTATATAAAGTTTCATAGGAATATGCATTTCCACCTTTGCACTCTGGGTAACTTGAGAGTTAGCATTGCCCCTAGTATAACTACGAGAGGAAAATTTAAGCATATTATTTAAGATTCAAAATAGGTTGAGTGGATGGAAGCAACAATGTTTGATTTTTGCTTATGGACTCACGCTTTTGACATTTGTGCTCAGTTCTATTCCCTATTACCACATGCAGTATGTTGGACTCCCTAAGACTTCTTGTGACGAGATAAAGAAAATTCACTAAGGCGTATTGTGGGGAGATACTCATCAGGTTCTCAAACTACATTTAGTGAAATAAGAAGTTTGTTGTCTAGCTAAAGAGGATAGGGTTTTGGGATCATGAGTCTTCACCAAATGAATGAGGCATTCCTCGTGAAAATGCTCTAGAACCTTATTAACAGAACTGGTGAACTTTGATGCAAGGTTTTCATCAGTATGTATGGTAGGGATCTTGACCTATGAACTTTTGGTTGGACAAGTGGGCCTTTAGCGGGGGCTCGGTCTTCACTTCTTTGACCCAACCTATCATTGATACGACTTTCATAGGAGCATGATGTCTTAACTCTTTCAAAGGATTGGAATCACATATTTATCACCGACAACCTCCCCATATGCACTATTTCTCATATCCTAGCTATGCTCGCTCCAATCGAGTTGGATGGCCTAAATAAGATTGGTTGGGGCGGAATGTCCACTAGACATTTTACAGTTCACAACATTTATCATACTTATCGGAGCAATTATCAACTTGTAGTTGGAGATTGAAAGGCCTGGTGGGCTAGGAATAGACCACATCAGATTTAAACTTTCATGTGTATGGTCATGCATGAGCGTCTTCTCCCTATTCTTCGCAGAAGTAAATATGGGGTTGGTATCTCTCTATTATGCAATGCTTGTGGGAGAGCAGATGAGACAATTAACCATGTCTTATGAGATTTCCCTAATGTGACTCAGGTTTGGATCAGGTTGGTTTTGTCTAAACAAATGTCTAATTTCTTTTCTTTATCTTGTAGGGAGTGGATCTTCAAGATCATCATCGGACATTTCATGGAGCTCATGAAGCAAACTAGGTTTCTAATTTCATGGTGTATGTTGGCATCTACAGACCTATAGGAATAAAGCAATTATTAAAACTCCCATGAAGGCAAAAGAGATTGAGGGTTACTTTAAAATTCCCATGACCGACCATCAGCGCGTACCTATCCTTATTGGATGGAAAACCCTTTAGCTAGGTTAGGTTAAGCTGAATTATTATGGTGCTAAAATAGATTGGTTGATTCTTATTGGTGTGGAGGGTTATTGAGGGACTATAATGGCAGATAGTTGAAGGACTACTCTCAGAAGATTGAAGTGTGTAATATTCTCGAAAGATAGGAGATGTGGGGTATGTACTTGGGGATGAAGTGCGGGAACCAAGATGGTTTGAAGAACAATTATTTATCTTGTTTTGATTATAACAAAAGGTATATTGTGGGAACAATTTAATGCACCAATGTTTTAATTAAGTGTGCAGTTCCAAGATCAAGTGTTTGTATAAAATATTATGCTATATCCTTTGATTATCAAATTAATACAAAGGAACGCCAAGATTTGCTTCCATGCTCTACATTTCTAAGGCTGATATGTGCCTCTATTGGTGCAAGCAATGGTTTGCTACAATTGCCTCTATTGGTGCAAGCAATGGTCTTGCTTTGATTTCCTTTGAAGATGCAAGCAAGCGTCCGACTAAGTTGCCTCTAATGAATTAATCAAGAGTTTGATTCGTCTGCCTTTGAAGAAAGTCAACGCCTCTAGAGAAAGTAAACACTCAGTCAACGTTTATGAAGAAGTCAATGTTCTGAAAAAGTTAACGCTTCTAGAGAAAGTCAACGTTCATGAAGAAATCAATGCTCTGATGAGAGTAATGATCTGATGGCAGTTAATCATCTGAGAAGACAAGTCGTGTGCATCCTCTAATAATCATCAGAATCTTCATGTTTTGATGGTCTGTAAAATAATGCTTTAATTATCCTATCCTCTGATCCCGTACCCTCTGCTTCCTTTGTTTTCATTCAAGTTACGAGAAGTGATTTATGGAATTGTGATCTGACTTGAGCTCAACAGATAAATTTATCTTCAACGGTTTATTGCTGAAATCCATGAAGATACATGTCGTCTTTCTGCTGAAGTACAAATGTCATACCCTAAACACTCTAAAAGGACATGCTTCCTTACTTGAGGAGTAGTGAACTAAGAAAAACCAATGCACAATATTTACACAAAAACTACACGCAACACAACAACACTACAACATTTTGCAATCATTCAAAATTTATCTAAGTGTTGAGAAAGAAAAATATGAAAGTATTACATTGTAAACAACCTTTTGAGAGAGATTTTTTCAGAAAAATCTAAACTCGTTCATTTGTAACTTAGCCCGTAGTGGCTATTTTCCTCAACGATTTGTAGGTGCAAACTACAAGTTGAGTAGACTTAACTTCTTGAAGTTAAGTGTTGTAATTCGATTTGAATTATTGGAGAAAATCTTTTTAAGTGAAGGGACTTGACGTAGCTATCAATTTGGTGATGAACCAGTATAAATCTTTGTATGATTTATTTTTTTTTTCTCTACTTATTTATTATGTGCTTTTTATTACCAAGTTTATCCAAGAATTTCTAAAACAGTAAAACACAATTCAAACCCCTCATTTTTTGTGTTTTTTTAACCTTCATGGAGCTTGCTTGGAACTAGGGAATCACTCACTTTCATGTAGAAAATGAGTCTTAATGGAAGCATTCCTACCTCAATATGTTGTATTAGAGAGTTGGTGGCTTTAAGTTGGCATTGTCTATTTCTCATACTTGGCAGAAGGGCAATCGTAGCGCCGACTGACTTGCAAATTTTAGTTTTTCCCTTGTTTCTTTTGATATGTGTACTCTTGAGACTCCTCCTAGTGAGCTTCAAAGTCGGATTTTTGATGATGTCTCCAGAACTTGTAAGTCTAATTAAGAATATTTGTCTAACTGTGTAGTTTTATTTTATTTTATTTTATTTTATTGGGTTTTCCCTCTTTTGTTACCAAAAAAAAAAAGAAAAATCTAAGGAATATGAGTAGTTATATGGGAAGTTATCCATTCATGGGAACCTTTATATTTAGGAATATTTTTTTATACCTTGTAACAAGCATGAGTATATTCACCCCCTACTTATCTATATCCAAGAATGTAATTCTTATACTTGAAATATACACTCATTTAAAGTTTGTCTTTAAGATACTACTCTCTATATTTCAAAATAAGTGTCATCTAAGGTTTTTTCGCATAAATTAAGAAAATAAATAAATGAATGAACAAGTGTAACAGTTTCATAAAACTACCTTTATTAACTAATGACTATAAACATTTATCATAAATGCATAGTGAGATATGATGACTTGAATGCATAGTCACAGACCTGCGTCGCCGCCGACGCGAGTGCAGGTATCTGATTATGCATAGTCCTTTAATTCTCTGCTCACAGTCGGCCTTCTTCAACCTCATCCACGCTTCCTCAAAACATGACACAATGATCTTCTTCCAAGCTATCGAATCAATTTAAGAACAAGCCCCTTCTTACGTCGATGTTCTTGAAGCCTTTCTCCATCGCCTTGCACCATTCTTCCTCCTCCCTGTGTGGCTGTTCTACAGTATTTGCTTTCATCGTTTCTGCGGAATCAATATTTCACCAGTCTCTTTGCAATTCTGGCAATGTTGTTTCGTAGCTTCGGTTACGTGATTTATCCGCCACATATTGATTATTAAAATTTGTTCTCCTCTTTGTGAGAGTATTGGATGTTTGTCTCTCCTTTGTGATAGTTTGATTTTTCTCCCTGTCAGCACCTTGCTGATTCATTTGTTGTATGAGTTGTTTACTAAATTGCAATGAATTGTCTAGTTTGGAGTTGTAGAGGAGCCAAGGGAAAACAGTTCCCCAATTTAGTGAAGGATTATATTAAAATGTATAATCTGAATTTTGTTGCTATTCTTGAACCTAGGATAAGTGATTCTAAAGCTGAAAATGTTGTGAGAAAGATTGGCCTTGATGATGGTTTTGTGTATAGGTTAATGGTTTTTCTGGAGGAATTTGATGTTTATGGAAAATTTCTTCCCCCTCAATTAGTGTTATAGTTATTTCTCAATATTGTATCGACTTAAGGATTTCGTCTAATTCTCTAAATAGTTGGGTGTTATCTATTGTGTATGCATGTTCGAATGTGGGTCACAGTGAAGAGGTGTGGCAAGAGCTTCGAGGCTTGAGTATGTCCATTTCAAGTCCTTCGTTATTAGGAGGTGATTTCAACATAGTCCTCTTCGATCGTGAAAAAGTTGGAGGTGCTCATATTAATAGAAATTTGTGTGCCACATTTACTGAGTGTATTATTGAATATGGTCTCATGGACATGCGATTTGTTGGCAACCCTTTTACTTGAAGGAGGGGAGAATTGAAAGAACGATTGGACATATTCCTTTGTAACCCAAGTTGGCAGTGCTTGTTTTTGTCCAACTCAATTACTCACGTTCCTATTCAAACATTGAATCATTATGGTTTGTGGTGGAGAACGAATGAGATGGACATGGTCCAACACGATATAAATTATTTCAAGTTTTTTGTAGCGTGGCTTGATCATCTTGGCTTTGAGTTTCAAATCCAAAACTCTTAGGTCCCTTCCATGCGGTGGAATGAAAATATCAATAGACTTTCATCTAATTTGAAGGAGTGGAATACCTTTGTTTTTGGCAACATTTGTCAAAGGAAGAAACATCTTATCAAAAGACTTGACGGCATTAGTAAAGTCTTGATGAATTAGTATAATGTGTTGGGTATTGGGCTCCCTTCCTATGTGGAGAAAGGCTCAAATATTGTAGTCCATGTGTCTCACTTATTTAAGTGGAGAGTGGTCTAATTAGGGTTGTAAGAGAGAGAGTATTTTGAGAGGAAAGACAATCACCAAAAGAGAAAAGAGAAGAGTAAACCCTATTCCCGATTTTGTTAAATCAGTCTCAGAAAAACATCGATTGCGCATTCGTTAACCGTTGGATCGGGCTGAAATTTGGACAGTAGGTTCGCAATATTCAGGGCTTCGTTTTAAACAGTCGGATCGGTGAAACGACGTCTGGAGTGGGAGAAATCGTGCTCACACAGCAGCAGGTTTTTTGGTGTTTTACTTCTTCTTGCTTTTCACTTGTAAGCTTTATTGCTTTCTTATTTTGGCTGGTTGTAGGCACACTTTGTGCATCTTTTTGAGACTCTCTTGTACCCTTATTTGATTATAGTGGAGCTATTTCTTTGGTCTGGACGACCCGTGATTTTTACCCTTGCATTGAGGGGTTTTCCACGTTAAAATATCGGTGTTCTTTACGCTATTTTATTTTGATTAATTTGCTGCCATATATTTGTTGTTGCTCCTCACGGGTTCTTGCAAGTTAGGGGAATTTTATATCCGCTGCGTATTACTTGTTATTGTATTTCTGTGTTTATTCCCCATCAGAGTGGCATCAGAGCTCTTGGTTAAAGGGTTATTTGACTTGCTTGAAGGATGGAGGCAAATATGAATATAAAGATGGTATGCTTAAATGGTACTAATTACAATTTGTGGAAGGGCAAGATGAAAGATTTGTTATTTGTGAAGAAAATGCATCTTCCTATTTTTGGTTCTAATAAGCCGAATAATAAATCTAAGGAAGACTGGGAGTTTGAACATCAACAGATATGTGGTTTTGTTAGGCAATATGTAGAAGATAATGTTTATAATCATATTGCTAATGAGACAAATGCAAAAACTATGTGGCATAAGATACAGACTTTGTTTGCCTCTAAATCAGGGAATAATAAATTATTCTTACTGAATAGTTTCATAAGTTTGAAGTATAAGGAGGGAACGTCTATTTCGGACCACTTGAGTGAATTTCAGGGGCTCCTTGATCAGATGTCTGGAATGGGTATCAAGTTTGATGATGAGCTATTGGGATTATTTTTACTGTTATCTTTACCAGAGTCTTGGGAGACCTTTCGGGTTTCTATAACGAGTTCAGCTCCTAATGGTGTTGTTTCTTTGGAAACGGCTAAGGGTGGTGTTTTGAATGAGGAGATGAGAAGGAAGGCACATGGTTCTTCATCTCAATCTGAAGTTCTTGTCACAGAAAATAGGGGGAGAAGTCAGAAAAAAGAACCGAAGGGTGGTAGAGAAAACAGCAGAAGCAAGTCCAAGTCTAGATACAAAAATGTGGAGTGTCATTATTGTCATAGAATAGGGCACATATAGAAGAATTATTTTCTGTGGAAAAAGGAGAACAAAGGCAAGAAGGGTAAGCAGAAACAAAGGGGTCATGATGATGATAGTGATGATGACCGTGTTACTACTGCTACTAGTGATGATCTTGTTATTCTCCGTGACTATGAGTCAATTAATCTTGTATCTGAGGAGAGCATGTGGATAATTAATAGTGGTGCTACACTACATGTTACACCGAGGAAGGAGTTCTTCACATCTTATACTTCAGGTGATTTTGGAGTTTTGAAGATGGGTAATGATGGTGTCTCTAAGGTAATTGGTGTTGGTGATGTATGCTTGCAAACCAACATGGGAATGCAATTGTTGCTTAAAGGAGTCAAACATGCTCCAGATGTTCGCTTCAATTTGATCTCTGTGCATATGCTTGATGAAAGTGGTTTTGATAATCATTTTGCTTCTGGAAAGTGGAAACTCAGTAAAGGTAACTTGGTTGTGGCTAGAGGGGAGAAAATTAGTAAACTGTATTTACGAAAGCTTTAGTTGCAAAAGACAGTGTGAATGCCGTAGATATGGAATCATCTTTGTGGCACCGAAGGCTTAGCCATATCAGTGAAAAGGGGTTAAATTGCTTAGCTAAAAAGGATGTGCTTCCTGGATTGAAGAATGTAGATTTGGAGAAATGTTCTCACTGCATAATTGGTAAACAAACTAGAGTATCCTTCAAAAGGCATCCTCCCTCTAGAAAGTCAGAGTTGCTTCAGTTGGTGCATTCTGACGTCTGTGGCCCTTTAAAGGTAAAATCTTTTAGTGGTGCACTTTATTTTGTTACTTTTATTGATGATTGTTCCAGGAAACTATGGGTTTATGTTCTGAAGACAAAAGACCAAGTGTTGGAGAAATTCAAACAATTTCATGCTTTGGTTGAGAGGCAGACAGGCAAGAAGCTGAAACGTGTTCGTACTGACAACGGTGGTGAGTATTGCGGACCCTTTGACGTCTATTGCAAACAGCAGGGTATAGCACATGAAAAGACTCATCCTAAAACTCCTCAGCTGAATGGTTTAGCAGAGAGGATGAATCGAACACTTGTTGAGAGAGTGAGGTGTATGCTCTCTGAAGCTAAGTTGCCTAAACATTATTGGGGTGAAGCACTGTACACGGCGGTGCATGTTATTAATCTTACTCCTACTATCGCTTTGAATAGTGAGGTACCAAACAAGGTATGGTTTGGGAAGAATGTCAAGTATGATCACTTGAGAGTCTTTGGTTGCAAGGCTTTTGTGCATGTTCCGAAGGATGAAAGATCCAAGTTGGATGCAAAGTCAAAGCAATGTGTCTTCATTGGTTATGGTGAGGATGAATTTGGCTACAAGTTGTACGATCCTATAGACAAAAAGGTTATCAGAAGTCGTGATGTAGTGTTCATGGAAGACCAAACTATTGAAGACATTGATAAAGTGGAGAAGACTACACCTGAGAGAGATAACGTCTTATCTGATGGTGGTCCAGTTCGGTCGCCTGTTCCTGATTTGGATACTACTGATCGTAATGTTCAGAATGATGAGTCACATGATTGTGTTGATGATCATCGACTTAGAGATGAGGTAAATATTCCAACTAGTGAAGATCATGAGTTGTCACACGATGAGAATTTTAGTGATGCTTCTGAATCATCTCTAACCCAACTCAGGAGGTCTAAGAGGCAGAGACAGCCATCTACAAGGTATGTTTCTGATGAGTATGTGAATTTGACTGATGAAGGGGAACCTGAGTGTTTTTGAGAGGCCATGGAAAGTGAAGAAAGTCAAAAGTGGTTGGATGCAATGCATGATGAGATGAAATCCTTGCATGATAATCACACTTATGATTTGGTGAAGTTGCCAAAAGGCAAAAAGGCTTTGGAAAACAGGTGGATCTATAGAGTGAAACTTGAGAGTAACTGAAAGTCTCCGAGGTATAAAGTCAGATTAGTGGTGAAAGGTTTCCGTCAAAGAAAGGGTGTTGATTTTAATGAGATTTTCTCACCTGTGGTAAAAATGACATCAATTAGAATCGTGTTGAGTTTGGCAGCTACTCTTGACTTAGAGGTAGAGCAAATGGATGTAAAAACGACTTTCTTTCATGGTGATTTGGAGGAAGAGATTTACATGAAGCAACCTGATGGTTTTCTTGTTGAAGGCAAGGAAGACTATGTGTGTAGACTAAGAAAGAGTCTATACGGTTTGAAGCAAGCTCCAAGGCAGTGGTACAAAAAGTTTGAGTCTGTTATGTGTGACCAAGGATACATGAAGACTACTTCTGACCATTGTGTATTTGTTAGAAAATTTTCTAACGATGATTTCATTATCCTGTTATTATATGTTGACGACATACTTATTGTTGGGAAAAATATTTCCAAGATTGACAGGTTAAAGAAGCAGTTGGGCGAGTCTTTTGCCATGAAAGACATGGGAGCAGCTAAACAGATTCTTGGCATAAGAATCATGCGTGACAGAAAGGAGAAGAAACTTTGGATGTCACAAGAACACTATATTGAGAGAGTGTTGCAAAGGTTTCAAATGGAAAACTCTAAGGCTGTAAGTACTCCTCTTGCTGCTCATTTTAAGTTGAGTTCTAAACAAAGTCCTTCTAGTGAAGATGAGAAAAGATACATGGAACGAGTTCCTTATGCTTCTGCTGTGGGTAGTTTGATGTATGCAATGGTGTGTACAAGACCAGATATTGCACATGCTGTTGGTACAGTCAGTAGATTTTTGTCAAATCCAGGTAGAAAGCATTGGAATGCTGTAAAATGGATTTTGAGGTATCTTCGTGGTACTACATGTATGAGGCTTTGTTTTGGAGGTGACAAACCTCTTTTGGTGGGGTACTCCGACTCAGATATGGCTGGAGATATTGACTCAAGAAAGTCAACTTCAGGCTACATGATTAAATTTGCAGATGGAGCTGTGGCTTGGCAGTCGAGATTACAGAAATGTGTAGCATTGTCTACAACTGAGGCAGAGTTCATTGCCATTATCGAAGCATGCAAAGAGTTGATTTGGTTGAAGAAATTCTTGCAGGAGCTTGGGTTTATTAAGGACAAATATGTCGTATTTGTCGATAGTCAAAGTGCTATTTATCTTGGTAAGAATTCAACGTTTCATAGCAGGTCCAAACACATTGATGTGAGGTATCATTGGATACGTGATGTTTTGGAAGCTAAGTTGTTGGAGTTGGCTAAAGTTCATACTGATTATAATGGTTCTGATATGATGACTAAAGCATTACCAAGAGGGAAGTTTGAAACTTGTTGTGATATCGCCGGTTTGGCGATTATCTCCACATAGTTGTGAGGGGGAGATGTGTTGGGTATTGGGCTCCCTTCCTATGTGGAGAAAGGCTCAAATATTGTAGTCCATGTGTCTCACTTATTTAAGTGGAGAGTGGTCTAATTAGGGTTGTAAGAGAGAGAGTATTTTGGGAGGAAAGACAATCACCAAAAGAGAAAAGAGAAGAGTAAACCCTATTCCCGATTTTGTTAAATCAGTCTCAGAAAAACATCGATTGCGCATTCGTTAACCGTTGGACCGGGCTGAAATTTGGACAGTAGGTTCGGAATATTCAGGGCTTCGTTTTCAACGGTCGGATCGGCGAAACGACGTCTGGAGTGGGAGAAGTCGTGCTCACACAGCAGCAGGTTTTTTGGTGTTTTACTTCTTCTTGCTTTTCACTTGTAAGCTTTATTGCTTTCTTATTTTGGCTGGTTGTAGGCACACTTTGTGCATCTTTGAGACTCTCTTGTAACCCTTATTTGATTATAGTGGAGCTATTTCTTTGGTCTGGACGACCCGTGATTTTTACCCTTGCATTGAGGGGTTTTCCTTTTATTTTGGATATTCATAAGACTATGATGGAAATTGTAGTTGCTCTAGAGGAGACTAGAAGTGCTTTGTTTAGTATGAGAAATTACAAATCACCTAGTTCAAATGGTTACCATCTTATTTTCTTCAAAATCCAATGGAACACGTTAGGTCCATCTATTCACAAAATGATTCTAGAATGTTTTGAACATCCTCACAAAATCAGGGAGTTAAACCAAACTCTACTCACTTTAATTCTTAAATGTGATGACCCTTCGAGAGTTAGTCACCTTAGACCCATTGCTTTATGTAATTTGAGCTATAAAATAATGTCAAAAATTGTTGCTCACAGACTTAGGAAGATTATGCCATATGTGGTGTCCCAAAACCAAAGTAGTTTAATACCAGACATATCTACGGTAGACAATATCTTAATCTTGCAGGAACTGGTTCACTCTCTGAATCATATGCAAGGCCAAAAGAATTTCATGATTTTGAAGTTGAACCTCAAGAAAGCTTATGACCTTATTGAGTGAAGTTTTATCATGGAGACGATGTAAATTTTGCAGATCCCAGTTAATACCTCTAATTTCATGAAGAATTGCATTTCTACAACATATCAATCGGAATGGTGCTACTACTAATTCCTTTAATGTTACTAGAGGACTAAGGTAGGGAAATCCCATCTCTCTTTACCTTTTTGTGTTGAGTTTGGAGCGGCTAAGTCATAAAATCCAAGATCTAGTTGAATAAGGAAAATGGCAACCATTGAAGTTTGGTCGAGGCATATGTCCTAAATTTTTACGCATTTGTTTTGCTGATGATCTTATATTGGTAATGGAGGTTTCTTTAGACCAAGCCATTATGATTAAAGAAGCCCTCAAGGAATTTTGTTTCCATTTTGGACATAAAGTTATTCTTCTTAAATCTAAAGTGTTCTTCTCCAAAAACACCAGTAATGACAAAGTAGATATTTTAAGTCAAACCCTTGGAATTTCCTTGACTCAAGATCTTGGTATATTTCTAGGTGCACCTATCTTCACAAGCGTATATGGAAATCCTCATTTACTTTTGTCATTGATAAAATGAAGAAGAAGATAAGTTCTTGGAAAACTAGCTTGCAGGTCGAATTACTCTTTCTCATTCGTCTCTTGAAGGCATTATGGGCTATATTGTGTACACAACGTCGATCCCTATATCTGTTTGTGATGATGCAGAAAAGAGATGTATAGATTTTATATGGGGAAACATTAATGTGAAGAGAAAATGTCATCTAATATCCTTAGAGAAAATTTTCAAACCAAAAGTCGAGGAGACAAATCACCAACATGGAGCATCTCTCTTGAAACATGTTTTAACTTTCATCTTCAATGCAAAAATTATTGTCGTCTCTACATAGTCCACGCAAGCATTAAACAAAACGTGATGCTAGTCATTCTATTAGGGTAGTGACAATTAGGATTGTTTAGGGAGTGTGCTATTCTTTTATTTATAGAAAATGAGTCACTAAAACCCTAATGACTACTCTTATTTTGAATCGAGGCTCATACACAAGAAATCTAAACGCCGTTGAAGGTCGAGAATGTCGCAAAGCTCATACGCGAGAGTTACAAAGATGGCGAAGTTGAGGCTATGGTTGAGATGTAATGGCGGCGTGACGGTATGCCGGTTGAGGTTTGGTGGTGGCGAGATTGAAAAACTAAAGTTCTATGATTAGGTTTGGTGGCTATGAATGTGATTGGGTTCTTTTTTATATTTTCCTATTTTACTTTTTATCTATTTTAAAAAATTGAACAATTTTAATGGGCACTAGGAAAATCAGTCAATTTTACTATACTTTTATACAATTTGACATAATAATTTTATTTTTTAAGAGATTTTAATATTACATTTAAAAATTAATATGTTTTGATATTATTAAATTAAATCACTCAAAGTTAAATAACATATCATTTATGAATGAGTTTGACTATATTTTAGATTTATTATTATTAAATTTTTAAGTTTTATCTTTTGGAACTATTTTTAAATAAAGTTTTTGTTAAGATTTTTATTAAAATTAATATTATTATTAAAATTTTAATTATGAAAACAATTTATTAAATTATTTGGGTCAAAATTGAATAAATAAATGTATCAAAACTTTTAATTTAGTCAATTAAATAGATACTATAGTGATGCACACGTAAACAAATTAAAAAAAATGATTAGTCAAAATATTGATAGTACGAATAACTTGTCTTGCTTTTTTATTTTACATAAAAAAAAATTTTACTTTATTTATATAAAAATAAAAACATAGAAATCGTCAATACTTGAATAACATGTCAATGACTTTGACTGTATTTTAGAACCCGAGGCAACCAAAACTGGAGACAACCAGAACCAAAGGCAACAAGAATCAAATGCACCAAAAAACAAAAGGCAACCACAATCAATGGCCAATAGAACCACAGGCAACTAGAACCAAAGGCAACAAAAACCAGAGCCCCCAAACTCAAAGGAAACCAGAATCAATGGCAAATAGAATCAGAGACAACTAGAAATAGAGGCAACCAAAATTGAAAAATTTAGTAAATTCCTCTGAAATATACCTGCGGAATTTGCTACTGATATGACAGCTATAACATTTGCTGCGGAATTTCATCTGCATGTGGTTTCCTTAGGAAAAAAGTGGCATTTGCTGTGAACAATGAATCGCGTAAATCTGCAGCAAATGGAAATTTTACTGCCAAAATATTACCTGCGGAATTGTTTTCGCAGGAAACTCCGCAAGTAATACACACTTTCTAGTGTTTTACCATTTACGAAAAATATTGGAGTATGATATTTTTAGGGATGAAATTCAATAAAAAAAATTTACATAGATCAAAATTAAATCTTAAAAATAATAGTCTGTTAATAATATCAAGGCTATCAGTAAATATCTTTCAGTAGTAAGTATTTTTCTTGTAGTCATAAAAATGCATAAAAAATTTATTATGAGTTAAAAAATATCACTATTTTAATATGGTCGAGTAATATTATTTTTTATTAATTAAAATGACACTAATTAATTATATTAATTAATTATATTAATGACCATTTTTTAATAGAAACTCGATAACTTAAAATTTTATTATTGAACTAACATCTCAAATATATTTAAGTCTTGAAACGTGAGACAAGTTTATATATATTATCAACAATTCAATCAGTAGTGTGAAGTATATTTGAGAAGGGAATTATTATCATTGTGATTGATTTGGTTGTTGGAAGAGAAAAAAGTTGATGGAAGAATACAACATGGAATTGATTACAATGATGGTTGAATTCGCACAAGTATTCAAACGTTTAAGTATTCGTTTGCAATTGTACTTTATAAAAAAATTTGTATTTTTACTTAAAAATGAATTTTTTAAATATAATTTATATTTGAATATTTTTTTTATAAATGTCATTTTATAAAATAAAATTTATTTGGATTATTTGGATTATATAAAAGATAAATTGAGAGCAAATCAACAAATCAAAAATTCAAAATTCAAAATTCAAAGCATCATGAATAATATTTTATCCAAACATACTTTTAAAGTAAAATTAAATTTACCAATATAATCTTAATATAACCTAAATAAAAAATCAAAATACGTTTCCCGTTTAAAAATTACGTTTAGTATCAATAAATACTTTGTTGCATCGCAATATTTCACTTACATAGTCCCGTTTTGGAGGGCTAATTATCCTATAAAATTATTGCTAAAGCTCTCAAAACACATTTTGATAGATAAATTTTTAATTAGGTGAGATTTATCAACTTTAATAATAGAGAATCACCAACTTTAATAAGAGTATATGATAAAATTTACGTATAATTTATTAATAAAAAAAATTAAATTTAAACTCAAATCATAATTTGTGGAAATGAAATGTCCAATCAATTGTATCAACTATCATTCCCTTTTACAGCTTTCAAAACATCTTAATATTCTCTGTTTTTGGATCAATTCAAAAGGGATGTGATATATTTCAATAGGGATGGACCAATGTGTTGGGTTGTGTAGGCCTCCACTTAAATTTAATTTTTATTGCTTAATACACTAAAAAAATAAATAATATGATAAATAGAAATAATAACCACATATATCTATGTTATAGATTGTGCCTACACTATATTTTGATATATTTTTCAAATATGAATTTTTGTTATAATAGTTTTAAGACATATCAAAAATAAAAAAAAAAATCTAAATTTGTCTTTTATTAATTTTTTTATATTTAAATATATCGTTAATTTATTAATTTAGTCTTTAAATATATTTTTTTTACTAATTAATTTGATCTATAAAATTAATAATAAAAAAATATATTTAAAGATATATTTGTAATTTTATTAAATTCAGATATTATAGTCAACACATAATATATTTAAGAAAAAAAAACTACTACTTACTTTTTTTTTAATATTATACATATGATAATAGTTAAAAGAAATATATAGTGCCTCCATTACCCAAAATTATGAATCAGTCCTTGTATTTCAATAAAGAGTTTCATTAAGAGAAGTACTAACATTATAATATTTAACACTCACTTCTATATTAGTTGAAATTGAGAAAATATACCCCATATAAATTTCCACAAATAGAAGAAAATATGTTAACAAGTATACTTAAAGAGTAAATTGCTATATTACTTTTTGATTAATTAGTAAAGTTTGATAACTAATATAAACTAGCTCATATATATGAGTCATTTTTTCTTTTAACCAGTTCAATTTAATTGCAAACCTTACATAAACATAATTTTAAATTAAAATATTTAGATATATATTTAAATAAAAAAAATTATTTTTCTTTTAATTTATTTATTTAACTCAGTCCAAAAATTATTTTTCTTTTAATTTGTGCTGATCATGTATGTATTTCTCTAATTTTAATACAAGCAAAGTTGGCTATTGTCTAAAAATCAAAGTTGGCTAAGTAAAATATTCATGTGACATGTTACCTCATTTGTGTAAAGTACAATAATGCCAACGTGAATGAAAGAATGTGAATGAGCTAGCTGGCCGGCCACAACCACGCATACACTAAGTTAAACTCAATTTGGAGCTATTTGTATTTTTTTTTTATTTAATATTTTTGATTGTACCTTTTAATTTTAACATCATTTGACATTGTGGTAATCAACTTTGTTTTAAACAAAATTGAATTAATGGTATTACAAGGGTTAATACAACAAAAAACAAAGAACAAACGATATAAAAACAAACAAAATCAAACTAAGTTTTAGTTTAGCCTTCTTATTGATAAACTAATCCCACATTACAAATTTTAAATTAGTAAAAATTCCTATACAATAGAGACTACACATCGCAGAATCATTAATCTTGACTCTGATAATTTCTCTCCTTTCATACATAAGCTGAAGGGGTGTAAGCTATTGATCATTGATTCACTATCATTTGCATGTTTAGTATTACGATAAGGCTCAAGGCACAAGGTTCCTTGACTTAAATAAGCGGTTCTCACACAAGTCTTGTTTTTTTTTGTTTTTTTTTTTCTCGTATTTTTTTGTGAGTTCGGTATTGATGTGCGACATTGTTTTGCTCGTCGTTTTGGTGTGATATTTTTTATTTCTCATTTTGTTCGGCGTTTGTGGTTCAAATAGGCAGATGAGTTCGATCTATTACAGATTTAGTCAATGACTTGATTGTCAACGCTACAGATTTGGTGGCATAAATATTCCGGTTGCTTTGATTTATGTCAAAATATTTGTAGCAATATATGTTATTAACTTAAATGTTGTGAGTTTGTTCGCATATGCATCCTTTTCTGTGTTTAGTGACTTTTTATTTGTGTTGTCTTCGATGTACTCCATCAATTTGAATGAACAAACATCTTTCTGTTAATTAAAAAATTCCATATACAAAAAGCTACATCATTATCAAATAATATTTTATTTTTCAACGACTAAAGGCACCATACCACACCCAACCAAATTAAATGTCAAACTTTTTTCTTGCGCTTCCCTAAACCACCCAAACCATGCTGCAAAAAGTGAACAACATTATCACCATGAGGAGCTCCAATAATACCTAACCAATTATAAATTTTCCACCTAATAACAAGTAAAATAACACTTAAAAAATAGATGAAAGACTGACTCATCCTCCAAGAAACAAAACAAACAATCGATATCTTGAGGCAACGACAACACGCCTCTCTAAAACAAGGAATCCCTAGTTGGCAACATATTAGTAAGCAACCTCCAAGCAAAAATAAGTATCTTAGACGAAATTGAGTTGTGCCATAGATTTCAATAAATATGTTGAGCAAATCTGATTTGTCAGAACCTACACAGATGAAGAAAAAAAAGGAGAAGAGTAGCAAGAACGAATTGAAAAACCACAACCAAAGTACACTTTTCAAACCCGCAAATCATCGACATCAGGGCACAAAGAAAAAGTAACCAAATTTTCCTCCAACTCCTGCGTCAAACACGCCAAGCCTCCAATTCAATTGTCGCGCCCAATAACCACCTACCAACAAACCAATATCAACAACTAAAGAATCATTATGTGACATTAAGGAAAATAACAAGGACAAAAAAATGACAAAGATTGATCATCCGTCTAAGGATCAGTCTAAAAATTCCATTTTTGACCATTACCTAATCGACAAGAAATCAAGTCATGTAAACTCATTCTCCTAGGACGTCTTACCGAACCAACATCAACCAAATCCTTCCACTAGAAAGAACCATTTCTCAAAGAACTAGAATTACTAGGATCAAAGCAAATACGAGTTAAATCACCATATCTAAATGATAGAAGTACAAACCATAAAACACCTATATCCATCAAACAATATCCCTTCCATTTATACAATAAAGAGACATTGAAATGCTCTAGATCCTTCACATCCAAACCACTACCCTTCTTTGGTAAGCACACTTTGTTCCAATTTTATCAAGTAATTTTATTAATGCGTATATCTTCAAACCACAATTATCTTTGTTGGATTCTCTTAACCGCCAATAGAACCTTCTTTGAAGATTTAAAGAAATAAAAATAATACAACGATAATGAAGATAAAATCAAATTGATAAGCACAACCCTACCTCCTATTGAAATATGATGCCCCTTCTAACAAAATAATTATCGTTTCATAGATGCAATCACTAGAGACAAAGATTCACTCATTCTAGGATTTGATCTCACCAAAATACTCAAAATTGAAAAGGAAGAGTGCTGGTAACACAAAAGAGGAAGCAATAGACATAAATTCATCATCAATGTTCAAGTAAAAGATATTACTCTTTCCAAAATTTACCTTTATCCTCGAGACCAACTCAAAACCACGAGGAATAACTTAATTGTCTATAGATTCTAACCAAATGATCGCACACCAAAATAGTGTCATCTGCAAATTGTAACATTGAAAAATAAATAGCCTTATCATTTTGTGGCAACTCAAAGCACCGACATCAACAACTTTCTAGACTAAAGCTTCCAACCCTTTCGCATCAATTAAGAACAAAAACGGTGCCAAATGATCACATTGTCTCAATCATTTCTTAGATACAAATTCATCTGTCGGACTCCCATTAACTAAGATTAAAATGGAAGCAAAATACACACAAGCCTTTATGCACTCCCTCCAAATTCCATAGAAACCAAATGTATCCATCATATAATTTAAATACTACCATTTGACTATGTCATTAGCACATTCAAATTCAACCTTCATAATGAAACATTTATCCATTCTTCGCTCAACCAAATCCAACAATTCATTAACAACTAGCACACCATCCAACATTTGCCTCTTAGGCAAAAAATAATTCTAACATGGAGATATAACTTTCCCAAGCACCTTCTTCAACCCCTCTTCAAGTAACTTAGAGATACTCTTATAGCCAATCAAAATAATTGGGTGATACTCCACTAATGCTTGCGGGTTAGCCTTGTTTGGATTAGAGCTAAAAAAAGAGGAAGTAATATATTCCTCGAAAGCTTCACATTTGCATGAAAATCTTGAACAAATTTCACTTATATCATTTTGTAAGAGCTAATTGGATAAAGGAAATTCCGACTAGAGTTAGCTTTAATAGCATGTTATTTTTCATAATTTTTAACTATACATCCTTATTATAAATAAAATTCACAATCTACTATATTTTTCAAATATATATATATATTACTAAAATATCAAACTACCCTTAATCTTAATTAATGACATGGATATCTTTGTCTAATACCGTACTTTTATTTCTCGTATCTCTTTTATTTTTTCATATTTTATTATTTATTTTCTTTCTACTTCTCTTCCTCTTTTTCTTTTTTCATATATTATTACTTTTATTTATATTATTTTTCCTTCTCTTCTCTTTCTCTAACTTTTTCATTTTTTTATTATTTTATATTCCCATTATATACCTCTCTTTTCGTTCTTACTTTCATATGTATATTTCTTTTACTTTTCAACTTCTCGTTATTTTTTCTCCAACTTTTTTTTATCTCTTCATCTATTATTCATATATGAATAAAATATCCTATAAATTTTTTGCATATCCTTTCTTCAAATTTTTAGATATCAAATTTTGAAGTTAAATTTGTCAATTTTCATCGCACTTAAATTATTAATTACAACATTCT
>JBBPBQ010020323.1:15949803-15967102 GCA_037974755.1 Cicer yamashitae
TAGAACTAATTAAAAATTGGTAGTTTGGTTTGATTTTTATAAAAGGTTGATTTGGTTTAGTTCAATGTAATTGACATTTATAAAAATTTAAAATTTTATTTTATATTTTTTTTCACATATTATTGTTTTTATATTTCAAAATTTCTTATCAATAAAGGTTTAACGAGTTAATTTGGTTTATTTTTTAGAAAAAAGAAATTTATTTGGTTAGTTTTGCCATTTTTACTCACAAAATCCGACCAAAATCAACATTATTTTTTGTATAAATCATTTATGAGTTGAAAGTTTACTTTTGCTCAATTAGTTGAAAAAAATGTCTTTTAAGAATTAATTAATTAAAAGAGAAACATGCATTTCATTAAAAATGTATTTTTAGAATGTCTTCTACGTAAAAAATTTGTATAATATTATATTATACTGGTTATAATTTTCCTTATAAATTATACGCAAGACAAATGTTTGTCATTGATCAATTAATAAAAAAATTATTTTTTACAAATCAATTATTTTATGGTCTCTATTTTTGTTTATAAAGATTTATTTTATGAAAAAGTTCATTAAACATCATTTAAAATTTTATTTTAGTTTATATATATATATATAGTCTCTATTATGATTTATTATATTGTTTGTAAATGCTCCCTTAATTGACATATAAAGTATGTCATAATTTATTATTTAGTAATTTGTAGATGTTAATAACAAAATAATGCTTTTGAAAAATAAAACAATTTATACTCTCAAACCACTCTTACAACAACAACAACACGATCCTCAAAACTCCGCCTTCCAGCAACAATAACACAATAACAGACAATGTTTTAGCAACAACAATATTTTAATAATTATCAGTATGCTCTGTCAATGGCAATATAACTCGCACCCGCGGGTACCCACCCAAACCTGCTTGATTTGGGCGGGGAAAACCCGCTTTGATTGGGTGCGGGTGCGGATTTTCTCCGCAATTAAAATTTGTGGGCGGGGACGGGTTTGGGGGTGGTGATATCCACCCCGCACCCGCACCCGAACCCGCCCCGTAAATAATATTAATGTAATTTTTAAATTTTATATACATATACATATTGAATATACTTAATATTTTTTAAAATATTAAAAATTATAAACTTATCTCTATAGAAAATATTATTTTATTTTATAATTGTCTAATAACAATTATTTTATTATATTAATTATAATAGATATAATTTTTAAATTTAAAATTTTATATATATATGAATGGGTGCTGGTGTGGGCGGGGGAACCCGAACCCCGTTGCAGGTGGGGATGGGACCTAAATTCTACACCCGCTATGAAAGGGGGCGGGTGCGAGTTTTCCCCGATTAGTCGGGTGCGGGGGTGGAGGAGGCAAAATCCGTCCCCGCCCCGCCCCGTTGCCATGCCTATCCGTCATTTACAGCAGCTTCCTAAACCTCAAGCAGATCAAATACTGATCAACTATGCCAACAACTGGCTTGATCAAACCAGATTTAAATCAACCTCAACCAGCTATGGCTCCGTCAACTAGTGGTGGTGTATTTGAAGATGAAATACAATTTCAAACTATGTTGTCTTCAACACCAATTAATAATACTTTTGAGAGACTTTTGTCATCGGATAATATTCCATCAAATAATGATGGAGGGAGTAGAGCTAATGATCAGATGAATTATTATGATGATTGATGTATTTGAATAATATTTGCTATTTTTATTTTTGGTTTGTATGAATATATTATACACTATTATTTAATTATGGTGTGTTTAATTTTTGATTTGTATGACATAATTTATTAATTTTGGAATGTTTTATTTTGTTTGGTAGTAATAATTTAATTAATATTAAGATTATATTTTTATTTTTATATATAATATTTTATTTAAATTTAATTTAAATTATATTAATTTTTCATATATAATATCATTTTTTAATACTAATTTCAAATTTTATAATTTTTTAATAAAGTCACACATTTGTGGCGGCCAAAACGGCCATAATTGGGATAGTTTGTGGCGGCCTAAGCCCTCACAAAAGGGTGAATTTGTGGCGGCCTTGGCCCCTACAAACTCTGAATTTGTTAATCAGGGTGGCCTAAGCCCTCACAAATGGTAACAAAAAAAACCAGCTTTTATGGCTGTTTTGACCGCCACAAAACTTTGTGAGTGGCTTATTTGTGGCTGCCTTAGGCCGCCACCAATGTGCCTGTTGTGACTGTTTTCCTATCTTTGTGAGGCGTTTGGCCGCCACAAAATATTGGTTTTCTTGTAGTGGTTGTCTCCTCCATCTTTTGCTTCAAGTACTTTTGGTCTGATTTGATGATAGAAGGTGGCTTAAAAGCAAGGTCATGTCATGAAACCATCTCCAACATCCTTTTAAATTCATCACTCTTTGCCACATTAAAAGGCTATGGCATTATTAAAGAAAAAGGAAGCTATTTCTAGACAAGCTTCTTCTCTTAAATTCTTTTTAAAATATTGTTGATGGCGGCTTGAGTGCTCACTACATTTCTCTTGTATTTTTTTTTTGCAGATGTAGCATTCTCATCCTCCTCTAATGACCTTTTTCCTTTTAATTTTTTGTTTTTTGTATCATTCTCTTCTTATTTTCTTCGACGATTTATCTTTCAAGGATTTTACAAGCTGAAACATTTGTTTCTTCATATCATCAAGTACAACATTACATGCAATAGCATTGAACTGTGTACAAGACAAATGGCGTTTCAGTTTCTACACTCCTCCAATAAATGTTTTTGCACAATAATTGCATTTTATTTTTCTGATTCCTCCATCAACAAATACACCATATTTCCATGCTATATTAGTTCTGCTTCATGATGCATTTTTCTGCACTTTAGGATGTGCAGAACCTGAACTACAAGCAACAAGAACAGATGTAGACATGATTGCAATCATGAGGCAGCAAGAACAATTGCAGCGATGAGGAGAGTTTAAGAGATGAGAAGAATTGATAGAAGAAATAGAAAGAGGGAATCTGAAATTGAATGATTGAATCATTTAAGGAATAGAAATTCCCAAGTTGGAAAGTAATTAATCATTGAAAGAAAACCAAGTCTTAAGTTGCTGGATTAGTGTATTTCTTTATGGAAACGAGCATAATTTGAAGCTGAAGAGGTGCGAAATTGGGGTAAAACATGTGTTTTTTTAAAACTGGGTCGAAATGGTGTTAATCGGTCATAACGGTGTGAACTTTGTCGAAACTTCGTGAAATAGGTTGAAGCGGTGTGCAAATCTCACGATTTTACGATTTTCCTCTATGTGTTGATCGCTCCAGCCTCTCCATCGATTTCGCATGCGCTCTAACACTGCAGATGAAACTAAACGTGTGAAATCTTAAGATTTTACGATTTAGGTCTCGCTCCTAACAACCATGTTTTGGAGTATCTTATGTGTATTTTGTTATGATGTTTTGTAAACTATTTAATAGTTACAATCATATTATCATGATACATTATCGTTGTATGTTTAAAACTTCTCATCCTTTTCTAGATAAATAATGCTGGGTGTTATATTTTGGTATAAAAGCCAGTCAAACCGAATGTGGGAAATAGCTTAGTCGATGGTGTCTTGCCTTTCACAATATACTCTAATTAACATTTCACTAAATCTTAAGTCAGATGTACTTAATTTTTTTTGCTTGGTAAGTGGAATTCAGTTGGAATTCAATTGGAATTGAGTTTGTTAATTCGATGAATAAGCCGATGTCAGTTACTAAGTTTGTTATCCTAGCCAATAAAGATGTAAAGTGTATAAATAGTATTCATTCCATAATAAAGTGCAGTGCTATATCAGTTCAATTTCTCTTCTTTCTTCAATCATATATTCAATTCTCTAATCAATACAAGTATGAGTGTGTGTTAGTGTTCTAACAAATCTAATAGTTCAATAAAATGCAAATTTCGTTTTTATTGTATGGTATAATTCAAAAACTACAAAATTTAAATTTATATCATCTAAACTTAATTGAACAACTATAAATATATGATACTGTGATGATCAATTTAATTTAATTTAGATAGACGTAAAATAAACTACATTGTCAATCAATTACAACTATTAGATCATTAATAATATTTAACTTTGACAATAATTACTATTAAAATCACGCACAAGATTAATCATAATGATGTTGTGTAAAAAATATTTTACACTTGCATGGATCTTGCACAAAATATTGGGGGAGCCGGGTAGCGACAAATATTAACTAAAATATTATAATTGAAATTCATAAAAGTCATATAGTTTTTTTTAGAGTTTCACACAATTCATACATAGTCGACAAGTTGCAAAAGTTAAAATTTCAATTCTCACAAGTTTTACAATTTTCACAAGTTTTTAGAACTTAACACAATTCAATCAAATAAAATATATCCACTTTACAATTTTTATTTTTGTCCAAAACTTTCTTCTTGAAAAATATATCAATTTTCTTATATTTAAACATTGTGTCACTCCTAAAAAAATACACAAATTAATTAAAACAATTCACAGTTAACAAATAGCATCACACTATATCATATATCAACGGTTAACATGTAAAAGTTTGTTAATAGATAGTAGTTGAGTTGCTAACTGAGGTGGTAAGGTTTGTATGTTCGAGACTATTTATTTTATCATTTATTTATATATAGAACTTGTTGTATTAATTTTATTATATTTTATCAGTATAAATTCTAATAAGCCATTTAGATTGTGGTTTAAAAAAATTAGTTAAGTAGAAGAAAAAATTAAATAAAAAAGATGTAGTTTCTCAAAAACATAAAAGTATGAGAATATTTTAATAATTTATTTTTGATATTTTAATAATATATCAGGATGCCGTGCTTTTTGAGGTGGTCCTCTGCCGTTTTTGTCTTCATTGCATGACTCACCAGACACGCATTGAAACCGATACATACAGATACAAAGACAACCATTTCAACAAAACCCATTTTTGTAGGAACCCCAAATTTCACTGAAAAAATAATCAACCAATCACTCTTCTTCTTTTTTCACAAAACAGCATAGATTTTGTTCATTCCAATGAATAGGAATATTCTATTAATTCACATTTGAAAGAAAAAAAAAAACAAAATTTCAAATTTACTCCTTTGAATCAAGGGAATTAATTTTTTTTTGGCGTTAAAGAAACGCATAGAAGAGGAGTAAAAGAAAAAAAAAGGGAAGTTTTCAGTTACTTTTTGGTGTGATTAAATTAATAATAAACAAAAAAAGGGTTTTGCCTTTTAGCTTTTGGATTGGATTGCGTTAAAGTTAATGGGTTGGTGAAGAGTGACGTTTCAAAGTTGAATTCTTTTTCTTCTTGGACAAGACTTGTTGGTTTTTTTTTCTTCTTCAAATCCAAAAATTGGAGCTTTTTTTTTTTTTTTTTCACTTTGGTTTTGTGTTTTGAGCTGAAAAAGAGAGATGGGTTCGTACGCAAATCTTGCTAGGAGGGCTGTGGAAACTGATATGCCGATTATGGTTCAGGTAATCAAGGAAGTTTTTTTGTTTTGTTTATTTCATTGGGATTTGATATGTTCTTGGTTGAATGATTTTCAATGAGTAATTGGATTGATGATGAGGGTTTTTGTGTGTGTGTTTACAGATGCAGGAATTGCTTCGAGGAGCTAAGAATGCTGTGTCTTTGGCTCAGGTTTGTTTTATTAATATAATATGAATTTGTGTGTATGTGTGTTTCCAATTTTGGAATTAGAATAAATTAGTCTAGCTTGGTTGAGTTTGGATTTGGTGCAGTTGTTGACTGCACACATTCACACAGTCAGTGTCTGCGTGACCGTTCCATTGAATTGGATGGTCTAAATTTCAAGTGATTTTGATTATTTTTTTAAAAACAAAATTTACTGGACTGTGAGATCTGGACCGTCCAATCTTGATTGGATGGTCACGCTGTCACTGACTGCGTGAATGAGTGCTGTTAGTGAGCATGGAACCTGGATCCGGATCCGTGTGTGTTTTCTGGTTTCCAATGTTTGAATTATAAATTAGTCTTAGCTTGGTTGGTGTTGTTGTTTGGTTGTTTGTTTTTGTGTGTTATTAAGTATTTTGAGAGAAGATTAGAGAGTTGTTCAAATTTCAGCGATACTTAGGACACGTTTGGATCCCATTTTATGGCTGCAATATGTGCAAGTTGACGTCGAGGATGGAGATATATGATATATCTAGAAATGAGATTTGATGAGAAGATGTTTGTTTTCTTTTCTTGAATTAAGTCATGTTCGGTGAGATCTGGATCCCCTATACTCAGGGGATCACGCATTTGCCGCAGTCACACAATCTGGACCATTAAATCAAGATTGAACTACTAACATTCCGACTTTGTAAATCTAATTCAAAATTGAGTTTATGAATTTTTTACTATTGAAGTGCTTATAAAACTTGAAATGTGTTGGAAAAAAACTTGAAAATTTGCAAAACTTCAAAAGTTTTCTGCACTTCCCTTCAACATTTACATGGAATGTTCGCCATCAAATATCCCAAAATTGAAAAGGCATTATTTCCTTCCTAGGGGGTGGTTTATTGGCAACCTCCAAAGCAAGCGTTGGATAAGGTGAAAGAACTCGTGTTCGAGCCTTCTATTAGTCGTTATGGTAACGATGAAGGTATTCCTGAACTCAGAGCAGCATTAGTGAAAAAGGTAAATGATCATTTCTTGTTAGTCTTACAACTTTTACTTACACAAGCATTAGTGAAAAAGGTAAATGATCATTTGCTTTTGTCTCGCAGTTGCGCGTTGAAAATAATTTGCACAAATCCTCGGTAATGGTTACAGCAGGTGCCAATCAGGTGATCAATCCTTTACACTTTATAAGACTCATTTTGTTTTCTTAATCCTTATAATTTGATCGTTCGACAGAATTATGGTACTCATTTCTAAGCATCTGCAGTGCAGGCATTTGTGAATCTAGTTCTTACTCTGTGTGATGCGGGGGATTCTGTGGTTATGTTTGCTCCGTACTATTTCAATGCATACATGTCATTCCAGATGACTGGCATTACTGATATACTAGTCGGTCCTGGTAACCCGGAAACACTTTATCCAGATGCAGGTAAGAGCACAAATCTATCATTGCCAGGATTTCGAATCCATCGTACTTTATATTGCTAAAATCCAACATCTTAGTTATGTATTCTGATGAATAGATTTTTACATGTGTCTCTCACGATACATCATGAATCGTAGAATTAGAAGACTATTTGGCATCTGATAGACAATAGTGATTCAAATGTGCAGTAGAATTTCTTAAGGCGTGTCCGATTTCATTGTTTGAATATATATATATATATATATATATATATATATATATATCTGAATTTTCTTGATTTTCAGACTGGTTGGAAAAAGTGTTATCGGAAAGTAAACCTGTTCCGAAGCTAGTTACTGTTGTAAATCCTGGCAACCCAACTGGAACCTACATTCCTGAGTCTCTTCTAAAGGTTTTTCTCACATTCTCTCGGCGTGTCTATAATATGTGCGTGTTGATACACTTTTAGTTGTTGCTGAAATACTAAGAATTTTCCTTTTGAGTTTTCTTTCTATGGTTTCTTTTGAATTGTCTTATGCAGTAAAATATGTCTATATTCGATTTCGTAAGATAATATTCCCAACGAATATGTTTGATTGATCTAAACAAAATGACTTTTGTTTAGAGAATCTTTTTTGAAATTTCTAAGCAAGTGCTTTCTCTTAATATGACAGAGGATTGCGAATCTCTGCGAGAAAGCCGGATCTTGGCTTGTTGTGGACAATACATATGAGTAAGTCCTTACCATCCTAATGGAAATTCCTTCACACTTGGCTTGGAATTGTTCGATTTTGGACTCATTTTTGGTTTATCCCTCGTTGTCGTACATGAATGCGTGCAGGTACTTTATGTACGATGATCTGAAACACTCTTGTGTGGAAGGCAATCACATTGTCAATATTTTCTCTTTCTCGAAAGCATACGGAATGATGGGATGGCGGGTTGGATACGTAAGTAAATGCTTATTATGTCTTTATTTTCATCAGCACGAGATAAAAGCACTAAACTTTATACGTCCAATTGACAAATTTATACGAAACATTGAATCTGTCAACCATGCTATACAACTATTCTAATCTGCAACACATGATGTCTCGTGAATTTATGTCGTATTATCAATGTAGTCCTTTATCTTTTTCTTTCTTCTTGTCAAGTTATTTTGTTTTTCGTGTCAAGTTAATTCTTTATGTTTACAAACGTCAACATCGTTGGAGAAAACCTTTTTTCATCTACGCCTGTTACCAAAAGTCTTATTTTATAAAATACATATAAATAACATTACAATTCTAATCCATCAAAATTAAGTTTATTTTTCGATATTTATCTACAATTGCTGCCTCCGTGTATAATCAAATCGGGTCTAACATTGGTGCCGAGTCGTGAAACATTCTTTGTAGTAGATCATTAATCTGTCATGTACACAAATCTCTAATAGAAGTAATGGTCAGTCTAACGGTGTAAACATTTATAAACATGAAACACTAATTTAACACGAAAAAAGACGAAGGACTACATTGAAACAAAAAATTATTTGCATCCAATTAATGTTCAAATCAGCATTGTTAGTGTGAACTAAGTATTTGATTATTGCAGATAGCATACCCCTCTGAAGTAGAAGGACTTGCAACCCAACTTCTCAAAGTCCAAGACAACATTCCCATTTGTGCTTCAATAATTTCACAATACCTTGCACTCTACTCCCTCGAAATGGGACCCGAGTTTGTTACAGAACGCGTAAAAACTCTCGCCAAGAATCGACAAATCGTCTTAGAAGCGTTATCCACTCTCGGAGAAGGTTCTATTAAAGGAGGAGAAGGGGCTATATACCTTTGGGTGAAGATCCCAACCGGGCACGGTTACAATGATTTTGATGTCGTTCGCTGGCTAGCTAATAGGCACGGAATCGCTGTTATCCCCGGAAGCGCGTGCGGAGCTTCCGGAAATCTTAGAATTTCGTTCGGTGGCTTGACGGAAAATGATTGTAGAGCAGCAGCAGAAAGGCTTAAGAAAGGGTTGGAAGAATTGGTTGCAAATGGTTTGGTAGAAGACAAGTAACAAAAAATAGTGAGTTTACAGAAAGAAAGTCCATTTGCCAGTTGAACAAGTTTGTTGCAGCTGGTGCATTTGAATAAATGTTGGATTCAATTTTATAGCCTTGTTAAGTTGGAGGGTAGCAAGGTTTAATAATTTTCATTTTGAAAAGTAGATAAATGCATAAACTTTTTTCATATCAATTGACTTCTATATGATTTACAGAAAAATGATATCCAGAGACAGTCATTGACTTCTATATGTTTTAGAGAAAAATGATATGCAGAGATAGGCAGTAAACTAATTTTACATTTTACACTGATATCTAATAAAAATAGAGTATGCAGTAGTTTTTTTAAAAACGGTTACAATATATACTTACATGGTAGGATTGATTCGTGTTAGACGATTTTACACGTTAGACGTAGTCATTGTGCATGCATATACAGAATTGTGTGTTATTGGAGTATGAATGGACACGAATGCACCTTTACAATGGTAACAACTTCTCAACTTAGTGTTTAGACTCTTTGCGTGAGGCCGACTCAATCAAAGTAGAGACCTAAAGCGAAATTCAAAAGTGAGATATTTTAAAAAAATTAACAATCCTGAAATTATACTTTTTAAGTCTAATTAATTTTTATAATTTTAAACAATATACAATTTAAATATTAAATGCATAATACGATCGGGATTCAATTTGTTACAACTTATTTCATTAAAAAAAAAAAACACATTTTATTTAAAAATAATCAATTTTGTAAGTTTTCATATGTTTGTTAGAACTTTTTGAAAAAATTATAATTTAGAAAAAAATCTCAAAACTGCTTCTAATGAAAAATTGTTTTAGTAATTTATCAAAAAAATTGTTTTCTTAATTGATTTAAAAAAAAATGATTTTCATTACATTAGGTAAACATAAACCAACTTCTGCTCTTCTTTAAAATTTTTAAAAATAATATCTAAATTATTAAATATTAAAATCACTTTTTATAATCTATAACAAACAGACTTTGAATAATTTTAAACAATATATTAACTAATAATAAAGTAGTTAATGAAATCAGTATTATTGAATGTAAAAAACAAAAAATTTATATTATTTGAGGCTTAAAAAAATTTGAAGTCTAAGATGGATTGCTTTGTGGACAACTCTTTGTGAATGCACTTTTATTATTTCCAAACACACCCTTACCATCTACCAAATAGAATTTACATCTCATTGAAAATCATGCATGTTTCAATACAATAGTGATAAAATCTCCATTGATTTGCCCACACTGTGGTGTGGGATGAGTATATGCAAAAGTACTATAATACTTAAGTTAGTAATATGAGGATGGTTTGTGTAGTTTAAGTTTAAAACGACAATGTATATATTTGTAGGTTTTCTCAAGACATAATGAAATATAAGAAATATTCAGATATGAGGTGTTTTAGAGTTTATAATAATATTTTTATAAAATTATAAAAAAAATTATTTGTTAGCTACTTTAGAATAAAAAAAAATTATTTATTAAATTAATATAATTGATTTTGTGTAATATATCTTTCAATTAATAATAAAATCAATTAATTTAATATTTGTTGAGAAAACAATAGTTTTAGATAAAATTTTATCATTTTTATATTTAAAAATATTAGAAAATAAGATATTTTTAATAAATATAAAATTTATTTGGAGGCATTTATATTAAATAAAATTTTATTTATTTTTTTAGATCTAAAGCGGTTGCTTTACCCTTTAACCGGCTTGTATATTTGTTATGACCGGTGTTGCCCCATACTTATTGTGTGCTATATGAAAATAAGTTGTGTTTATTTGTTGATCTTGTTGAGGTAAAAATCTTTTTGATGTATATTTTAATTACGATAAACCTTATGAAATAAATGATTAAGTTTTATGAATGGTGGTCTACTAATGATTGCACTTGAGTTTTGTTTAAGGAACATGAATTGCATAAGTGAACAAGCAAGAAACCATTCACTTCATCAAAGTGCATAAGTATCCAATCAATAATGAAATAGCTCAAAAGAAATGTATCATATATCAATCAATCAAGAGAATGATTATTACATCTTCAAGATAGCATCTTCATGAAGAAGATGATCAAATACATTCATACAACAATCAATCGTCACATTATGCTATAAATCAGAAGCAAGATAATTTGAAAGAAGCAATATCAAATCTGAGAAACGAAGAATGTTCTGGTTATTAAACATAAAAAGCGAAGAACATTCTTGACAACATTCTGAAAAACGAAGATCATTCTGAACAGCAATATGAAAAACGAAGATCATTCTGGACAACAGTCTGAAAAACGAAGAATGTTCTGGTTTTGACAGCATTAATCCAAGAACATTATGGTTTACAAAGAACGAAATCTTCTTTAATTCAAGATCGATCTGGGCTACAAAAATACATCAATCTACATTGCAAATCACCAGTATTCATTACAAAGGAACATAATTATATACTCAAGATCATTTTGGACAGATTCTTTCCATAAGATCAACAAAAAAGCAAAGCAATGCATTAAGAATAAAAAGCAAGACTAATCTCCAAAGTTGATGGCTAAAGTAAGCAAGTACAAATTGGACAAAAATGATAAAGTCACTGCATCACTGACACACGTACAGAACATAAAAACTTGGCATACAACAGCTGTTAGAAGTTTATCTTTTATGTTAGATTGAGTGTGTTTGTAAAAATCCTTTCAAGGCTGAAAGGTGATTGTAAAAAATCCTTTATAGGTTGAAAGGTGAAGATTGTAATTGATCAAGGTGTGATCAAGAGAAAAGGTGTGAAAGAGAACATTATTGTTTCTGAAGCACATAGTGTAAATCTCACGGTTGTGAGGACTGAACTAGCTCGAGTTGGGTGAACCAGTATACTTTTTGTGTGTGATCTTTCTTTTCCTTATCACCATTTATTTATCACTCACTTAGCACTGATCACATTGTGAAGTTTTTATTGTTATATTACTAACAAAGAAAGTTCTCCTTTTATTGTTTATCGAACCAAGATTATTTTTGAGTTAATTTAAATTAAGCACATGAATCAAAATTTTAAAAGGTTCACAATTCAAACTCCCCATTTCTTGTGAGTGACATTGCTACTTCAGATCTTTGTGATTTGATCATTATGACATGAGTTTGATCATTATGATTGTTTGGAAATACAGGAACATAGAGATTAAGTTTATTCTCATAAAAAAGTAAGTTTGATAGTTCGAAGGAATAAAATTCTTTAGGTTTCATTTTAATAAAAGATAATAAATTAGAATGTCTCTATTTATAAAGGATATTTGAAGATTAAGCAACCAACTATCTAACTAACTCATTTACTAACTAATTTTAATCAACTAACTCAACTCAAACTAACATTATATTCCTAATAATGATATGTATTAAGGTTCCCTCTTAGGTGTGTGGTGGGTTAAAAACATGTGGGTGTGTGTTAGAGATGTTTATTGTATTTTAAGAGGCAGAAAGCTCTATTAAGGTTCCCTCTAGGAGTATAACTCTAAAATAGTGTGGTTTTATTTTAATTTGTTTGATTTTTGTTTGTTGAATTTAAGATTAAGTTCTCAAAACAATTTCTAATATTTTGCTCCGATTTGTCGGATTGAAAATAAGTGAATTTAAGATATAAAGTTGGTTTTGTGGTCGGAGTAAAAGAGTTAAGTAGTTGAGTGATAAGTAGCTCATTAATTTGATTTTTACCCTTAATAAAATTCTAACATTATTAATAATACTAATTATAATAAACAACCTGAGTTTTTTCGTGATCTCAAACTTGTGTTGTTTTAAAGTTCAGTTGAATAAACAATTAATGTAATTTATTATCAAACCTAATATATCTTAGAGTTTTTTTTACAACAATTATAACCGCAAATAAATTTTAGCTATTTAAAAGGTGATAAAATCTGAAAATTCATAACTAAATACTAGATCTATGGCACCAATGAAAGAAATAAAAATTAATAAAGTGATTGTCAACATTTCCATAGGTGTTGCAATGCAAATTATTTTAATAATACTAATAACATTTTGTCAATTAACAAATGCAAGTTGGGGTTGTTTGGGAGCACGAGAGTATACAATTTATTTTGAAAATCATTTAATGGATGAATTTCCAGGATATAATATGGATCAAATTGGTCTACAAATGCGATGTCTTGATGCTGGATATCCTATATATACAGCTAGTTATGAAATGGAAATAAATCCAAATGCATCTTTTAGTATTTGTAATGGATGGTTTAGTACTCCAACATGGATTTGCTTGTTTAATGCCAATGTTTCAGATTGGAATCATCCATTAGTTGTATTCCATCGTAGCTATGATTGTGAAAAAGATAGGCATTGTTATTGGCAAATACATAAGGAACATGCGTTTCTTTATTCTAAAATTCAAAATAAATATGTAGAAAAGAACTATACAGCCCAATATGATTAACAACAATCAATTATTGAGAATTAATATTAAAGAGGATAAATTATTGTTTATTGTTATTTTTTTATACAGTCAAAATTAATAATTTGAACTCGAGTCCTCTAATTCTTTAACTCTTAATTTAAATTAGTTGAATTGTTCATCGATCTGTTCAGTAGTCTAATGTTATTAAGTAGTAATTAATTGATAAATATTTGTTGGGTTATGTTTCGAAACTCTAGACGACAATGAAAATAGTTTACCACTACTACATTAAAAATCTTTTTTTTTAGTTCTGATGTCTTTTGAATTCTAAAAAGTATCTCAAATTTTAAAAAATATGTTCTCAATTATTCTTAATGAAGATGTGTTGTCTAAAATGATGTGAGCATAGCTTAGCTCATACTAAACTTGTGAACAAACAAAATATAAAGTAATATCATTACAAGAACCATTTTAATCACTAACATAAACCATAGAATAGAAGTTACGGAGGTTGTTACAACAATGAAGTACTACAAAAATAGAAGACTCCACTTTATAAGTAGTTTCCTTGAATCAATAGATGAAAGTGAGATATGTGACATCCCTTAGAAAACCAAAAGAAAAAATAAAAAGGAAAAATTAATCAGGAGATAATACAAATAGAATAAATAATAAAAAGAAAACTGAAGCATATAAATTATAATTTATCGATTAAAAAATTGAAAATTCAAGAATATATAGAAAAATTGTGCACAATTTGCAATGTCACTTCTTTCAATTTTTTTTTGTTTCAGGGATCCATCGGTTGGTTTTCTGTACATAGTACGATTGATTCGTGTTAAACGATTTTACACCGTTAGATGTAATCATTGTCCACGTGCATATAGAGAATTGTGTGTTATAGGAGTATGAATGGACACAAATGCACCTTTACAATGGTAACAACTTCTCAACTGAATGTTTAGACTTTTTGCGTGGTAGACTGACCGAAATTTTAAAATTTATTAGATAAATAAAAAGTATAATATAATATTGCACATAAGAATTTTAAGTTGAAAATTTACAAATATATTTTTAATAATTAAAAATTAGTTGGAATTTAGGTGGAAAATTTTATTTTATTTTATAATTATAGTAGTTGTTTTTATAATTTCTTTTATAAATTATTCCCTCCAGTTTTTTTATAATAGACATCTGAATTATAATCTGGTTTACAAAAATTTATGTATTTGGTCCAGGGTCGTCCTAAAGATTTTATAGACTCTGTTCTAATCTTAAAAATTGAATCTAAAAAAACAGTACAATTTTAATAATTAAAAAAATTGGTAAAATAAATTTTAGTCCATATATTCATACCAATTGATATGATAAATCTACATGATGCATGTCATTTGATTAAGTTAATTCGTGTAACAAGAAAAGATGCACATATAACATGTCACATTCACATGTTAGACTCAAATATACATCTCAAAAACGATAATCAATAACCACAATTCAACTCATAAAAACAATTATACTCATAAAAACAATTATACTCATAAAATTCAATATACACCACAATATCTATATTAATTTGCATATTCATTAACATATGTCATGTTTAATCGAAATTTATCACCGATTAACATATATTAAACCACAATTATCTTATAGACTTATATAATTTAGTTTTTACAACTTTGTCACAATTAATAATTACTCATTTTTTTAATTTTTTTAACATAAATATTTTTTTTAATAAAATTTAAGTACTTCTATACATTCAATCAAATTCATAGGTAAAAGTTTCTTCCAAATTATATTTGAGATCACAATTCTACATTTGACTTTGAGACCACCATTCTATATTCATTCCCACAAATATAGAAAAGATAAGAAGGAATGTCTAATGGAATTAGAAGAGTAACTTTAGAATTTGGGTACAAAAAATACAAATATAAAATTTTGGATCACGCACATGATTAAAGTCCGGCCCTAATTTCATCCATAAAATATATCAAATAGATGAATTTTAATTTACAAAATTATAACTCAAATGTCTCTTATAAATAAAGTAAGAGTAATAGTATTTTTTTAAAAAAAATTATTGAAAATTTTAAAATAATAAATAAAATATCTCATATAAATCAAGTGTGACCACCCTATGTCCTACAAAAGTGGTTACAACAATGAAGTTACTACAAAAATAGAAAACTCCACTTTTGACTCATAAGTAGTTTCCTTGAATCAATGGATGAAAGTGAGATATTTGTTCCGACATGTCGGATTGAAAATAAGTGAATTTAAGTTGTCACTAGTATTACGTAGATAAGGGATATAAGGTTGATTTTATTGTTGGAGTGAATGAGTTAAGCATTTGAGTGATAAGAATCTCATGAGTTCGACTATCACCCTTAATAAAATTCTATCATTATTAACGATACTAATTATAATAATAATTGGAGTTTACTCTCCCTCCTCGTTAGCTTCAAACGTCATATTCCCGCTGACTTCTATTTGGTTCATCCTCGTTATTTGATATATGTCAACTAAATTCTATTAGGTTCATTCTTGTTATCTGATAAAAAAATTTAACGCTCCTGGGTTTCATAATTTTTTACTACCGAACAAATCAATTTCAAAAGGTCACCGTTTCAAAAATATTCCAAATCAAACACGATTAATTGTGAAGTTCTTATAACCGAGCTACCAAAAAGAAAATACATCTTATAGATATAGGTAGTGTTTGTGATTCAAGAGAGGCTTTCAAAGTTTCGACCCTCTTAATACAATAATCCCATTGAACAAATCTTGATCAAACCGTTAATCAAAAAAATTAAATATCAAATTAAGCAACTATCAAGATTTTAGAAATACATCTTGAATCATGCTTTAGCTCTGATCAACAATGCGAAGAATACTAACATCTCTTCATTATTTATGTCAAATTTATATTGGTCTTGTGCTACTCAAACAAGTGATCTAGCCACACTCCTTTGATGGATTGGTTCGTGTTCCATGCTCAAAAGGATAATTATTTTACTGTACTTGAATTTCTCCATTTTCTACATCACACCCACCGACTCTAGAACAGATCCTAAAATCTAATTAATGGGGGGCTAAATTTTGTTCAATAATAAATATTCAAAAATAATAATTTTTTGACAAGTAAATAAAATAAGATAAAATAATGGGTATGTAATGTATGGTAGTGTGTATATATCTAGATAATGTTATTGTGTATATAATAGTTATATAATGGATAAACTAATTTTATTAGTCCTTCGATGAATAAATTTACTATTGAATGTATTAAAATTAATTTTAATATAGGTGGAATTAAAACTGGTCCAAGGGTTAAACCACAAAAATTAGAGTTTTAGACTTAAAAAAAAGATCTCCAAACTAAATATTTATGATATTATTAATTATATTACAAATTTATTTATAGTTATATATTAATTTAGTTGGAAAAGTATAATATTTTGAATCGGGGAGAAAATCGTCGAAACAATGTATGGTAGAAGTAATTTATAATTTGTTGTGCTTAGTTTTGAGATGCAACAATATTTTATAAATCACATTAGTAAGGAAACTTAATGGAACATATTATTAGAAAACTTCTAATAACCCTTCATATGTTTAGATAGTAATATTTACATATGATGAAAATAATTTTTTTTTCCATAAATCAAATGATTTATTATAGAGAAATGGAACTCAAATGAGTCAACTTACAATTAATATACAATTAATAGTAGGAAAGGGTGCAAAGTATTAGAATAATGTCTCAACAATTGCACTCTACATATTTAAAAAAA
>JBBPBQ010020323.1:15967508-16101158 GCA_037974755.1 Cicer yamashitae
TTAATTTCTTAATCGTATGATTTAAATTTCATTTTTCAAACTTGCATGGTAATTTTTTTTTTTTTAAATTTTTTATCTCAAACTTGTGTGGTTTTGAATTTCAGTTGAATAAATAATTAAAGTAATTTATTATCAAACCTAATACATTTAAGAGTTTTTTTAAGTCTTTCTTTTTTGTGATCTCAAACGTTTGTGGTTTTAAATTTCAGTTGAATAAATAATTAATGTAATTTATTATCAAACCTAATATATCTTAGAGTTTTTTTTACAACAATTATAACCGCAAATAAATTTTAGCTATTTAAAAGGTGATAAAATCTGAAAATTCATAACTAAATACTAGATCTATGGCACCAATGAAAGAAAGAAAAATTAATAAAGTCAATGCCAACATTTCCATAGGTGTTGCAATGCAAATTATTTTAATAATACTAATAATATTTTGTGAATTAACAAATGCAGCTTGGAGTTGTTTGGGAACACGAGAGTATAAAATTTTTTTTGAAAATCATTTAATGGATGAATTTCCAGAATACAATATGAATCAAATTGGTCTAGAAATGCAATGTATTGATGCTGCAGCTTCTATGTATACATTTAATATTGATATGAAAATAAATCCAAATGCATCTTTTAGTATTTGTAATGGATGGTTTAGTACTCCAACATGGTTTTGCTTCTTTGGTGCCAATGTTTCAAATTGGCATCATCCATTAGTTGTATTTCATCGTAGCTATGATTGTGAAGAAGATGGGCATTGTTATTGGCAAATACATAAGGAACATGCGTTTCTTTATTCTAAAATTCAAAATAAATATGTAGAAAAGAACTATACACTCCAATATGATTAACAACAATCAATTATTGAAAATTAATATTAAAGAGTATAAATTATGGTTTATTGTTATTTTTTTATACGGTCAAAATTAATGATTAAATTTGAGTCCTCCAATTCTTGAACTCTTAGTTTAAAAATTAGTTTAATTGTTCACTCGTACCTCGTGGTCTAATGTTATTAAATAGTAATTAATTGATAGATATTTGTTGATTTATGTTTCTGAACTCTAGACGACAATGAAAATCACTACTTTAGAAAAAAAACTTTAGTTCTGATGTCTATTGAATTTTAAGTATGTTGTTTTCTATCATTCTTATTAATGTAGATATGTGTTGTCTAAAATAATGTTTAGCTCATACTAAGCTTGTGAACAAACAAAATATAAAACAATATCATTACAAAAACCATTTTAATCACTAACAAAATCTATAGAATAGAAGTTACAGAAGTGGTTACAACAATAAAATTACTACAAAAATATAAGACTCCACTTTTGACTCATAAGTAGTTTCTTTGAATCATTGGATGAAAGTGACATCCCTTGAAAAACCAAAAGAAAAAATAAAAGGGAAACATTAATTAGCAGATAATACAAATAGAAATAATAATAGAAAGAAAACTGAAGCATATAAATTATAATTTATCGATTAAAAAATGGAAAATTCAAGAATTGAAGAATATATAGAAAAATTGTGCACAATTTGCAACGTCACTTCTTTCTATCTTTTATTACAAGATCCATCGGTTGGTTTTTTTGTATATGACCAAATTATGAAACCGTTCAATTGACATTTATGAGAAGTTTTTTTTGACAAAACAATTGTAAGAAGTTAAAAACGGCTCACACATGATTTTTAGTAGTAACTGTGTCCTATTAATTTTAAGGGTATAATGGGAATGAAAATAGGTAACATCAATTTTTTTTTTCAATCTTAATATCCCTTTTATTTATAGAGATGATACTATTTGGTATGATTATTACGTAATAGAGAAAATAGTTGAACTGTCTTAAATTTTTTTTTTAAATCTTTTGTATTATTAAAACAACTATCATTTTTTATCAAGCAGAAATTTTTACAAATTAATTATCTAAAACTAAAAAACAATTAATTTTTGTTGAATAATACTCTTTTATTTGCTATGGAGACTTATATTAAAAACATTATAGTCTAACGTTATTCATAAATAAAAATATGCAAATACAAATATAGTATCAATGTTCTTATTGAATATGAAATTGTGTTATTGTAGTATTTATAAAATGTACAATCATAAAGTTTCCTCAATAATAATAAAAATTTAAGTTTCATTCGTTGCGTGTAACTCGACTCTTTTCTCAAATACTTGTAAATAATCCCACATTCTTTATATGGTCATCATAATCTCTTATGTAAAAAGGTTACTTTATTCAAAGATATTCTTTGGAGAATTTAATTTATGATAGGAGAATTATATTATAAAGGTTTAAATATATTTTTGTCCTTGCAAATATGATTCGTTTCGTTTTGATTTTAGTCCTAATAATTTTTTTTGCTTAATTTATACCCTTGCAAATTTTAACAAATTTTAAAAAAGTCATTTATAAATCTTTTTTAGTAAAAAAATGGTGACATGACTAATTTTGGATGAAGTGGCACATGCAAACTCTGTAATTGTTGTTGACTAGACAATATTTAATATTTAAAATTAAAATTCATTTTATTAACTCATTTAATTATTTAAGTAAAAACTTAAAACTAATTAATTAATAAACCAATTAAATAATAAAAATTCAATAATGTTATCTTCAACCCCAAATTTTCTAATAAAAATTCAACAACCTTCATCTTTAACCTTAATTTTTTCATCTTCAAATCACAAATTCTTATATCTGGATCAAAACCTTAAAAATTATAATCTCTCATTTTTCTTTATACAAAATATATGGTTAGTTTTTTTTTTTTGTTGACAAAATATATGGTTAACTATAAAACTCAAATCTTGATAAAATTTACCGATGATAAACTATAAATATAATGTATTTCATGGACCTATGCGTATATTGTATGATGTTATGAAATTGAAAATTCATTGGCAGAATAACCATTGACCAATGATCATTATCCTAACTCATTTCATTTTGTTTAAAATCTTTAGGTGTTTTAGGTTAGTTAGTGATAATTTTATTGTAGCATTTTTTTCAAATTCTTGAGTCATTCTAATTTTATCATTCTTTATATACAATGTAAGTCTTTAACATGTAAGATTTGTTTCCCATATCAAATTCAATTTATGGAGTGTTAAAGTTTATTTCTCTTTGGATGACAAATGTTTTGACCATAATTGAAATTCTAATATAAAAATTCATAATCTCCAAAGTTAAGGATAATGAGAACTTCATTGCATTAATAAGATGCCTAGACCAATAATGGAAGGTAAAACTTTAAATTAATACCACATTCCATAAACCATGACAAAGTAAATATCATTCTTAGTAAATTATCATTCTAACATTGTCACATCATTTTTTTTTTTACTTTTATTCAACTATTATCTAAAATCCCAAAAAAAAAATTAAGAGTGCTTCTACAATGTTAGGAGTAAATTTCACCTATTATTCACTCTCTAACATCTCAATCCCTAGTACACAAATTCTTTTAACAACACAAACAATTTCTTTTTAGAAGAAAAAAACAACACATGCAATTTACAAATTTGTGGTTTCGATAATAATGTGATCAAAATTTTCTTTTAACAATTGTTTCACTCATATAAGAATGACTAGCAACCAATGATCTATCAAATATCAACCAAACTGCATTATTTACTAAAATGAGACAGTTTCATCAATAACTGTAAAGCCATATCACATTAACAAATCCTCAAAAACTACTAATGTTGTGATTTCACAAGTTCTATCTTGATAAATATTAAGCTTAAATGGAAAAAAAAAGTTATCTTAATCAGATAATTCACATTATTCAAAAAGAAATAGTGCATGCAAATCAGAATAAAAAGAGTTTATCAATCCGAAACTCATATTGAAAATCGGAGATGATGAGAGAAACAAAACAAAGGCGAATAGGAAATGTAACAATATCTTGATCATTTTCTTATATATTTATATAATATTATTTTGTGTAGTAGAATTTATTTGTTGATAGAATTGACACAATTTATGACTTAAATTTTTATTGTGATTTTATATTGTGAATTCAATAATTTAATTTTATTAATTAAATTATATTAATAAATTATATTTTTTATTGACGTATATATACCTTTAATGTTTTAAATATTATATCTCGTATTTGTATCCGTACCCGTACACGATACAATACTTGTAATTATACATCATAGGGGCCACATAATTAAGTCCAGTCACTGTCCTCATGGACAACGGAAGTACTCACAACTTCCTCCAAGACCAACACATAATGAATGGATAAAAATCCTATTGACGTTTCTATATTAGTCCAGTCACTACAATAAATTTGTATGACGTCGAATTATATTAGTTTGGGAGTAATGTGTTGATCTTATTATTCCATTTTTTTAATTTTAATTTTAGATGTAATTTCTCTCTTAAGCAAGACATTAATTGAATGGTATATATCAACACATTATTTTTTTATTTTATTTTTTAACACGAAGAGATCTATTCTCCGACTCAATACATATGAAGGTTTAAAACAAATTTTAATATGAAGTATTTTAAAGTTTATAATTTTTTTTAAGTAAAATTATTAAAAATTATTTTTTAGACACTTTAAAATATAAAACTATTTATTAATACTTAATTTTGTATAATTAACATTTCATTTTTAATTGATAATAAAAACAATTGATATAATATTCGTCGAGATAATATCAATAATAAATAAAATTTTATTTGTTTTAGTTTTAAAAATATTAGATTATGAAGAACTTTTTATCATCTAAATTTGTTTAAGGCAATTTTATTAAATAAAATTTTTATATTTTTCTGATTAGAACAATTTATATCTTTTGAAGATCTTAAAACTAGATAGGAATGTACCGGTCAAGTTTTGTGCTACATTGTGTTGATAGAATATTGAAGATACTCAACTTTCTATGATACCATATTTTTCCTTGTTTAGGCATACAGGACAACTTAAAATTTGTAGAACCCTAGTGTTCTAGTAGACGATGCCATACATAATTTCCAATCTAATATGGGCGATCCCCTATGATACCTCCCTCAACTCACTTTTCAAGATAGGCTTCCAACAGGAGTAGGGACGTTGTTAGTAGCATGTTGAAGTTACAACTAGATAATGTTAGAGCCTCATTTTAGAAAAGTATCAATAGTGTGCAGCACAGACACATTAATCTAATTTTGAAGAGATTGCATAAGTTTGTATCTAAGGTAGGTATAAAACACATTCTTAAAGAATATTTGAGAGTTCAATTGGTCGACACTAACAAAGCGGTATGTGGTTGTGCATTAAGAACAACACATGAATTACCTTTTGCTTGTGAGTTATCATATTATAAGATTAAACATATTCCTATCTCATTGGGCACAATTCATAGTCACTGGAGGAAACTATTCATGGAGGCTAATCTTGAAGAAGACCCCAGATCAGAGTTGGAAATGTCAATCGGAATGGATGCATTGTGGAAGTAGTTTCAATCACTAGATGTTATTGGAAAAATGACATTGATGAGTAAGATATATGAACTTTCATTTCCATATACAACTTCAATGTGTCAACCACTTGATAAAATTAAACCGAAAGGTGCATTTAAGAGTAGAAAGAAGTCGAAGGAATATGACTTCCATCATGTTCCTTCATTTTTTAAGCATGTTGACATAACTCAAGGCTCGACAAATCAATCATCTCAAAAGTATTCAAAAATAAAAATGTAAGTACAACAATTAATATGAACACAAAAAATTAAAATAAAATACATGTAAAAGGGTCATATATCCTCCAATATGTCTGGTGTTACGTCTGCATGCATCACTAAGGTAGTCATACAACACACTCAAAGCAGCTAGGCCCCTTCCCCAATTGTTGTAGTTCGACACATCGCAGAATAAAAATCAATATTTTGCTTCCACTAGAGTGTGGCTTTTATCAACTAGAATAGAGTACCTAACCAAATGGAAAAAGTAGGCCCTCATAGCCTCTTGATATTTTTCTCTCCTCATATTTTTCAGAAAAACCTCATCATTCAACCAATTCAATTTGAAATCAGCACCCCTAGTGGATTGAGTATGTGTGAGTGCATCTCCATGCAACACCCATAATAATTTCCGCTATAGCCATATCAACGTTTATATCAATAGATGGAGAGAAGAAGTGACTGGTGATGGGAATATCCAAGATGACTCCCATATCATCTAAAGTGACATTCATTTCTCCAAAAGACAAGTGAAACGAGCTAGTTTCACTATGCCACTTTTCGACGAATGTTGATACAAGATTACAGTTAACCATTGTCAAGGAGTACTCAACCAACTGCTCCAAATTTAAGCTTAAACTTCTTAATTTTAACCATGGTTGTGCATATATAATATAGTATAGTAAATATTTCGATGATACATTAATAAATAATTATGTAGTTAATTAAATGATTAAATAATTCTAATTAGGTTTAAATATGTCTTTGGTCCTTGCAATTATAACATTTTTTGATTTTGGTCCTCATAAGTTTTTTTGTTTGATTCAAATCCCTGCAAATACATATTCATTTTAAAATGGTCTCTCAGTTCAACTTCTGTTAAAAAAATCATAACACCGTTAAGCTGACGTCACAATGTTTTTTTTTTTTTAATAAAAAACAAAAAATAAATTAGAAATTAAATTTTTTATTATTTTTGAAAAGGAAGACCAAAATTGAGAACTCTAATTTCTATTGTCTCGCTTTTCTCTCCCTCTTCTCACGACCTTCTCACCTTCGCCCTTAAAATACTATTACACTCTATTTATGCTCAAACAGAGGCACACCCTTCTTTGTAAGCAGCCAACTCAATATCCAGTTCAACCCTCATTTCCTACAATTTCCTCAACCTCTCCTCGCCAGTATAACCAAATCCAACCATAACATTGGCATGAAATCCGTTCAATAGTTTCCAACAAAAAACCACCAAAATCCACAATCCCTGAGGCACACTCCCACCAACGTCACTATACTCTTCACAATCACTGGGCAACATGTGAGAGTCAATCCTAGACACTAACCACAAAATCTCGTCCCTCACACGCAACAACTCAGTGGCCAAACCATCCAATGCACACAAATCCATTGGCCTCAATTTCCAATAACACGTTTGAGCTTAAATTAAAGTAAAAAGAGTGTAATAGTATTTTAAGGGTGAAGGTGAGAAGATCGTGAGAATAGCGAGATAAAATGGGTGAAGGTGAGAAGATGGGGACAATAGAAATTAGGGTTCTCAATTTTGATATTCTTTTTAAAAATAATCAGATTTTTAATTTTTAATTTCTAATTTGTTTTTTATTTTTTATTAAAAAAATTACAAAACATTGTGATGCCAACTTAACGGTGTTAGGATTTTTTTTAAAAGAAGTTGGAATAAGCGACCATTTTAAAATCAATCTGTATTTGCAGGGATGTGAATCAAACAAAAACATGTACGATGATCAAAATTAATAAATGTTATAATTGCAAGGACCAAAGACATATTTAAACCTTCTAATTATTAAACCAATTACCTCTCCTAGTCATAATCTATTAATGATATGGTGCTCATATGATCTCAACAAGGATGTGTCATATGGTCCTCTAGCGAACAAACAAAAACATATTTAATCAATCTGTATTTGCAGGGATGTGAATCAAACAAAAACATGTACGATGATCAAAATTAATAAATGTTATAATTGCAAGGACCAAAGACATATTTAAACCTTCTAATTATTAAACCAATTACCTCTCCTAGTCATAATCTATTAATGATATGGTGCTCATATGATCTCAACAAGGATGTGTCATATGGTCCTCTAGCGAAGCCATCTTCCGGCTCCTCCTAACCCTGCTTGTAGATGCAGTAGGTCGAACTCGAACTCCTTCCTCCCGGACAAATAATTGAACCATCTCGACATCTAGTCCTAGCCATTAAATAAAAAACAAATATAAATTAAGATATATAGAGAAAAAATTCATAAAATGGGTTCAGGCTATTTCAAAAAACGAAAAAATTCGATATGTCAAAATCGATACTGAATATTTCAAAATCAACATATTCAGTATAGTATTAACATACCGAGTTTTTAGTTTTCAAGATACTCGGTATGTACTTTTGAATATCGGCTCTTTTAAAAAACAAATATTCAGTATTAATTATAAACGATACCAAGTATTTTATTATAAAAAAAATTTACTTACCGAACATTTTAAACTCAAAACAACCTGTATATAGTTTTGTATATAGAGTATTTTAATATAAAAAAAAAAATTTAGAGCTCTGTTAAACTTACTTTTTTAAAGGTTATGAAGGAAATTTTAGATTGTTATCAATTTTTAGTGTGAAAAATATATTTTTGTATTTTTACTAAAAATTGTAGGAGTGAAAGTATAGGTATGAAGGTGACAGGTAGATTCCTCCTAATATTATTCATGTAAGGGCCGTTACCTTCATGTAGCTTCAATGTGGTGGGCATAGCACCTTAATGACCCTAGGTGAGTTTTATAACTTTTTTTGCTATGTTTGATTTGTGTTAGCAATGTGTATTATTGGCTAAGGATATTGGTATTATTGATGCATATCTTGTGCCTTACAAAAAAATTATATTTTTTCGATCTAATATTTATATTTGTCTTTGAAAAAAAAACATAAAATAATTAGCAAATATGACAAAACATTAAATCTAAAACGATGAAATTTCCCATTTGATTAAATAGGTTACATCGCACTCATATATATATCAACTTAAACAGAATGTTGGAAGCCTAGTTTCATTCATATATCAAACTATAGTATAAAGGAATGGTTCCTCAAATATAATAAAAGAACAACATAAATTCAAATTGATGTTTCATCGAACTTGCATTGACAATAATTGATTAGAAGCCTCTAACACATTTTTCACTTTGCCATGGCTTCTACATGATTCCTTTTTTGTTGAAGACCAAAGCACTTAGCATCTGATCTCTTCATAATCCTCAGCCTCTTGCATGACTCAACAAACATCCTGTTAAACAATCACATGATTAACATATTTTTCCCATCTATCTATAAATTTTTAATTACACTACAAAAAGTAAAAATTAATTAATTACTACTAGAGTTTTGATTTACTCTTGCCATTGTAAATCTTTAGTAATATTAGCATTTTATTTTTATTCTAAAACTTAATTATAAGTTTTAGAAGCGAAAATATAATTAATATTTTTTAAATATTAAAAAATATAAATCCGTAAAACAATTTTTTTATACTTTAGTATAAATATACATTAATTAAATAATATTTTGAAAATTATATAGAAAAGTTTTAAGCCACCAATGTTTTAGAATGAATGGAAGGACTGTCATTTATTTATTTATTTGTTAACTAATTTTTTTCAAAAAGTTCATGTACTAGCTAGTATTTCATATGGACGTACATTTGTAATAATTTTATAAGAATTAATGAATTGCAACCTTTTTTTTTCGTCCATATTTTGATGTTTCCTTCAAACACCATAATGGCTTTGCCTTTTATAGGGTAGGCCATGACATTGATTTTTTCTCTTCCCAATTGATGTGCTCAACATATTATAACGAGGGATTCACGCATGTCGGCTATATGGGGTCCAACATATAAATATATACTATATATGGCAAATGCTAGTGATTTAAATATACAAATTTAACATTGAAAATATATGAAAAATTGTATACTTAAAAGCTAAAATTGTGGTTTTTGATTCAAACAAAATATTCTTAGTTAGCAAGACTTTATATATATATATATATATATATATATATATATATATATATATATATATATATATATATTAAATGAGAGAAATTTTATAACATAACTATAAGAGAATTGAATTTTAATTATTAATTAAATTATGAATGATTAAAATAAAAATAAAAAATTAAATAAAGTTTTAAAATAATTATGTGATATTTTTAATCACAATCGTCTATATATAATGATAAGATCAAAATTTAATTATTTCATTCAATTTTATTAAAATTATTCTCACTTGAGAAATATATATCCCAAAATAATGTTGATTTTCACTTTCTTACATAAATTTTTATCGAAGCAGCTAATCAAGTAAACGAAATTTGTGTAGCAAATATTGTTTTCAAACATGGAATCAAAAGTTGGTAGTGGATGCACTATTAATTGTTTTTTTTTTATTTTATTTTTATTTTTATAAATGATGCACTATAAAATGTTTGCTAGGTGACTTATTTCAGCAAACATGATCAAGGACAAACATATTTATTGTTTAAGGACAAACATATTTATTGTTTACTTGACTCGTATCTTACACGATCGTTTTTGTCTAAAACAAAGAATCCGCAATATATATATATTATTCCTTTATCTTTTATTAATAGTATTACTTTTTAAATTTGTGCCTATGTTATATTTGAACTAACTATGAGCTAGTTGGATGTTATGAATATTAAACTTCATCTAAGTTTGATTAAGAAAATTATATTCAGTCCAAAATTAAATATAATCAATTACTAAAAAAATCTTTTATAAACTGAACTTATATATCATATGTACAAGAATTTCGATATGATCCTAGTCCAAACAGTAAAATTTTATCCTTGAACTATTTTTTGAGACATCTATATAGACACACACCGTATATATAATAAAATTCAATAAATTTTACGGTCAAATTCAATAAATTTACAATCACAATGAAATTGACTACTAAAAAATTAAATCAACGACATCTATCAAATATCTAAAAATAAATCGATTTCAATTTTATCATCATTTAACAATAAAATTATAATTTCTTTTTTAACTAGACAATAATAGTTAAACGCTGCACTTTTTGAGGGTTAAATCTATATTTTAAATAACAATAGACAAATTAATTTATCTTTCTTTCTCTCTATATATAAAATAATAGAAAATATTTATATTATTAAATAATTAATATAATAAAGTAGAATGTGCTAGGAAAGGGTAATAAGGACTTACTCCCAAGGGACATCTCCAACCAGCATCCAGTCACCATCTTTGTCTTCATAAATTGGAACGTGTTCACAATTGTCCCCATCCTTCAATGCCTCTTCTGCCAACAAATTTTAATTAGTGAACAAATATTATTTTTCAATAATGTAAAATAATAATAATAATAATAATAATAATAATAATAATAATAATTTTCAATACTCGTATTAATTAATTGTTGCCTTTTGTTGGCTTGTTCCCATCTTTTTTATAAAGGGGTTTGATTATAATCAAGTGTTTAGGATTAATTAATCTTTATGTAGCATAAATCTTGTGCTTAATTATTTGTCATTAAGAGGCAGTGATCAACTTTATACGTACACTAGCTGCACGCCATCACATAATAAGGAGAATGTCTAATTATTATTTTACATTCTACTTTGGTCTCCCACTATATACCCTTTTCAAGGACCTTTTATAAATATTAAAGATTATTCATAATCCTTATGTTGCTCTATATAATATATCTATTCATTTATTTTTTATCTTCAATAAATTATTTTGCCTTTAAAAAAAATATTTCTATTAAAAATTAACTGGCTATAGGCTATAGCTAGCCCCTATGCAGCCAATTAAACCTATGTCATGCACGTACGTCTTGTTTACTATCTAAGGTCAAGGTTGAATGTTGGAAACTATTAAAACATCTCACTACTAGTTTTTCAAAAAATTGTTGAAGGAAAAATTTGTTATTAACGATTATTAATTAAAGTGACACTAACGACTATTTTATGATTATTTTATAACTGTTTTAGGTAAAATATCTCTTAATTACAACGCAAAATTTTTACCACTAAAACTAATACTTTATGGACAACTTATTAGTTTGTGTTGTATATTTAGATTACAATGGAAGTACTGAAAACATTTTATGATGGAATATGGAGGGAGGGTTTTGAATTCATTTTCTCCCGAGTAAAAGCATATGCAAATACAAACTAATATTATGTACAAACTAGCAAAATTTAAATCGTAATTTTTGAAATATCAAAAAACACAAATTGACTTAGATTTAAAATTAGCCTTGCATACTAGAAATTAAAAGGACTAGAAAAATGAGCACAACATATACAATTTGATGTTATATATTTTTTGCTTAATTGAATTATACCCTATATTTGCATGTAAGATCATGCCACAAATAATACCTAGCATCAAAAGATCATGCCACAAATAATAAGAAAGGTTAATTTGAATATAGAACACTAGAAGAAGAAAAAAAAACATGTAAAATGTAACACTCACCAATTCCACAACAATCAAAGAGCTTCTCTAAAGCCAAAGCTAACTCCAAGTATCCCTTATGCATACCAAGATCAATCTTACGCAAGAAAGGAGCTCCATCCATACTAACCTTCATGTACATTTTTGAACCTTCATTCATAGTATTCTTCTTTCGATACGAACACACCGGAGGCCACCCTACTACTTGAGTCTTCTTATCGGTTTTCCGATCACCCGAGCATCCATTTTCATCCCCGTCACCATTGATTTCAGAAAACATTCTCTTCTTCTCATTCTTCACCATGCCTGGCGGCGAGCCGCCAGGCAATCCCAACCTTAGCTCGGTTATTTCAAATCCAAGACCTTCTCTTGCCATTTTAATTTGGAAATATTTTTTCTCTTATAGGTTGGAATATATTTGATGAAGGATCAATATTTTTTTTAACATGGAAGAAAATAAGGGTTTAGCTATGGTATATATATAACATTAAACTTACACACACAAAAAATGAATGGAAAAGGACTTAGTGGGAGCAATGACAGCTAGGTCAAGTAAGAGGAAATGGTCGGTCACATGAGAAACAATTGTGGGGACAAAAGTTGTCTCCTCCTAAAACCCCCAACAAAAGCCAGCACCATAATAAGTTAGATATGGGACACATCGAACGATTTATGCTTCTTTGTGAATTTTTTAGATTTGATCATAGCCGTTTGATTAGATGACATAGAAACATGCCATGTGATTTGCTTGATTGAGGGGCTCTTTGCAATAAATTATACCAAGGGAGAGGGTTACATATAGAAAGTGCTTAAATGTTGATTTATGTAATACAATCTCATGTGTTTGTTTAATTAATGTTAGTTACTTTTTTTTTCTTCTTATTTTATGAATAATTCGTATAGTTTCTTTGAAAACTTTGTTGACCTATACTTAATATTTATACATGAGGAATATTTTTGTCTATAAGTATATACACAAAGAGAGGAGTATTAACGTAAATGTTAGTCCTAGAAGTACAACTCAAATAATAGTTATAAAGACATTTAGTATATTGAATAGTAGATTCGAACACATGACACTTTTCTTTCTCTACATTTAATGTGCTTAGTTTCGCCACATGCTTCTTTTTTTTTAAGAATATACTACCATTTTGAGTCCTGAAATTTTAAGCGTCCATCAATTTGAGAATTGGGACTTCAAATTTATGAAATATCAAATTGCTCATTCTAATTATTGTTTAAAGTCAGACAAAATGTTCATTTCATCAACTATTTTAGGGAGTTTTTTTTTCTTAAAGGTTAGAAAGTTCAATGCAGCATTTTTTCTGACTTTAAATAATTTGAAGGAACAATTTGTATTTCGCAAATTTGAAGTCTCAAATTGATCAACACTTACAATTTCAGGACTCAAAATAGTGATTTACTCAAAAATAAAAAAACATAACAAAAATGTAAAAAAAGAAATAAATTGAATAATAAATTTGAAAAGAAATAACTTTATCAATTTATTTATGTGGAACCAAACAATACAATTCAAATAGTTAATAAATTTCAATTTAATAATTTTAATTGATCAAGAGTTCAAAGTTTGAATTCTGACTCAAAAATTATTAATACTTTACTTAGCTCCTATATATCAAACACCAATTCATCAATTCTCAATTTCCCAAAGATTCATAGAGTAAAGTATGGTCACAATGTATATATGTGTGTGTGACATATGAATATATGGGCATGCATGATGTTGATGATGGTGCAAGGGAGCGAAAGGACTGAAATGAAATTAATGGGCAAGTAGCTAGGTGGGACCCATAGAAAAATTCCGTGTGAGCTGTGAATGATAGCATAAAATCAAAGAATTTGAGTCAAAGTAGACAATCCTTAGGAGCAGGAAACATTATGGGGACTCATTAAAACCTACAAACCCATAAATCACAACAACCGCTTCATGTGCAACTATACAAGATATATAGAATCTCTCTTAATCGTAAACATTAAGAAAGATACACATTGAAGATAATATACTTGACATATAAATACCAACAATATTTATTAACTAATTAGGTGATGATTTAATTGATTATTTACTTGATTAGAGAATCTGTAAAACCCTAGAAATAAGCACGTATTAGTTTGAGAATAATTGATAACGATTAATTGATTAGATTGACTAATTAATCAATTAGATTGACTAATAATCAATTAGGATAAAGAATTAATCGATTAGGTCAAATCTCGATGAACCATCGGTTCTAATATATGTGGAATATTTTTATTCCACTTGTGCAGATAAATGGTCAAACAAGAAATACAATTCAACAGAGCAATAAATATTGGCAGAAAAGAACAAACTCAACATTAGGAATAACATGAAGTTATGGGCAAAACTAAACAAGGTTACTACACACCCATCTACCACAAGAACCAATTTTTTCTCGCCAATTACGCTTGTGTTTATTTCCTCTCTCATGAACTTCTTCTTCTCAGGACTACACTGCTATGACACTTTTTCATTATTTGATTAAACTGGTTCATACATAATGATTTAGTTAGAGTAGAAGCAATAACAAAACTAAGGAGTGCGAGAATAAAGTGACACAAGTATATTATCTTAGTTCACCACTAACGTGGCTACATTCAGTCCCTTCACTCAAAAGTATTTAATCCACTAATTCAACAACTTGAATTATAAAACACCTAATCCTCCAAGCCAGCTTTCTCAAACATCTTTACAGCTTTATACTTTTGAGAAACACACACACCTTGACTTTACCAGCCAAGTCTTCTCCACACAATCTAACAACCCCATATTGTTGAAGGCACACTAACACCACGATCGGGTTTGAATACAAAGATTTGAAACTTGAGTATTTGCTTCTAACAAGCTGATATAAAAATAACTATCACACTCTAAGAAAAACACTTAGAAAATATTTCTAATTCGAGCAAGTGTTTCTCTCTTTGAACTATATGATAAATTTGGAATTTTGAGCTTTAGTTCTTCTACTCTTTTCTGATTTTTTCGATTATCTTCTTCTTCAGCCTTAAGTATGTATTTATAGACAAAATTAGAGCTTCAATTTAGTCCATGTTTAATTCTGAATTGTATCGTTATTCCTAATTTGGTCAACAATGATCTTATTCAAAAATAATACTAAATAAGATGTTTTTTGATAATATGTTCTTTCGTCAATTCTTTATTTCTGAATCCAATCTGAGCAGTTCTTCTAGATTGATTATGTTCGTATTTTATTCAGATTGAGTTTGTAAATTCTTCAGATTGATATTGTCCGTATTTTGTTAAGATTGAGATTGTAAATTCTTCAGATTGATATTGTTCGTATTTTGTTAAGATTGAGTTTGTAATTTCTTCAGATTGATAATGTTTGTATTTTGTTAAGAAAGCTTTCGCAAATTCTTCGGATGAAACTTCCTTCCTATTGCTTACTTTGATCTAGGCGGGAAAATACTGTTGGACTAGTTCTTGAACTTTCACAAGTAGGAATATAACTAAGTCCAATTCAATATTTTTTCCTCTATCAAAATCTGAATCATATCTTTGCAAATAATAAATGTATCTTCGTGTGATTGTTTCTTCTTGTAAATAAATCTTTATTAAACCTTCTTGTAGATAAATCTTGATCAGATCTTCTTGTAAATAATTCATATCTTCTTGTGATAAATCTTTGATCAAATCTTCTTGTAAATTTGGTCAAAGATTTGCTTCAATTTTAAATCTGAAGCAAATCTTATTTTAGATTTTCTTCAAAAACACGAATCTTCTTTCATACTATGTGAAGTCAAATATATTGTTCTCATAAAATACTTTTGTTAACATCAAAACTCTAAGTATAAAACCAACTTGTTCCAACAAATGCCTCGGATGAAAAAGTCAACGCAACATGAAAAGTCAACATAACACAAAAAGTCAACACTTTGATAAAATTCATGACTTTAGAAGCTGACTCTGAAGACACATTCTACATACCACTTAGAAATAAAATCTGATGAAGACTCACTCTAACTCTAATACTGATGATTTAAATGACCAAGCGGTTATTTTTGTCCAATTCAAATTCATGACAACAAATCTATGCAATGAAAGATAGAACATCCTTGAATCAAAGCAACGATCAAGAATTGAATTTCAGTATCTGACGAGAAATGAATTTCAGCAATCGTCAAACAACAATAAAAAAAATTCAAAGCTCAAGAACAAAGAACAAATTCAAAGCAACAGTCGACTAAGCATATGGACACCAATCAAAGCAACGATCATTAAAACTTGAATGCAACAGGAAGATTAGAAAATTGAAGTAACCAGAATTAAACAATCTGAATGTTGGAAGAAGAAAAAGAAGAAACAATTTGAAAAGCTCAAACTTTTGGCATCTATAAATGGTTCTCACCACTCGAGGAACCCGATAACACAACCATATACGAAGCAACAAGAACAAAAATCATACGAGTTAAATATCTTTAAATCATCAATCATCAAATACTTAGATTTTATTTATCACTCAATTGTAATATCATTCTAGTTGGGCTAAGTCTGTGAGCAATATTGCAACCATCCTCTAGTGAGAGTAAATCCAAAAATAGAAACTAAACACTTGTGTAACCTGGCCCGATAGTGGCTGTAAATCGTCAACGGCTTGTGGTTTTTAGGTTGGATGTTGAGAAGACTTAACTTGTGAAGTTAATTGGTTGTAATTTGGTTTGAATTACTAGATTAGATCATTCTGGGTGAAGTGATTTGACGTAGTTATCTAGTTGGTAGGGAATCAAGATAAATTATTGTATTATCCATCTTCCCTCTATTTACTGCCTCTGTTTTTACTTGTTCTATTTTCACTATTTGTTAGCTCAAAAATTTCTTAAAAATCGAATACACAATTCAACCCCCCCCCTTGTTGTGTATTTTCCACCTACAAACATACCATCTCTTGGAATGTGAACAAAACATCTACAATCAAACACTTTTAAATGACAATTAGAGACATCTTCCCATGTCCATATCGTTTGGAAATCATGAGTAGACTTTTAAAACTCTTTTAAAATTATTATCATTAACGGAAAAATCGCAAAGCCAAGGACTACATAAGCACCAAATTTCACAGATGGGTTCATATGTTTACCTCTTAAAGCACCAAGAAGATAAATCACCAACACTACAAGCGCAATGTCTCAATTTAGTCCACGTGAACACTTGCCACGAAATGACGTCGGTGCTAGTTGATGACTACAATAAGGAGGAACAACAAAGTTTAGACTTTCTAGGGTTATATTAGAGGAGGCACAATATATAATTATATAGTGCTCATTTCTACCTTTATATTGCCTTAGCGGCCTTTTACACTACAAGCTCATTCCTTTGATTTAACTAAATCATTTAATTGAATAATAACTAGATTAAATATATACTTTCTAATTCAATCGTTCTATTATGTGACACTATAAGCTCTAATTTAATTTTCAATAATATTAAATATTATAAACAATGAATGACATTTAACAATGCATTATTGCTACCTAATTAATGAGAAAATTGGTGATACGACTTTAACCTTACCGCAACCACTATTTTTCGTGCAGTAATTGTTCCTTTATTCAAATGTCTAATTGAACGCAAGTGACAATGTGTGTCATCCATGCAATGTCCAATTATTTATTTATCAATCCAAGAGTAGATGCGTACCAATGGATCCATTATCACATATCAATAAGCCCATGATATAACTCTTGTTATGTAGGAGGGACAAATCTTATCTACATCACTCACACTCCTCCACATACTTTATTGCAGGCCTAATAACAACGTTTATGATTGTCCTATTACAACCAATGTTTGAAGATTTTAAAGCCTACAACTTCCCATGTAGGGATTATAGTGACTTCAAGTCGAATGACTACTCACTATGGTCACATGAGAATCGCTATTGACACTTACACAACAAGTATGTAGCATTCTCATGGTGTGTCAATCTAGTATAAATATTACCGCTAATATTTAGACCTATGTGTTTATTTGATATCTCATATTCATGACACGTGAAATATGGTTGTCAGTCTACTCATATAATAGTCTATTGTCGTCCTAATTAATAATGATACTTTGACTATGGATACTTTAAGAATAGCATTTTTAATGTTCAATAGGGTCTCACAATCATGTCCCACTTGATGTGTTATTGAACGAGCTATCTATTATAAGGACTTGATTATATTATATTACAACTATAATAACATAATAAATGATGTCATGTACATATATCCAAAAATTAGATATATGATTTAAATCGATGATATGAATAATAATCTATGTAAAATAAATTGGCATTAGGGCTTACATCATCACATACTTTGTTTGGAACATCATAATCAAGTGGAATAGAAGAAGAAAAATTGATCAAATCCATACAGTTTCCATTGCTTCACCTGAAAAGGTCTTGGATAATTTTTCATGAGAGAGCATACACTTGATTATGTCATTAATGGTATGATTCATTCTCTGTACAACCCCATATGTTGAGGAGTCTTGGGATCTGTCTTCTCAATCCATGTTATTTCCAATACATTTTAAATAGACCTCTATATGCACCACCATTATCTAATTGAATACACTTCAATTTCCTTCCCATTTATCTTTTAAAACTTGCATGAAAGTGCTTGAGAACTCTAAGTACCAGTTCTTTAAATTTTATAGGAAAACTCACACTTTTCTATAATGGTTGTCAATAAAAGTATCAAAATATGTTGCACTACCAAGAGATTTACTATCCATCATACAAAGATCAATATGAACTAAATCAAGAATATTTTTCATCCTATGAGGACCAAAATTAAAAAAAAATTTCTCTGTTGTTTTTCAACAAAACAATGAGTGAAAGTTTTTCGAGGCATACCTTTCACAAAATGAAAACTTTTCTTTTTAAGGATATTGATTTCTTTCTCACTCAAGTGACCCAAGCACATATGACATAAATTAGTTTATGTGTCTTTAATTACATTAATCCTTTCCTTGCATAACATGACAGACATACTGTAAAGAGTAATAGAACTTTGCTCATTTGTTACCACTAAAGACCATTTGGTTATTTACATATACCACCACCACCAAAGTAAGTGTGATAACCCTCAATTTCCAAGGCTTTGACAAAAATCAAGTTGAGACGAATATTAGGAACATGCCTAACATTCTTCAATTGAAGCTTTGCTCTGTTTTTCAACATTTGTTTTAGTTTCTATATGTGGATATACACTCAGGTCCGACCATTGTCTAAGTAAGGCCATTTCCTTTATGTTCACCTTCTTCCAATCACTTTCAGATATATCACTGGGATTAGTGGTTTCCCTCTCAACAGGATCATACAGGTCTTTGTTGTGTAATTAACATGTCTTTAATGAAAAATAAATGAAGACAAATAGAGTTGAACTTAATCATATTCGGACCATTATTTGTACTCCTCCATTTGAATGCACAAATCTAATCAACTAGGCTTTGATACCAAAGTTAGGTCACGATGAGGTTTCGAGGATCATCACATTGGTCTAAGAGAAACCGCATAAGTGAGTTGGACACAACATCTTTATACAAAATCTTAAGGCATTGGGTATATGGGTTCTCTCACTTAAATATTGCTCAATACCCATTTTCTATCCAATGTAGGAATTCTAACTCACTTGAGACCAACAATCTCGCTCTCAAGTTTGAATCCATCCATTCATATGGATATGTTCCTCCTCAAGCGAAAGCATTTTCATCCACTCATACTTGTATCACCATTGGTCACACATCAACGAGACACGTCTCCTGAACACTTTTGGTTTAGAATACTTTTGATATAAGAAATTGGTCAAACCTCGATCAACCATCAGCTCCAATACCAATTTATTGGGAAAAACCAACTAATAACAATTAATTTTATGATCTTCGTTTTCTCAATGCAACAGTGCTACGACACTTTTCTTTCTTGTTAGGACTATTTTGTTGCTACTATGCAAAATAAATAATTAGGGATTCAAATCCCTTGCCTCACTAACATGTCATGCCCGAACCTTTTATTAGTTCATTTTTTCTTTTCTTTATTTAATTTGGTATGGGCTTTAATTGAGGGGTGGTCCCACAACAGATCATTCTTTTTTTTTTTTTTTATAAGCAAAATTTCATTAAGATGAGTATAAGGGTACTCAAAATCTATATACAAGGTAAATGTATGAATCACTTCTGATACAAACTAATGAGTTGTTACACCAAAGTAAGAAAATTTGATTTTTTGTTTCTCCATTCTCTATTAATAAATCAATACCACAATAATTTTTTATTTGATATGTCGCGTCTAAGATATTCACCATCTTCCCGTTGAAAATAATATTATTTTGTTCCATCTAAAAACACCAAATAGTTGTAAGCCAAAATAATTGCGTCATCCTATTGCAACCTCTAAATAAGAAGTTGAAGTAAAGAAAACGTTGTAACCACATTTGTTACATCAATATACGATTAACTAATTGAGATTGAAAACTTAAACTACAAAGAGAGTGGTTTGCTCTCATTCTTGTTTTCTACAGCAATCTTTATATCTTATATGATTGATTTTAACTATGATTATTATTTTATCCGTCTCTAATCTTTAATTAGTCCTTTAAGTTTTTTATGTGTCTCAATGTTTTAGTTTTTTTAGAAAACCAAAATACAATAAATGATATTTTAACTTTATACTCTTACAAAAACCACACATGCATTAAAATGTATTTTACTTTTATAAATTAAATACACATGCATTAAAATGTATTTTACTTTTATAAATTAAATGACCTAAGGGTAAAATAGTCTAAACCTCTATAATTTTTTATTTCTTAACGTGTGTGTTCAACCTTTAAAGGATGAAAGATTAGGGATGGTAGGAGTAAAATTATATTCAAATTCTTCATGATAAATCCCTCCATAATTTTTTTAAAAACTAATGCTATTCAAATCACGTTTTCTATGGTTTTGTAATATTTATGTCAACCATTTGGGAGCACACTATACGTTAGTTGAGATACCATGTAGTAGAAGGAGTAGACAGAAAAGTATATAAAAGAGAAAAGTTGATTATATTTTTTTAAGCTTTAATTCTCCAACCATATACTATATTTTATAGTAATGTTCAGTTAAGGATCAGTTATACTAGTATGAAATTACAATTAATTAAGATTCGTATCCACTTGCACTCATTGAGATATTATGTCATATATTGGCGTATTGATATTCGTATAAACTTGATTTATTAAATTGTCTGTGCTAATAAGTGAGACATCAATCATCCAACAACATCGATCAATAAATTATTATAGCTAAAATTAATTAAGGTTTTCTTACTAATATAACTTTCTTCAGAATAATTTTTTTTTACAAATTTTTGGAATGATTTTTATGCAAAGGTGGATATTTGATAAACAAAATGAGAATACTTTTAGAAAAACAAAAAACATGTTAACAGGTGCATTATTTTTTTTTATTTTTCTAGAAGCGTTCTCGTTTTGTTTGTTATTTAAAGTTTTAACTCATAAATTAATAAATACAATTAGAATTATAAATTTTATAAATAAAAAATTAATTTCCTAACATGCTTTTGTCAACAAAAATATTTCCTAATATACTTCTTACCATCGGTTATACTAAATTATTTCAGTAACCAAAAATAATAAATTATTTCGAAAAGAGAGATTACAAGAATTGAAAAAAAACTCATTAATTCAAAAATAAATTATTTTATAATGATTAACTGTATGATAAAAAATTAATTAATATTTAATTAATATAATGAAAGGATAATTAAAATTTCAAAAAAAAAATCATTAATTAAAACAATAAACATATGGTCTCATAAATGCAGCTCATATAATAACAACTATGGAGATATTTGATAGGTTGGACGCATGTCACATTTATACTATTCATCTTCTTTATATTTAGTGTATATAAGTGTCGCTATTAAACTATTTAAAATGATTATAAAATAATAAATAATGAAGTGAGTAAATAAGTTTTCAAAACTTAGCCAGGGTACAATTAATTTGTTAGCTCAAAATGTATTTTTAAAGTTAAGTTCATGATTTACTTTTTTGGTCGACAACACTTGTTTCATTTGAAGTGTTTCATAGTTTAGTTGTGTTGGAAAGATCCATTACCCAATGGAAAAAAAATAGTAGTAATACTCTTCCCCACAACATGATCAGTTTAATATAATCACTACTTAGGCTTAATTAGCGCGTGGTTTAAAGAAAATGATTCATATTGGCTTTATTCAACACTTATTTAGTGATTTATTTAAAGTCAGAAATTGTGAATGTTATTTACTAGTGTGTGTAGTACCACTAGTATCTATATATAAGTCTCTTTTGAAGAAAAAATATATAAATTTTAATTTAGAATTTAATTTATATATATCGTTGATATAAATTTTTTTTAAATTATCAGTTAATTATGACCGTTAAATTATTAGAGATATTTGATATTTACTATAATTATCTTTAAAATTTTATTAATAAATAATTGTAATGGATTAACAGTAAAAAAACATATATAAGTTTACGATGCATTGTCATTAGAAATCAAATCACACTAACGATTTATAACAATTAAACTATTTAAATTATTATATACAATTATTATTTTTTTACCTTAATTAAGTATTAAAGTGTCTTGGAAGATAAAATTAAAGTAGAATCAAAACATATAATATAGGAAAATCTTAAAAGACAGAATCAAACAAATTCATATATAAACGAGAATTTTGGAAAATTCATATAAAAATATATACATTAAATGCAAAACTACTTTTCCTAATATCATTGCGTTGGTTTGTCCACTTTTCTCAATAAAAATAATAGAAGTTGCAAAATTTGTTCATGATCTTGAGGAGTGTTCATTCTTACATTGTTTCTTTCATAAGATTTAGCAATATTATTTTCTTTATATATATTAAATATAGATTTATGTGAAAAATTCTAATGTACTTATATAAGAGAGGAAAGTAGTAATTTACTATCCTCTAATATGTCCCTAGCTAGTAACATGACGGTTATTAAAGTTTTTTCTCCAATTAAGGATCATTATCTAAAAGTGTAAAGTAACAAACTATACTTCCTCTTTCGGCAAGTTCACATAACAGTTTGAGTATGTTCTCTTTTTCTGTTTATAGGTAATAATTATTGGACTATTTTGCAATCATTTTAGAATTCTTCATGGCCTGATTTGAAAGAAAAAAATTCTGAAAAGAAAAAAGTGAAGGGATGATATTTTAGTCTAAAGTAGAAATGACTTTATGGTTTATTGATTATATATAAGGAATTTTCATTTGTCTCACTCAATTGACTTCATTTGAAAACTTTGAAATCAAGTCAAGTTCATATTCACAAAGCTTCCGTTCGGAATTGTTTGATACTTTATGTTTTAAATATTTAAAAACTAAAATCATTTTTGAATTTCTTATTTGACTTTTGAGTTTTTACTTTTATTTTTAAATTTGAAAAAAAAAATTTCAACACATAAAAGTAATTAAAAATAAAAAATAATAATATTATGAAGGCTAAAATATATTTTGTCCCCCAACTTTTCAAATTCGGCAGTTTTGGCTCCCATATTTTTAAAATAACACTTTTGACGCCTGATTTTTTTTTTTATTTATAATGAAAATGGATTAAAAGTAAAAGGGGTACTTCAACCCAATATAAGAAGTGCACAAGTCACTATGAAGGCAAACAAGTGGATTATTACACCAATTAGCAAAAACATGAGTAGACGACAACAAAGATTTACATACTAACCATAACCAAGACAAATGTGTGATGTCAAAAACAATGTTATCTATATCCTTCACTTCACCTTGTAAAATGATCTTGTTATGAGATGACCAAATACACAAGACAATGGCTAGCAAAATGAGATTTTTCACATTCTTCAACATTTTTCCTTTGCTCAAAGATTTAAACTAAATAAAGTGTCGATGACCACCATTAGCACAAACCTCATCCACCCCCATCCACTAAAAGACTTTCATCCAAATAATTTTTGTAACATCACCATCAAAAAATAAATGGAAACAACTTTCAGACTCTCTGAAGACATATGATGAACTAAAGCTAGAATTTAAAGCACCTCTTTTCAAGAGTTCATCGTGAATTGGCAACCTCAATAAAAAAAGTTTCTAGCCCAAAAAAAGAACTTTAGAAGGTGCCTTATTTTTCCAAAGTACTTGCAAAGTCTTAAGCAAAGTTGGGTATGATGCTTCATTGAAGTTGCTACAGGTAAGAGCATTATAACAAATATTCACCGTAAAACCATGTGCTATATCAACAATCCAAATCCAACGATAACACATGTTAGGATCAGGATGTATCGAACCAAGCATATCTTCACTAATTTGATGTGTCACCAAAGTGGCATTTGCTACCCATTAATATCACTCAGCTGGCACTTTCAACTTAAATCAGTCCAAATTCTCATCTCTTGAATCTTTGCAAATTGATTATCTGACAAGAAAATAATTGAGGATCACCTCCTAACTTTAGTCCCTTTATGTAAATTGGTAGATCCCTTGATTTTAGCCAAGTCAAAGCCGGCATGAACCAATATTTTTTTACTACCTAATGCCATGTAGGATATTACTTTCATTTTAGATTATTATTTATTTATTACAATAATAATTTTGAATTAAAAAATTGAAAAATTAAAAAATTAAAAAATTAAAAAAAAAATGGTGGGCAGAAGCATCACCAATTGCAAGAATGAGAAAGTTCTATTCGCAGAAGCCAAATGTGAGAATAGGTCGGGTCGGGCCAAGTTTTGCTTAAATAGGTCAAGTCTTCTTAAAAAAAATTAAAGTCTAAGTTTGTCTTATTACCTGTCAAAGGCCTTATATTAAGCCTTGTTTTGGCCTTTTGTAAAGTTTGGTCTATTAGCCTATTAAAAAGTATATTTGGTGTTAAAGCTTTTAAACATGACTTTTTCTTATCTCTAAAGAGAATAATAGGCCAATAAAAAGCGTGAATTTTGTTGAGTCGTACAACCATAACACTTTTCGTAACAAACTTGATGTAAATATGAACAATTATAAACAAAATAAAAGAATAAAACACAAACACAATGGTTTAGAGGGAGACGGATGGGTATCGACGCCAGGTAGTGGGAACACAAAATTAGGGCTCAATTTTCTATTAAAGAGTCTTTTATTACATAAATATAAAGAATATTTTCTTAAAGAGAGGAAATAAATAGTTATAACAAAAATATGAAAAGTCTTTTATTTTATTATTACTATATATAATTATTATATTTTAATTATGTATATATATATGGGTTGACCTGTCAGACCTAATAAGCTTTTTAGAGAGCCTAAGTTAGTTTGGGTATAGTCTTTTTACTAAACAAGTCAGATCGACCTAGGCATTTAATAGGCCGAACCATAGGCCTCTGTCGAGCGGTCTGACATATTCTCACCCCTTGTGGAAGCATCCAAAGTTGTCGTAGAATTTCTCTTCAACTGGATTTGCTTGCCTGTTGGTACTGTAGTAAAGCTCCTAACCAAACACGACATGGTTCGTAGTTTTGGCAATTTCTATCAAAGTGTTGAACACATGAACAAGAATTACATACTAGCAAACCAAACAAAATATGTTCTCCTAAATTCAAGGGGTCTCATCTCTTCAACTGACATTATTGACCTTCTTCCATCAAACAATGAATATGCTAAGAGGTGGAAATCTATATAACATGTGCCCTCCATCTTTTTTTATTTTATAATTTTTTTTCAAAATTATAATTGTAATAAATGTTGTTCCAAGTCAATTTTGACTTGGTCAAAATTAAGGGGGTCCACCAATTTGCAAAAGGAACTATAGTTAGGTGGCTAAAAGTTGTATTTTGAAACTATGGGAACAAAAATCATTAGATTAAAAAAATATGAGGGGTCAAAAGTGCATTTTAGTTAAATCGCTTTAAAAAATTAAAAATTTATAATTTCGTAGTAAATTTAATAATAGTGGTTGTGTTGCCAACGGTGAAGTTACCTGGTAAGCGAGTATTAGAGTGGTAATTGATGCTAGATGCAAATTGTGGTGGTCGTCGAGGGTTAGAGTGGTGGCTAACAAAGGTCACAGTGGTGGTCAACGATGGTTAGAATGGGAGTCAACGATGGTCGGAGCGATCGTGGGTATGGTCAATGGTGGTCAAAGTTGTGGCTAGGGTATTGTTTGAAGGTGGTTAAAATGGTGGTTAGAGTGTTGGTCGATGGTGGTTAGCAGGGCTGCAATGGTGATCGAGGTGGTAAAAGTGTTAGTCGATATTGGTTAGAGTGGTGGTCAACATGGTATTTAGGCCAACGAGTCAACTCGTAGACTAGACCGAGTATACGAATCCACCTCCCCAAAACGAGTTAACTCACTCATAGAAATGTTTTCTTGGTCTACTTGTGAAACTCATGTAGACTCAGACATAATCGTGAGTCATTGGCGAGTCTGCAAGTTCGTTGGAAATTTTGACAAAAAGCCCAAAATGCAATGGGCTTCATTGTTTCCTTGAATTTCAAAGGTTATGAATCCTTATTTCTTGTCTCGTCTCTTTGTTTCCCTTAAACCTAAAATAATCTGATTAAACTAAGTAGTTTCTCACTTTCTCCTCCATCTAATTGCTTGGTATTCTACATATTTGCTCCTCGCTCGTGTTCTGTTCTCCTAGCGCTCAAGGTTCTGCTTGTGCGTCTTATGCGTTTTGCTTTTGTGTTTTTCCTTCAACATATCTCTCATTCTACATTGGTTTATGTTCCATTTTACTATTCATTTATTTTCTTGTTTGGCATGCTTTGTTTCTATTGTGTTATTTGTTCTTTGTTGGTATTTGGTAATGTTTGTCTTTGTTTCTCTTGGCTCTAATTTTTCTGTTATGTTTATTGCTATTTTGGGTTGAGATTCTTGAGAATGCTGCTTTGTTTTGTTGTTGTGTTATGTTTATTTCTTTTTTTTAATGGTAATAATTGGTATTATCTTATGTATAAGTGTCATTTACAGATTTTTTTTATTGTCATTTTTTATTATCTATAGATTCTTACAAGTTTACAAGTCGAATTTATTAGTCTTTCACGAGTCTACGTAGACTTATGAGTCTGACAACTTTAGTGGTTGATCGTAGTCGACGGTTGTCAATAGTGATCGAAGTGATGTTCGATTGTGGTTGATATAGTGAGTGGTTGATGTAGTGATTGATGACCATTACCGTTAAACCGAAAAGTGTGTAACCACATGTATAAAAAACTACCCTTGCCTTTTTTTGTGAGAGGAACCGGTTGAATAGTGCCTAAAGCATTGTATCTAAGTTTTCTCCATTCACAATAGATAATGTAGTTAGTGGTGAATGAATCTAATGGTCCGTATTCATTTAATCCATAAATACATGTTGCGATAAGTGTAATGTAAGTCTCTTCAATGTCAATAAACTAGTCTACCTCATTAAGGTGAGAATAGTTCTGACTCGGATGGGCTTTACAAAGCTTAAACTTAGCTTTCATGGAAAAATTTAATTCATAGATCTCACATGTTATTTGTCACACATTTATTTAAAGGTAAATAGGTTTTTAGTCTCTATAAAATATTATTATTTTGTTTTCAATTTTTATAAAAATTTCATCAACTTTTAGTTTTTTTATAAATTTTCGTTTTTGTTTTTTGTCCATAATTTTATACCAACTAGTGTGTGTTTTTCAAATTTTTAAATAGTGTTTTCAATGATATTTAGAACATTATAAAATATTGTTTTACAAATAGTTAACAAGCAATAAATTAAATATAATTTTTTAAACATTACTTCATGAGTTATGGTCTCTCATTTCATTGCTTACAAATCCTAAAAGACTCAAATTAATCCACTTTTGGACAAAAAAATTGTGTACATACAATAAATATTAGAAGTCAAGGACAACTTCAAAATATCATCAACATTGATAACTTTAAAAGAATATCACCAATATTAGCTAATTCAAAATATACAAAATATAAAATACAACATATAAAAAAAATACAATAGAAAATGAAAATGACGAAGTACCGTCAACATTTAAAATTTTGGAAACTAAATCATCAATGTACCCAAACAACACTAAATATCATCCACTAATTAAAATGGTTTAGTTATTTAAATGGTGGCGACTTGTATCCCAGATTAGGTATCACTAATAATTGATAATACAATTTTGTTAAAACAATAATTATATATTTTTAATTTAAATTTGAATGATTAAATCATGTTCACAGTATGATTTTTATAAGTTCATTTTTTATAATGTTTTTTTTTTTTATTGTGTTGCTATTTTCGTGATAAAATGTGATTTTATTTGTTATAACAATAATGGAATTTTCAAAAGCCAATGACTATGTTGACCATATTGTTATTTGTTACAAAAGGTCTTGTTTTGAACTTCGCTTTAGGCCTTATTTAATGTTGGATCGTGTAAAATACATTTTTTTGATGAAGACAAAAGACCAACGATGATGATGATCAAGGCAACAAGCTCAAAAAGAAGAAGTCCAAAATATTTTATTGATAAACTTTAGACTTCAAACGTATTAGATGTTTAAATGTAAAGGTAAAATGATACAACCATAGCTCGAATACAATGAGAACCTCAAATCTTTACATATGTATAAAAAGTATTTTCAAAAGTCAAAATTACATTTACAAAGTGTTAAAAATTAATATTTTTGACAAAAAAACAAAGGTGTATTCGAATACAACATAAGTGTATTCGAATACAGATGCTAAAATGCTAACTCAGTAGCAAAAGCCTCACATCTGTATTCGACTACGACCTGCTATAGTCGAATACAACCAATAAGTCAGTGGAAAAATTGATCAATTTGTATCAATCTGTATTCGACTACACATCCTTGTATTCGAATACAAGATGTAAAATTTGAATAAACTTGAACGTTACAAAGAGGTGTATTCGAATACATACATCCTGTATTCAAATACAACTGGAAGCAATGCAATTTTTCAGGTCTGAAATGGTTCTAGATCATTGCAATTGTTCCTCAAACCTCTTGGATCAATGGCCACAAATGTGAAGAGATGTTTGTGGAGTATAAATACATCATAACTTCAGATTAAACGACACACAATCCAACTACACAACTTGAAAGACTTTGAACAATTTTTCTGATTTTTATCAAAGTCATTTTTCACAATTCAAATACTTGCATTTCATTTTCATATCCTTAACAAAGGTTCTCGAAGTACTTGAAGCAACATTGGATTGTTATCATTCTATCTCTTTCTTATTCTTATATCCTTATCAAATCACATTACTTGTAAAAAGAAAGTAGTACTTTCTTTAAGTGTCTTATCTAAGATAGTAGTGTGCTATCTTAGAAGTGTTGTTAGAAGTTTGTAGCAGAGATCCTAGGGTGGGACTTGTAATATATGAGACTCATCTTCTTAATGATTTAAAATTTTAGATGAAGATGGAATTGTCTCTTCATGGTCCCAAATTTTAACTCTTTAATGCTCTCTATGTTCTCCATCTCTCGAACACCCAAAATGTTGGATTTGTTTAGCTAGATTAAATCACCAACATAAGAAGGTTAATATAAATATTAAACTTTTTAATAATTGAAAAAAGAAAATTCTAGAAAAAGTATTATATTTAGAGATAAAAACTTAGAGATAGTAGGATTTTATCTTTAAAAAAATGTTAAATACAAGATTTCATATCTATTTTGAGTATCCAAATCTTTTTAGTATCAAAATTTAAATTGTAACTGAGATTCAAAACAATCAATCAAGTAATTGAACTCAAATAGTTAATGAGCTTCAATTAAGAACGAATAATTCAGGAGAATCTAAATTTAAATTATGATTGAAACGATTATTAGTCAGACTTTACTTATCACCCAATCAAAATCTGAATTATCATAGTCTCATTTCTCTTGAAACCAAAAAAAAAAAAAAAATAAGACACACAATTCTAATAAGATAATTGAGCAGCAAATTATTTCCTAGACATTCTACAACTACTCTATAAGAAAAATCATCTTTAAGCATTTATAGGGGCCACATTGTTGCTATGTAGCTACTATATACAAGATATATATAGCATGACCATATGTGTATGGAACTTGCTAGGTGAACCTTAGAACATATACATATGACTAAACCAAAATGTTTGCAGCTAACCAATATTGTTCAAACCTTGTTGATTAGAACAAACATGTTCCTTCCCAACCGAGCAAAGGTTTTTCCACCACGATTCTATTTGGGCATGAACTTTCACTATATAGGCCCACATAGAGTTTCACGTGATGGTAGTTGTCCCATGAATCACATTGTTCTCTTTTTTCATTTTTTTTTAATCACCTTGTTCTTTTGATACTTGAAAGAAAAGTATTCAAGTGCATTTTATGGAAAAAGAAAGTTAAAATGCATTTCTTTTACGTATTTTTTATATATTTTTTATATGGTTCTTAAATTAACTAATTATAATTATTTTATATTTATAATTTTCTTAAAATTTATTATAACTATAAAAATTGTATTTTAAGTTACGAACCATATAAAAAAATCTCTGAGAAAATGCGTTTAAATTTTTTTCTATATTTATTGAATTGTGAATTGATCTTGGTCTGCAAATAAATTGAGTGCGACCTTCTAAATTTTGGTTATTTAGGTATCTTTTAAGTACTTGATGGTTCATTTATGAGAGGAAAAAAAAAAGATAAATAATTTTATAATTATAATATTAAATGCATTTTTTTATTTTTTATTTTCTCTTTCATAAATAAACCTTCAAGTATTTTACAAGATCTCAATTCAAGATTATTGATATGATATACCATGTCATATCTTCATTATTGCATATATTTGATATCATATATATATATATATATATATATATATATATATATATATGTGTGTTTGTGAAATATAGACATCAGTTAATCACATAATATTCTGAGTATATTTTTGTTTTCTTTATTAACTATAATAACACTCACCTAATAGATATAACGTCTTATATATTTATATCAATATGTTTATAAGACATAGTCATGATTCAAAAGTAATTAAATCTAATCAACATATATTGACTAATAGAGTTTACTCCAACAATTTTAAAGATGGCTACTTTGTTATAGAGTTTCTGTTACTAATTTTCATTCATTCACATATATTGTGATTTGGGTGTGAAGCCTTTGTATAAGACTATTAACTTATTTGGTTACACATAATGTTGTATAGACGTGCAATTTCTAAACCTAAAAATTTAAGCTTTGAACTAATCGTGTTTTACAAGGATTTGTGATGCTAAATCGTAGGCTAAATTCAAATTTGATTTTTAGATTGATTTTATTACTTGAACGGTGATACTTAATTGTCTAACCTGAATTATTATATTTTAGATGCTTATTGCAGCAGAAATTTGTTGAAATTAGTATATGCTTATTTAGTTAAGTTTAAGATCAAGAATGATTCTAATCAATTGAATCTTAAGAAATTGGTTGTAGATCCAATTGGAAGAGCCATTTAGTGGATAAGTCTCTTTAATTGATTGAATTCTCTCTATTTTAAAATTTATAATTTAGAGTTAGTTTATTGTGAAAAAATATATTTTCATTTATAAAAATTTGTGTTATTTTCCTTGTTAAAGAGGTAAGAGAGGAAAAAATAGTAGACCACCCCTCCTCTCTCAAAAATAAAATATTAGATGGGTGGTTTAAAGTCAATTTTTTTTTCGAAATCACCTCTTACTATTATTTTATTTTCTCTTTTTATTTTAAATAAGTGGTTTTCCATACAAATTTAGTAATTTTTATATGTTTATCTATGATTTCTTCATCAAAGTGCGACATTGGTTTGTTCATTATCACATTGTGACATTTTTTGTTTTCCTTCCTATGTGTGGTATTCACATAGGCACATGATTCGTTTTTTTGGTACCATATTTTGAGTAAAAGGTTTATGAAAACTATCATCAAATTCAGCAATTTCTAAGCCTTACATATCACTTGTAAACGTGTGGTTGAATTGGTCATGTGAGATACCACCTATAATCGATATAAGCGAACACTAACAAATATTTTTTTTTCGTAGATGGATGAGATTAAAGACTGTGGATCTTGCATTATTCATGATCATTGGTCATGTGTGGAAGAATTAGTTTGGTTGCTAGGATTAAGATTTTTGTTTGATTATTTCTCGTTGGCTCATGAAATGCTTATGTGTACCGTTAGCGTGTTTTTTGTTCTCTTAATCATTAGGTTTTATCTCAAAATATGGATAAGGAATATCTCAACTCATATTCAATTTGATTGTACTATTCCTATTTCTATTTGAATGAAATTTATTTTTCTATAAAAAATAAAAAATAATAAAATAAAAAAAAAAGGTAAGAGAAGAGGTAAAAGACTTTAAAAATGAATCATTGTCTACATTTCTAGAAAGTATACAAATGTTAAAAAAACTAATTTCATTATTTTTAAAATAACGTGCTTCAACTAGCATTTTATTTTCACTACATAACAATTAGGGGAGGAAATAGGTTAGGTAGATCAACAAAGACCTATAGCCTAGCATATGACAAGCACATGTCAGAACTTTTTTAAACCCCTATTTAGATTATAAAAAAAAATGGTCAAGCTAAGGCCACTTAAAAAATCTTTTAGACCTATCAAACCAGTCTACTTAATTTAATATAAAAAAAATTATTACTATTATTATATAATTTAAGTTTTATTTTTATGTTAAATCATAAATTTGCTAATATTTGTTGTAATTTAAACATACTGATCTATATCAATGTTTGAAATATTTAAATGTATTATTTTAAAATATAATTGAAGTATGATGTAATATAATGTTAGATACTCTAAAAGATCATGTTAGATATCAAAATAGAACTTAAGTTCATTGTCATGTTAACTTGTTCGTCTATTTTCAAAATCCTAGCAAGTCAGACCAAGTTTTAAAATTGGATCTTTGATACGTAATAGGTCAAGTTAAACTTAACACTTCAATATAGGTCATATTTAGGTCTTGCAAAGTATTTCACTTTAAGAGTCTATCATCAAAATAAATAAAAACACATCAAAATGAAAAACCCGAAGTACTTGAAGTAGCAATGTCAATCACAAGAAAGGGGATTTGAATTGTGATCCTTTTAAAATTTTGATTTTTGTGCGTAATTTAAATTAACTCAAAATTGATCTTAGTTTGATAAAGGCATTAACTCAAAATTGATCTTGGTTTGATAAAGGCAGAACGTTCTTTGTTAGAATATAACAAAAAAAAATTCACAAAGTGATTAGTGTTGTGCATGTGAAAAATAAAAATGATATAAATGATAGAAAGGTCACACACAAAGTATACTAGTTCACCCAACTCGGGCTAGTCCAGTCCTCAAAACCGTGAGATTTTCACTATGTGCTCAGAACCAAGATTGTTCTCCTACACACCTTTTGTTTTGATCACACCTTGATCAATTACAATCTTCACCTTTCAACCTAGAAAGGAATTTTACAATCACCTGTCAACCTTGAAAGGATTTTTACAAACACACTCAATCTAACATAAAAGATAGACTTGAGTTACAAATGATGTGTATGATAAAAGTTTTTGGGATCTTGAAACTTCTCAACACTTGTTTGAGATAAATAAAGAAAAACTCAGTAAATGATGATCCAAAAATATAGTGAAGAGAGTTGGAGTTTGCTTGAAGAGTTTTTGACTTGTTATTACTTGAACAAGTGTTGGTAGATTTGTAAATTAAACTCTTACCTTCATCTTCCAATTGATCTTCAATTTATAAATGATAAAAGACTTTGAATATTCAGTTTAAACTGAATATAGTCGTTGGACACACTTCCCTTTGGGCATTCAGCTCGAGTTCTGGGCTTCACCGTTGATTTTAGAAGTCTTGATACTTTTTAATATGTGGTTTGGACTGTGGAAATTATTTGTTTTTATTATGCCTTTAAAAGAGAATAATCAGAATGTTCTTTCGTAAAACCAGAACATTCTTCGTTTCTGTTTTATATGAGGGTTGCATTTTGATCTTTGACAGCTGTTATGGGTCATGTTTTTATGCTCTGTGCACGGGCTGCATTTTACAGTGTCGATGTCTTATCGTTTATGTCCTTGTTGTACTTCTTAACCACCAATCTGGAGATTGATCTTGTTGTTTGTTCTTGATGCTTTGCTTTGCCTTTCAGTGATCTTATGGAAAGAATATGTCCAAAATGATCTTGTGTATGTAATTCTGTTATTTTTGTAATGAAGGTTGGTAATTTGTGATGAAGATTGACAGCCAAAAACGATCTTGATTTAATGATAACTTTGTTCTTTTGCAGACCAGAATGTTCTTGGATTGATCATTATTGAATGTAGTGAAAAGCAGAATGATCCTTGTTTCTATTTTGAGTAAGTGTTTGAACTGAGAGTGGCTGACAGTTGTTTTATGCTTTTTCCTGTTTTGTGCGCAGACTATAGTGTCTTATCATGGTTGTACTTGTTACTTTATCAATCTAGAGATTGATCTTGCTTGTTTGCACTTGATGCTTGGCTTTGCCTTTGTTGATCTTTTTTCTTTGAACGAATTTGTCTAAAGCGATCTTGAGTAGATAATTATGTTCCTTTGTAATGAATACCGGTGATTTGTAATGTAAATTAATGTATTTTCGTAGCCCAGATCGATCTTGAATTAAAGAATGCTTTGTTCTTTGCAAACCAGAATGTTCTTGGATTAATGTTGTGAAAACCAGAATGATCTTCGATTTTCTATTTAATAACCAGAAAAGTCTTGCTTTCTTAGATTTGATCTTGCTTTTTTCAAATGATCTTGCTTCTGATTTATAACATGATGTGATCATTGATTGTTGTATGAATGTATTTGATCACCTTATTCATGAAGATGATATCTTGAAGATGTAATAATCATTCTGTTGAATAATTGATATAAGATATATTCTTTTTGAGATTCTTTCATTATTGAGTAAATACTTATGCACTTTGATGATGTGAATGGCTTCTTGCTTGTTCACTTATACAATTCATACTCCTTAAATAAAACTCAAGTGCAATCATTAGTAGATCACCATTTATAAAACTTAATCATTTATTTCATAAGTTTTGTTGTCATTAAAACATATATCAAAAAGTTTTTTCCTCAATAGTACTATCCCAAATTAAACCGGGTCTTATTTTCACCCATAAAACTCAATTTTCTAAAACTTACTCAATTATCTCAAAATAAACTGATTTATATAGTTGATGATCTTGTGTGACAGTGAAAATTGTATTTATTACCATATAGTGCAAGTTAGTCTTATTTTTTATTCATGTATACAGCTGCTCATCTCAGTGCATTAAAGGAGAAATAAGAAGCTTTGAGACAAGAGAAGGTGTAGGCAAAGTCTCTTATTACTCAAGCCAAGAATTAACTGTGTGGGGCCCTTAAAAATCATTACAAATCAAACTACTATAGGAGTTAATGCAACATACAGGTTGTGTCGAAAGTTATATGTATTTAAACTTCACTATTGACAAAAAGACAAGTATTGAATTTGTAAGTTGTAGGTTATTCCTACCGAAAAAAAGAGTACATTCAAATTTCATTCATCAAAACAGAACCAAATCAATTCATTCCGTTCTCTGCACAGACGTTAAAATAGTCTATAATACAACAGTACTAAACTAAATCTTTTTGTAACTAAATCCATCGAAAACTAAAGCAGTCGTCCCAGCATCTTGTAGCAAAATTTAAACAATTTAATGTTTATACATGATAAAGCTAATAAAATAGGAAAGGTACAACATGCTCTCCCTAATTTATGTTGGTTGGATGCAGAACCAGCAGCCTAGAAATTTTGTAGCCTCTCCCAACGACCAAAATGATATAACCTCAGATAATGGTGCAAATCTTTGGAGCCCCTATATCACCTCCCCGGAAAAAGGGGAGTGCAAATAAAAGATCCAATTCAAGAACATTATTTGAAGTAAAATTATACACATTTGCAAATGGAATAGATTTCACATATGGGAGGTAGAACGTATAGAATTTGCCATAACAGGTACCAAAACTGTGACACATGCTGCAAATTGCAACAAGGTCGTTTCTGGGAGTGTAAAATGCATTTGGTTTACCATGCACCCAAACCAAGTCACTTGCATATCTGTTAGCTTCATGAATGTGTATATCAGATAGTAAGATCTTTAAATGATTTTCCATTTGATATGGTAGAGTCCACATTTTGACTACCAACTGAATGGTTAGCGATGTCATTTTCGGAGTTTTTGCGTAACTGGTTAAAGGCTGAGTTGGGAGAGGCAGAGCTGTGTCTTCCTTCAAAGTACGTCGAATAAGGGAAGTACTTTGCACAACGCACTTTCCACCCTACAAAATTAGAGAACAGCATAAATTCTAAAGGAATCGGAAAATTTAAGAAGAAAAATTTCCTTATTTGCATTAAAAGAACACGGTTAAATTCCATGTTCAAAGAAAAACGCCTTGCAAACTTCACAAATTTTGAGAGCAACTCAACCCATCTGCCAATAGTGGCAAAGTTCATAACTAATGATTATCAAACAATACTCATCATCTTTATCAGTACATTTTTAATCTCCCGCAGACAATTTTGACACGAAGAGGAATCCAAAAACATTAATAAAAGAAATCTCCATAGAAAATATCATGTTACTAAAATTACAATCTGCACTGGGCCTTAAGGCCAACATAGAGAATATAAATTAGGCAATTTAAAAAACACGGTAATACTTACTCAATGCCGCATCCTGGTCAACAAGTACTGTTCCGAGAAGCTTGTGAACAGCAATACAGTCTTTAAGTTTCCATTCCCTGATTGGTTCAATTGTTCCATTTCTAGCAGAAGAAATTAAGGAAAGACTTAATATCTTCATCACTCTGTTTTGAAAGCAAAATATAAAACTAAAAGGAAAACGATGAGCTTAAGCTTGGGAAGCACTTGCTGTCACACAAGCATGAACCCTTCAAAAATTATACAACAGATATAGTGATACATTTATAGGCTACACATGCCCCATCCCCTTCAACATCACATTAACTTATTTAAGGGCGTAATTTTGAAGACTTTTTTAATAAAATTTTCTCAGTAGTATGCATTATTTGTTCTAGGCCCAGTTTGATTTCATCTACAACCACAAAATCAGAAGGGCGATTATTTAATCCACTCAAATCTCAGCATTTCTATCTGAGCAGAGGGGTAGGTTGTAGTCAAATGTATTTTCTCACTCTCTCCATACTATTAATTTATCTCTAAATTCTACGAGACTAAGACAAGCAACCTAATACTAGCTTGTAAAGTGAGGAGGGGAATGTCCAAGACTTAGGTAATCTAGGCCACATCTCTCAGTCAATATGTGGGTGGACTTCTCCGAATTTGAAATTAGGGTCTAACTCATCACCACAAAACCGGCTAAAATAAGGTGAAGACTACCCAAGTCGTATCTCTAATTGATGTGGGATTCTCAACACCCTCCATACTATAAATGAGGTTAATAGGTAAGCCAACTCTTAGAGGGGTGTGACGATGAATTACAGCAAGCTTTCTGAAGTCACACTGTCAAACAGAGTCACAGCTATATGTGTTTTAGGGTGCAGCTAGGTTAAAACAAGAGGGAAGGAAAATTTCTTATTATTGTTATTGAAACTGAAACAGTACAAATATATATATATACAATGCTGCCAGCTACCTAATGAATGCAGAATAAATTAAAAATAAATTAGGAAATAAATCAAATCAGAGTGATTTGATTATTTCCCAAAATACAAATAAACTTAAATAGAAATTCAACAAATAAAGACAATCATATCAGATCTGATTGCTATATGTCAACACCCCCCCTCAAGTTGGTGCATATATGTCTAGCATGCCCAACTTGCTTACAAGAAATTCAAAACTGAGTCTGAACCGTCCTTTGGTAAGGATATCAGCAACTTGTTGTGAAGTAGGGATAAAATGCATGCAAATCAGACCTGCATCTACTTTCTCTTTTATAAAATGTCTATCAATTTCAACATGTTTGGTTCGGTCATGTTGAACAGGATTTTGAGAAATACTAATTGCTGCCTTGTTGTCGCAATACAGCTTCATTGGAAGAGTTATAGGAAGTTTAAGCTCTTCTAAGATTCTTTGAAGCCATAGGATTTCACAAACACCTTGGGCCATTGCCCTATACTCTGCCTCAGCACTGCTTCTAGCTACTACATTTTGTTTCTTGCTCCTTCAAGTAACTAAGTTTCCCCAAACAAATGTGCAGTAACCAGATGTTGACTTTCTATCTGTGATGGACCCTGCCCAATCTGCGTCAGTAAATACCTCAATGCCTTGTTGATCAATTTTTTGGAAAAACAGTCCCCTTCCGGGGGAACTTTTGAGATACCTTAGAATACGGTAAACAGCCTCTAAATGTTCTTCGTGAGGAGAATGCATAAACTGACTCACTAAGCTAACAACAAAGGCTATATCTGGACGAGTATGAGATAGATAAATTAGTCTTCCTACTAATCTTTGATACCGAGATGTATCCACTGGATCACCACTGCCATCACTACCAATTTTCTGATTAGGATCTATTGGAGTATCAGCTGGCCTACAACCCATCATCCCGGTTTCTTTTAGAAGGTCTAAAATATATTTCTGTTGTGATACAACAACCCCTTTCTTTGATCTTGCAACTTCCATTCCCAAAAAATATTTTAAAGACCCAAGATCTTTAATTTCAAACTCAGCAGCAAGAGATGCCTTCAAATTTTTTATTTCATTAGAATCATCCCCAGTGATAACAATATCATCTACATAAACGATCAATATAGCCATTTTACCTTCAGAAGAATGTTTCACAAACATGGTGTGATCGCTTTGACATTGAGAATATCCCTGCTTCTTAACAAATTGGGTGAATCTTTCAAACCACGCTCGAGGTGACTGTTTCAAGCCATAAAGAGACTTCTGAAGCTTGCAAACCTTTTGGTTGAATTTAAATTCAAACCCCGGGGGTGAATCCATATAGACTTCCTCCTCTAAATCTCCATTTAAAAACGCATTTTTTACGTCTAGCTGCTATAATGGCCAATCCAAGTTAACCGCTAAAGATAAAAGAACTCTATTGGTGTTAAGTTTTGCAACAGGAGCAAAAGTTTCTGAGTAATCAATACCATAAGTTTGTGTAAAGCCTTTGGCAACTAGCCTGGCCTTATACCTCTCTACTGATCCATTAGCCTTGTGTTTTATGGTAAACACCCATTTGCACCCCACAGTTCTCTTTCCCCTAGGTAGATCCACCTCTTTTCAAGTTTGATTTTTTATAAGAGCACTCATCTCCTCCAAGACAGTTTCTTTCCACTTAGGAACCCTTAGAGCTTGTTGTATATCTCTTGGGATCTCTGTTTTTGTCAGTTCACAAGTAAAAGCTCTAAAAGTGGGGGACAATTTGTCATAAGATATAAAGTTACTGATAGGATGTTTTGTACATGCTCTTATCCCTTTTCTAACAGCAATGGGTAGACTAGAATCATCAAAGGTAGGTTCTAAAGGAACAAAATCATTGGGAACAGGTTCAGCAAAGACAAGATTATTATGATCAAAATTTTCAGAATTTTGAAAGGGTACAACAGAATTAGAATAACTCGTACCTGTTGGATCCTTGGATGTTTGGCAGTGTTGAGGTTCTCTTCTCTGAGGCACTTTTTTTCTTAAGTATACGTGGTCAAATGGTTGGATACCTTTGTTACCAATCTCAACTGTCTCATTCTCAACTTCTGGTTCTGCCAAAACATTTTCTTGAATATTATGTTCATGGCTTTCTTGACTAGATTCACCCAAAGATTTTGTTTTGTTATTTTCCTCAATTTCTAGTATTTTCAAATAGGATTCTGTTATGTTACTTTTCTCACAATCTGTTTTTTCCAATTTGTTTAGAAAATCCAAATTTGCAATTTTTAAATATTGAACATCATCTTCTTTAATTATCCCCCCTTGAAGATGATTACCAAAAAAAGGAGTTTTTTCAAAGAAAGTGGCATCCATAGTCACAAAAATCTTTTTGGAAATAGGTTCAAAACATTTGTATTCTTTTTGATTGGATGCATAGCCAATAAAAACACATTTTCTTGCTCTAGGCTCAAGTTTTCCTTGATTCGGATCATGAATATGAACAAAAACAGTACATCCAAATATCTTTAGGGGTAGAGTGTATGAAAGTTTATTATTAGGAAACAGACATGTGAAAACATCAAAAGGAGTTTGGTAATTTAAAATTTTGGTAGGCATCCTATTTATTAAATATGTTCCAGTGAGAATTGCTTCTCCCCAAAGATACTTTGGAACCTTATTTTGAAACAACAATGCCCTAGCAACTTCAAGGAGATGTTTATTTTTTCGTTCAGCCACTCCATTTTGTTGTGGAGTATCCACACATGAACTTTGATGAATGATACCTTGTTGTAGGAAAAACTCATTTAAGTGTTTATTAAAATATTCCCTTCCATTATCACTACGGAGAATTTTGATTTTTACTTGAAATTGGGTCAAAATCATTTGAAAAAAACTTTTGAAGATACTTTCAACTTCAGATTTTGTTGTCATTAAGTAAACCCAAGTTAATCGAGTGTGATCATCTATGAAGGTAATAAACCATCTTCTTCCATTAGGAGTAGGGTCCCTACAAGGTCCCCAAACATCACTATGAATTAATGTGAATGGACTAGATGATTTATGCACCTGAGGAGAATACGAAGAACGATGATGCTTTGCAAATTGACAAACTTCACAGAAAAACTGATCTGAATTTTTATTCTTAAAATACTCGGGAAATAAGTGCTTCAAATACAAAAAATTTGGGTGTCCTAGCCTATAATGCCATAACATTATTTCTTCATTATTGTGAACCAAAACTGAGTTGAGACAATTACTATGAAATTCCTCTTTAAGATCAGCCTCATCATCGAAGAGATAGAGACCATTGACCTCTTTAGCACTGCCAATCATCCTCCCCGATTTCAACTCCTGAAATTGACAATTAACTGGGTTAAAAATAGCCAAACAGTTAAGATCTTGTGTTAATTTGCTTATGGACAGCAAGTTACATGACAAATTTGGAACATGAAGGACATTGTGAAGAGTTAGAGTTTTAGAAATAGGAATAGAACCAACTCCAGCTATGGTGGACAAAGTACCATCATCAATCTTTACCTTTTTATGACCTGCACAAGTACTATAAGTGGAAAACAATTTTGAGCAATCTGTCATATGATCAGTGGCTCCAGAATCGATGATCCATGGAGTTTTTGAATTTGGTTGGAACTCAAAAGAGCATAAGAGAAAGAGATACCTTTTTGAGCAAGAGAGGATGAAGAAGTAACTGACATAGAGGTAAAGAGCTTATACAGGTGCTCTAGTTGTTCCTTAGAGAAAGGAGATGTCTCAGAGTTAACTTTATTCTCCACATTTTCTCCATTTGCAGCTTGGAAGGCCCTACCCTCTCCATTTGGCTTCTTCTTCCAGTTGGGTGGTTTTCCATTAAGTTTCCAACAAGTTTCCTTAGTGTGCCATGGTCGTCTACAATGATCACACCAAGGTCGTTTTTTTCTTTCTCCATCTGCTTCGTATCCCTTTGCAGCCATAGCCGAACTCTCAGTTTCTTGCACCCTTGTACTATCAAAGTTTTGCAGCATAACTTTCCTTCTGGATTCCTCCCTCCTTACTTCAGAAAATACTTCCCTCAATGAAGGCAACGGTTTTCTGCCCAAAATTCGACCACAGACTTCATCAAGTTCTGGATTGAGTCCTGCTAGAAACATAAAAATCCTATCATTCTCTTCTCTTTTCTTAAATCTGTTTGCATCTTTGAAATTCTCCCAATCATCCTCATAACATTGGTCAAGCTCCTGCCAAAGGACAACCATGAGATTAAAGAATGTTGTGACATCTTTATCTCCTTGTTTGGACTCCCACAAACGAGTCTTAAGTTCATAAATCTGTGAGGAGTTCTCCAAGTCGGAATAGCAATTGCGTACAGCTTCCCACACCTCTTTTGCAGTGGAAATGAATAGGTAGGGCTTCCCAATGGACGATTCCATTGAGTGAACCAGCCACCCAATGATTAGGGAGTTCTTTGACTTCCATTTTTGGTAGGCTGGATCGGTCTTCTCTGGTTGAGGAGTATCTCCAGTCAAGTAGCCTAACTTTCCCTTGCCATCAAGAGCTAACTTCACAGTCTGGGCCCATTCAACATAGTTTCTACCATTCAGCTTTTGGATTAGAAGCTGTAAACCAGAGTTTATGGATAGTGGATCATTTGTGGTAGGGGTTGACACAATTTTAGGGTCACCAGAATTTTTTTCTGGTATTGTAGTAGTGGAGGAACAATTTTTTTTAGTTTCTTGTAAGGACATGGTGAGCTGCCACAGGATCAGAGCCGAAGCTCTGATACCATGTGTTTTAGGGTGCAGCTAGGTTAAAACAGGAGGGAAGGAAAATTTCTTATTATTGTTATTGAAACTGAAACAGTACAAATATATATATATATACAATGCTACCAGCTATCTAATGAATGCAGAATAAATTAAAAATAAATTAGGAAATAAATCAAATCAGAGTGATTTGATTATTTCCCAAAATACAAATAAACTTAAATAGAAAATCAACAAATAAAGACAATCATATCAGATCTGATTGCTATATATCAACACTATATAATATTTTCTCAATCCAATACTTAACTGACACAAGAAGTGTGTTGAGTGTGGTTAATACTAATAGCACATAGCAAGATGTTATAAAGCATTACCTTGGCACACTATTATTTGTTGACTCTTCAATCAACTTGACAGCCTCAGACTTTCTATTAGAATCCAAAATGTACAAGATTTCTGTAAAAGCTGCTCTATGCATCAAAGAATCTGCAAACAATAGATAAACAATAAAAAAAAATTAATATAGAAGCTTGAAATGCATGTGATGCCACGTAGATAATTATGTTCACTAAGACAACCTTTATGATTGTCAAGGAAAGCATTGTTTGCGTCAAAAAGAGATTTCTCATGCAGTTGACTGCAAGAAAGGAATCAACAGATACGTAAGAATTAAATCATAATCCAACAATAACTGAAAGTAAGAAAAAAGTTTGAATAATATAGAACAGGGTTTTTTTTTTTCATATTGGGTGCGCATTTGTGAAATGCTTCACTTTTGATAATCAATATTATTGGTCTCTGATGATAATATATTTATGATCTTTGTATTTATTGCATATCATATTATATCATGAAAATAGGGATAGTATCTCCTCAGACACACGGTTTCACCATATGTCTCTCACATTTTATCTCACTAAACATAGTATCAAAGCCTTTATTCCGATCCTCCTTGTACGATCACGTCTCTATTCCACTTTCGAGTTCCCAACAGTTTGGGAATATAATCATAGTTTCTCTTTTCATTCCTTTTTCTGACCGCTGTCACATCCGCCCACAATTGCCACTGCTGCCTCCGTCTGCCGCCCCTGCTGGAAAAGTTTTCTAGCAAGTTTTCCGTCACTACCACTTCCATTGTATGTGGAATTTCCCAATCTACACAACCCCAATCCATGTGCTCATGTGCCTCTAAGATCCGCCACGTTCATCCCACGCGCAGCCGCCAACAGCCTTGAGCACATGTGCGTTTATCTTCCTTTGGCACAGTGTTTCTGACGTCCAAATTGGGTTTTTCCTCCTGGTTCCAGATCTGTATTTAGTTTTTTATGACTCACCTTAGCTTGGCAGTTTGTCCCAGATGAACCAGCCCCATCTTTGTCCCAGATGTACTTGCCTCACCTCTCTCTCCCGGAAGCACGGCTTTCTCTTCCCGAAACAGGTTCAAGTTTAAATATTGGTTTGAAGCTTCCAGATGCAGTTTTTTAGAAGAACAGACCTTGCTTGGTTCAATTGCTTGCCATGAATTTCTCTCAGGCTAATGATCATTCCAGCTATCTGGCTAGGCTATATTATATTAGAGTATCTTGAGTTATTTTCTAGGATCAATTTATAATCAGAGATATCATAGAATATCTCATTATTATTATGATTTGTTACTTATTTAGGATTGAGTTTATGTCTCTCTATAAGTAGAGATTAATATTGAGTCTTTTGTAATAAAATCAGCATTAAGCTATTATCAATAATATTCAAGCTCTTATTATTTTCTCTACACATTTTTTCTAAAATCCCACAACTTCAACATAAAAAAAAATTAATAAAAAATTTTGCCTCTTTCGCTACTGTTTCGTTGCTGGTTTTACGTAACTGCTTACTGATTATGGCTACTTATGAAGATTTTCTTTGGTGGATAGAGTATAAGATTTTCTTTGGTTTTAGGTAACTGCTTTCTGTTTCGTTGGTGGACAGTATTATCAAAAATCCGATTCCGGTGTTTCGGCTACACAACGTGGTAATTCAAATGTTTGCATCTCACCTACCCTTAGCCTGTGGGTTCTCAACTTTGGTGCATCTCACCACATTACTGGTAGTAAGGCTCTTTTCTCCACTCTCACTACTTTTGGTTATTTACCTAGGATAGTCTCAACCAATGGTTTCAAAACACAGTACCAAGGGATTGGCATTGTCCAAATCCTCCCTTCTTTGTTAGTTACATATGTCCTTTATGTGTCTGGATGTCCATTTAATTTTTATCTGTCGATTAACTCGTTTTCATGACTGTGTTGTCACCTTTACTAATTGCAATGTTACTTTGCAAGATCGAATTCTAGGACGACAAATTGGTGTCTGACGTGAGTCTAATGGCCTCTATTATCTCTTAAACCCATCAATGGCGTGCCCTACCACATATTCTCCTTACTATACATGCTCAGTTAGGTCATCTTATTCTTCCCAAACTTCAACAGTTAGTACCTAATCTTTCCAAATTATCTAACTTACATTGTGAGTCATGTTAGTTAGGGAAACACACTCGTAGTCATTTCCCTGATCGAGCCAATAAACGAGCTTCGTCCCCATTTGCTTTAGTTCACTCAAATGTTTGAGGTCCTTCTCGTACGATTTCCACTCTTAAGTCTAGATATTTTGTTACATTTATCGATGCATTTACCCGTTGTACGTGGTTATTTTTAATGAAAAAAGGTCTGAATTGTTTTCTATTTTTGAACAATTTTATAAAGAAATTAAAACTCAATTTGGTGTATCCATTCACACATTGCACAGTAATAATGCATGTGAATATCTATCTGATCAATTTCAAAGATTTATGGCTTCTAATAGCTTTCTTAATCAAACATCTTGTGCTCAAACACCTCAACAAAATGGGGTAGCTGAACGCAAGAATCGGCGTCTTATTGAAAGCACTTGTACTCTCCTTCATGGTAATGTACCATCCCGTTTTTTAGGCGAAGTTGTTCTAACGGCGTGTTATCTTATAAATCGCATGCCTTCGTCAGTCCTTGATAACTAAGTCCCTCACTCGATTTGCTTCTCTCGTACTCCTCTTCACTCACTTCCTCCTCATGTCTTCGGGTGTACATGTTTTGTCCATAATGTCACTCATGGTCTTGACAAACTTCAAGCTCGATCACTAAAATGTGTTTTTCTTGGTTATTATCGGTCCCAAAAAGGTTATCATTGTTATTCTCTTACTCTTCGACGATGTCTCATATCGGTTGATGTCACATTTTTTGAGTCTGTTACATATTATGGGTCGTTCCCTAACCCTCTGCCTGCAACCATTCTTGTGGACCCACCAGAGTCTTTTTCACCTGTTTTTTACCACTAGAGCCTATTATGTATGTCCCACCTGAGACACCTCTGATGGCCCATTGATCATAGCACTTAGGCACATATTTCTATCCTTTTATTTTGGTATTTTTAAAATCACTTTATAGCTTAGATTAATTTTTTAGTTTGTTTCTGTTGAATACGAAAACTATTGAGAGACATATTGAATAACCCGTGTGTTTCAACTACACAGCGGAAGTTCTTTTTATATAGATAAAGAGGAATACAAATAGACAGTAATACTAACGGGCCAGAATACTTACAGCCCATCTAATCTAATTATTTACATTCTAATATTTTAACACTCCCCCTCAAGTTGGAGCATATAAATCAAATGCACCCAGCTTGTTACAAATATAACTAATTCTAGGAACTCGCAATGACTTTGTAAAAACATCTACCAACTGATCATTGGAATTGACAAAGCTGGTGATGATGTCACCCGATTCGATCTTTTCTCTAATAAAATGACAGTCTATCTCAATATGCTTGGTCCTCTCATGAAATACAGGATTTGAGGCAATGTGCAGTGCAGCTTGATTATCACATATTAGTGTCATTGTGCTGGCCTCTTCAAATTGAAGTTCTTTCAGTAACTGTTTCAACCAGATGAGTTCACATGTTACTAGTGCCATGGCCCTGTATTCTGCCTCAGCGCTGGATCTTGCAACAACATTTTGTTTCTTACTCTTCCAAGATATTAAATTTCCTCCAACAAGTACACAATACCCGGAAGTGGATCGTCTATCTGTGGGTGAGCCTGCCCAATCGGCATCTAAGTAGCCAACTATCTGAGTATGTCCTCTATCTTCATAAATGAGGCCTTTTCCAGGTGCACTTTTGATGTATTTCAGAATTCGAATTACAGCATCCATATGTTCTTGGCAAGGAGAATTTAAGAACTGGCTTACCACACTGACAGCGAAGGAAATGTCCGGACGAGTAACTGTGAGATAGTTTAATTTCCCAACCAATCTCCTATATCTTCCTGAATCTGATAGAGGCTCCCCCTGATTAGTTAGGAGTTTGACATTTGGATCCATAGGAGTATCAACTGGCTTGGCATTTAACAGACCTGTTTCTTCAAGAATATCCATAGCATATTTTCTTTGTGAAATTACAAGGCCATCCTTGGATTGGGCTACCTCAATACCCAAAAAATAACGGAGTTTACCAAGGTCTTTAGTCTGAAATTGATTTGAAAAATGTTGTTTCAACTGGAGTATTCCTTGATGATCACTACCAGTTATAACAATGTCATCCACATAAACAATAAGATAGATGCACCCTTGGGCTGAGTAACGATAAAATACAGAGTGATCGGCTTCACTACGAATCATACCAAACTCTTGTACTACCGAGCTGAATCTGCCAAACCAAGCTCTAGGAGACTGTTTAAGACCATAAAGAGACCTGTGCAGCCGACAAACCATGGTGGAAGACTCCCCCTGAGCAACAAACCCTGGTGGTTGCTCCATATAAACTTCCTCTTCAAGATCACCGTGCAAAAAGGCATTTTTAATGTCAAGTTGATGGAGAGGCCAATGTCGAATTGCTGCAATGGAGAAAAACAGTCTGACAGATGCTATTTTGGCAACAGGTGAGAATGTATCGCTGTAATCCAACCCAAAAATCTGAGTATATCCCTTGGCTACCAACCGAGCCTTAAATCGATCAATCTTACCATCAGGGCCAACCTTCACTGTATAGAGCCAACGACACCCGACTAAAGACTTCCCATGAGGTAAAGGAACCAGTTCCCAAGTACCACTGCTTTGTAGAGCACACATCTCATCAAGCATTGCTTGCCTCCACTCAGGGTGGGATAATGCTTCACCTGTAGTTTTAGGAATAGAAACAGAAGACAAAGAGGACAAGCAAGTGTAATGCAAAGGAGAAAGACGATGATAACACAAATCAATATAATGAGGAGATGGATTACGGGTTGTGCGAATATCCTTACGAAGAGCAATGGGAAGGTCATGCTCAGGTGGCAGGGCCGGATCCGGAGGTGGCGTCGGAGGAGAGTCTGGAATGGGAACAGGAACAGGCACAACAGAGGGTAGACGACGACGCTGATATGTTTGTAGTGGTCGTGGAGGTTGGGGGGCAGACTCGACAGGTTCGATAGGAGTAAGAGTGGGTGGAATAGGGATAACTATCTGAGGAGGTTCGGGATTAATGTCCTGATGGGGCTCAGTAGCTATATGGGTAGATTTAAAATATGGTACAGACTCGAAAAAGGTAACATCGGCTGATGTAACGTAGCGGTGTAGTGTAGGAGAATAACAACGATAGCCCTTTTGGGACCGATGATAACCGAGAAAGACACACTTGAGTGATCGAGGTGACAATTTGTCCAAACCAGGAGATAAATTGTGGACAAAACACGTGAACCCAAAGACACGAGGTGGTAGTGGGTGAAGAGGGGAATGGGGAAAGAGGACCGAATGAGGGATATTGCCATCAAGGACAGAAGACGGCATACGATTGATAAGGTAGCATGCCGTTATGACTGCATCCCCCCAAAAACGGAATGGAACATTGCCATGGATAAGTAAGGTTCGTGTGGTTTCAATGAGATGCCGATTTTTGCGTTCGGCTACCCCATTTTGCTGGGGTGTATGAGGACATGATGTTTGGTGTAGAATACCATTGGAAGCCATAAAACTTTGAAACTGATGGGACAAATATTCTCGAGCATTATCACTTCTTAAGGTACGAATAGAAACCCCAAATTGAGTTTTAATTTCTTGATAAAATTGCTCAAAAATGGAAAACAGTTCACCTCTATTTTTCATTAAAAATAACCACGTACAACGAGAGTAATCATCAATAAAAGTAACAAAATACCTAGACTCTAAAGTAGACACAGTACGAGAGGGACCCCAAACATCAGAGTGAACTAAAGCAAAGGGAGATGATACTCTTTTATTGACTCGATTAGGAAAATTACTACGGGTGTGTTTCCCTAACTGACACGACTCACAATGTAAAGTAGACAACTTAGACAAACTAGGCACCAGTTTTTGCAGTTTGGTAAGACTTGGGTGTCCTAGCTGAGCATGGATAGTATGAGGGGACTCTGTTGCAGAGCACGTCTTGGAAGATGTAGAAAGGTAATAGAGGCCTTGAGACTCACATCTGACGCCAATCGTCCGTCCGGAACTCCGGTCCTGCAAGGTAACATTATCATTAGCGAAAGTAATAATACAGTCATGGGACCGAGTCAATCAACTAACTGAAAGTAAATTAAAAGGGCATCCAGGTACATAGAGAACAGATGCAACTGAAATGGAAGGGAGAATTTGGACAGTGCCAACTCCTTGAGACCGGGTTTGAGTACCATTGGCAGAAGTTATAGTAGGTAAAAAACCAGATGTAGAGAGTGAAGAAAAGAGACCTTTATTACCAGTGACATGATCAGACGCACCAGAATCAAGAACCCAAGGGCCAAAAGAAGATGAGTGAGAGAGGTAAACAGATGAGTTACCAGTATGTGCAACCGAAGTAGGAGAACTAGAGTTCGGATGACTCTGAACCCATCGAAGGAAATCTTCATAATTTGCCGGGGAGCCTTGTGGAGATGGTGTAGTCTGAAAAGTGGCAGAAGGATCAAGCTGAGTTGCATTTATCGAAGACGGAGGCTTACCATGCAACTTCCAACAGTGATCAATAGTGTGTCCAAGCCGATGACAATGCTCACATTTGGGACGAGGCTTAGAGTTGGATGGTCCTAGAATGCTCAACTGGATGCTTTGCTGGTACTCGAAGGAGGATCGCTGAGGTAGTAGACATATCCGAAACAGTAACAGACCCCATAATTTGATCACGAGTTGCAGAGTACTCCTGGGGTAGGCCATAGAGTGCAAGGAGCATGAAGAAGGTGATGCGTTGTTCCAACTCTTTCTTCCGTTCAACGGGATTACTTGCAGCAGGAGGGAGAAGCTCATTAAAATCATGAAGTGCACTATGAATGGTGCCTAGATATGAAGAAATCGAGTCATCTATTGTCTTCGGAGTAATGATATTCAGCAAGCGGTGACAAACTCCATAGAGACGTTGAGTGTCGTTAGTATAGAGTGCCTTTGCTTGACTCCAAACTGATTCACACGTGAGATGTGGACGGAAAATCGGTTTGACATCTGGATGAAGTGTAGACTTAATGACACTACAGAGCTGAGCATCTATCTATTTCCATTTGGATGTTTCAGTCGCAACCACCTTTTCAGGATTTTGAGTGAGATGGTCCTCGTAATCTTGACCAAGCATCCATAGTTTGATGTCGGCGGCCCAACTATCATAATTTGACCCATTCAATTTTTCGACAGAGAGAGGAGAAGTGATGTAGTTGGTGAAAATGCTTTTTGTTTCAGACTGAGATGTCATGGTCAATAAAGAGTGCCAGAAAACGCGTCGGAACTGGGAAAACAAGGGCTGTTTGAACTGGAACTCGTATATCCGTAACTCGAAACTCAAAACTGAGGGCAGATATGGAAGCAGGAGGCCGAGGCGAGTGCCACGGAAGAAGCGGCGCCGTGAACGGCTGTCGGACGCGCCGTCACGCGCGGCTGCTGCTGGCGGCGCGTGGATCTCACGCGCGTGAGGACTGGGGGCGCGTGGAGGTGTTTCTGGTGGCGCGTCTGAAGGGGTAGGCCGATCTAGGGTGTGCGACACTGCTGGCGTGGTCGTACGTCGAAAAAAAATCGTCGGAGACAGCAACAACAGTGACGGCAGTGGCGGCGGTGCGTGGACGGATGGATAACAGATCTTGGAATCAGTGTATCAAAGGCAGGGAGGAGGAAACCGGAGTTAAGAACACGGTTTGCCGGAAAAAATATTCACCGGAGACAGTAGGTCCACCGGGTAGTTGACGATCAGGGTTATCTCTCAACAGGCTCTAGATACCATGTTGAATACGAAAATTATTGAGAGACATATTGAATAACCCGTGTGTTTCAACTACACAGCGGAAGTTCTTTTTATATAGATAAAAAGGAATACAAATAGACAGTAATACTAACGGGCCAGAATACTTACAGCTCATCTAATCTAATTATTTACATTCTAATATTTTAACAGTTTCTAAAGTTTGGGTTGAAACTGAATTACAATTTTATTATTTGCATTTTAACCCCTGCTCGCTTTGTAGGCCATAACTTGAGCTCTGGATATCCGATTGAGGCATGCGAGCAGTCGTTGGAAAGCTAAGAATCAGAGCTACAACTTTTGTGTTGGAAAAAAATCTGAATTCCGAATTCTACTGAGCCTAAATTATAGATTTCGTAATTTGGACCTTTGTAATAATTTAAATAGCGGGCTACTTGTTTTAAAGCCCAAAAGCCCGAGTACTATATATTTTGGGATTTCTTTCCTTTCTAGCATCGGATTATTTTTTGACAGAATAATAATATACACGTATTTTCATTTTCAATCCCATGGAAAACTAATTTCATCAGGTTAATCCACGAGTTCAGAGTTTCATCACACTTGGAGATTCAGGTTACATCGTCGATTCTGATTTATGATTCTAATTTCGTTATTTGATTATATTGATATTTCGATTGCTTAAATTGAATCTCAATAGGATCGATTAAATTTATTTGACAGAATTTGGTTTCAGTCTCTAATTAAATTATAATTCTGCTTCGTTAATTGTAATATTTTGATGATTGTGATGCTTAATCCAGTCAATGAAACCGAATTCACATAGGGTTGATTGCACGCTTGTTCGATCAATTCTATAGTCAAATAATAATAGAATCATGAATTAGAAATTATAGAATCTGTGATAGGTTCGAAGCTCGAATGAGTGGATTAATCGTTTTGTTCATCTGTCCAAACTATTTCTAATTTCGATAAATCATTATCAAAACCCCCAATTTCGAATTTCAACTCGGTTAATATCGTTACATCAGGAGTCCTTGCGAAACGACTCGGGTTATTACCCTTTTCTGCACTTTTAAATCGTATTTGATCCGTGTGCGACAGCGGATCAAATTGGCGCCGTAGCCGGGGACTCTCTGATAATAATATTAACCAGTTTTAGAGTATTACTAACTATTCTAACAATTGTTTCGTTGTGCTTTGTTGTTCTACAGGTCAGATAGGGTTGTGCTAGCTCGTAGGCACGTTGCTAGTCCAAAAAAATCGGTTTTCAGGCGACTGTGGCGGATTACTCCGAATTTTTGCCAAAAAATCACAAAAAAATCAAGGATTAGGACTCCCCTATAAGGGACTTATTACGGGATTTGACGCTCAAATTCCCAAATTCCTTCATCTGGACCACTTTTTAATTTTTTTGAATTTTTGATATTTTCAAAAAAATCCAAAAAAATTTGCGTGACCTTTATTTGATTTTTAAAGATTTTTGGTGGTATTTTTATATTTTTTGGATTTTATTTGATAGTGTTTTCGATTTTTCATTTCAATTTTAGCAAAAGGGACATTGTTGGAATTTTCAGAATTGTGATTTTGCATTGTATTGTTATGATGATGCATGACTAGGGCTAGTTCTGTAAATCTGCACCCCCTTGACCCTGAAATAGATAGGACCTTCCATTTACGGCGTAGGCTTAATAGAGCTGCTGCTAGTGCTAACGTGTCAGATAGAGAGTCAGATAGTGATAGTGAAAAAAGTGACATTTTGCTACACAATATGGCTGATATGAATAATAGAACTTTGAGACAACTTGATGCACCTGATGTTACCTATAATGCTTTGTGTATTGAATATCCTGAAGTTACTGTACCATTTGAACTTAAATCTGGTTTAATACACTTGCTTCCAAAGTTTAATGGTCTTGCAGGTGAGGATCCCCACAAACACTTGAAGGAGTTCCATGTGGTGTGTTCCACCATGAAATCTCAAGGAGTCACAGAAGATCATATCAAGCTGAGAGTCTTTCCATTCTCACTTCAAGATGCTGCTAAGGATTGGTTATACTACCTTTAGCCAGGTTCTGTTACAAGTTGGAATGAATTGAAGAAATTGTTTCTAGAAAAATTCTTCCCTGCCTCAAGAGCTGCTTCAATCAGAAAAGAAATATGTGGCATTAGACAGATTGACAGGGAATCACTACATGAGTATTGGGAGAGATTCAAGAAATTGGTGTCTAGTTGTCCTTACCACCAGATTTCTGAACAATTACTCATCCAGTATTTTTATGAAGGCTTGCTACCTATGGATAGAAGTACTTTGGATGCTGCTAGTGGGGGAGCACTTGTCTATAAGACTCCAGAAGCGGCAAAAACTTTGATTGAGAACATGTCCATTAATTCCCAACAGTTCACAACTAGAAGCAATTCAGCTGTTTTGATAAAGGGAGTGAATGAGATTCAAGCTTCTTCCCACAAGAATCTAGAAAACAGACTTGATGAGCTAGGAAGTCCTAATCCTTAGCTAGGTAAAGCCCAAGCAGAAAACAGACTAAAGCTTCAAGAATCTTTAGTGAAGAAATTGGCAGTAGGTAAAGCCCAAGCAGTGGTATGTGGTATTTGCACTTCTCTAGAACATCCTACAGATTCATGTCCTACTTTGCAAGACGATCCAGTTGTTGATGCTCCTCAAGCATATGCAGCAAACATATTCAACCCTCAAGCCAACTATGATTTTTCGTCTAACAGGTACAATCCCGGTTGGAGAAACCATCCCAATCTGAGATGGGGGAATTCATCTGCACAACAGCAACCTAGGCAACAAAACAGTCCACATCAGCAGCAAAGCAATACACCTTCATTAGAGGACCTTGTCAAGCAAATGGCTGTCCAAAATCTTCAATTCCAACAAAGAACAGATTCCACAATACAGAATTTGGAGACAAAGATTGGCCAACTGGCCACTTCAATAAATCAGATGCAGACTCAGGGATCAAACCAACTACCTGCCCAGTCAGTAGTAAATCCAAATGCCCCTAATGTCAGTGCAATTACATTGAGGTCTGGGAAAGCTGTTGAAACACCCAAGGTACCTGAAACTGTTGTGAAAAATAACAGGGTTGCTGAAGAAATTTTGATACCTAAAACTGTTGATGTTGAGCAAAATATACCACTTCCTTTTCCTCAAAGGGCAGTGAAGACCAAGAAAATGGACGAGGCAGATAGGGACAGGGAGATCTTGGATACATTTAGGAAGGTGGAAGTGAACATTCCCCTCCTTGAAGCGATTAAACAGATTCCGAGATATGCCAAATTTCTAAAAGAGTTGTGCACACACAAGAGAAGGTTAAAAGGTAATGAAAGAGTAAACATGGGGCGTAATGTTTCAGCCCTCATTCAGCCCATGCCCCAAAAATGCAAAGATCTAGGAACTTTTTCCATTCCATGTACCATAGGCAGTAGTCAATTTGAAAATGCCATGTTAGATTTAGGAGTTTCTATTAATGTTATGCCTACATCTATTTTTAACTCTCTTGCTTTTGGACCTTTATAGAGTACAGGTGTTACCATTCAACTGGCGAACAGAAGCAATGCTCGCCCTGCTGGACTTGTGGAGGATGTACTTGTTCGAGTAAATGAATTTATATTTCCTGGAGATTTTTACATTCTGGACATGGAGGGAGAGAATAATTCCAATAGGGCGCCTATCATCTTAGGCATACCTTTTTTGAAAACTGCTCGAACAAAAATTGATGTACATGCTGGAACTCTATCCATGGAATTTGGTGATAGCATTGTAAAATTTAACATCTTTGATGCTATGAAACACCCCATGGAAGAGCATTCTGTTTTTCAAATTGAACTACTTGCTGATTTGGTTGATGACACTTACCTTGATGGAGCAAAATCAGTGAGGCAGCCCCAAAGGCGACTTAACCCATTAATTCTAGATGTTGTGAAAAAGGAAGTGACCAAGCTCTTGCAAGCAGGCATTATATACCCCATCTCTAATAGTCAATGGGTGAGTCCGGTGTAGGTAGTCCCTAAGAAAACTGGACTCACAGTGGTTAAAAATGAAAATAATGAACTTATCCCCACACGAGTGCAGAACAGCTGGAGGGTATGCATCGATTACAGGAGACTAAACCAGGCAACCAGAAAGGATCATTTTCCTTTACCATTCATTGATCAGATGCTTGAACGGTTGGCTGGTAAGTCACATTATTGTTTTCTTGATGGTTTTTCTGGTTATTTTCAGATCCATATTGCATCGGAGGACCAAGAAAAGACCACGTTCACTTGCCCTTTTGGCACATTTGCCTATAGGAGGATGCCCTTTGGCCTATGCAATGCTCCTGGAACTTTCCAACGCTGCATGATTAGTATTTTTGCTGATTTGATAGAAAATTGTATAGAAGTTTTCATGGATGATTTTACTGTGTATGATTCCTCATTTGATGTATGCTTGAACAATTTAGATAGAGTTTTGCATAGATGTATTGAAACTAACCTTGTGCTGAATTATGAAAAATGTCATTTTATGGTTGAACAGGGCATAGTTTTGGGACATGTGATCTCTAAGAACGGGATGACAGTCGATCCTGCTAAAATTGATGTGATTTCTAATTTACCTTACCCATCTTGCATCCGCGAGATTCGTTCTTTTCTTGGCCATGCAGGCTTTTACAGGCGTTTTATCAAGGATTTCAGCAAGATAGCTCTTCTGCTGTCAAATTTGCTGCAAAAAGATGTTAGCTTTACCTTTGATGAAAAATGCAGGAAGGCTTTTGATTGCTTGAAGGCAACACTGACCTCTACTCCCATCATTCAGCCACCCAATTGGACCCTCCCTTTTGAAATTATGTGTGATGCATCTAACTATGCAGTAGGAGCAGTCCTTGCACAAAGGGTTGGCAGAGCTGCCCATGTTATTTATTATGCTTCTAGGACTTTAGATTCTGCACAGGCTAATTACACTACCACTGAAAAGGAACTATTGGCTATTGTTTTTGCTCTTGATAAGTTTAGATCATATTTGCTAGGTTCGAAGGTAGTTGTTTTTACTGACCATGCAGCTTTGAAGTTCTTGCTGAAGAAACCAGAAGCAAAACCAAGATTGATCCGGTGGATGTTGTTACTCCAAGAATTCGATTTAGAGATTAAAGATAAGAGTGGAGCTGAAAATCTGGTGGCAGACCATTTGAGCAGAATAGAACTGGATGAGGACCCCATTCCCATTCAAGATGACTTCCCTGATGAGCAACTGCTACAGTTGCGTGAGGTAATTCCTTGGTTTGCTGATTTAGTTAATTATCTAGTTGCTGGAGTCTTTCCCGCAGATGCATCCAGAACACAAATACATAAACTTAAAAGTGATGCCAAATACTATGTGTGGGATGATCCATATCTGTGGAAATTATGTAGTGACCAGGTGATTAGGCGATGTGTTCCCCAACATGAGGCTCAATCCATTCTTCATTTCTGTCATGCCTCTCAAGTTGGGGGACATTTTGGTCCTCAACGGACAGCCAGAAAAGTCTTAGATTCGGGTTTCTTTTGGCCCATTTTGTTTAAAGATGCTTTTGAGACTTACAAAACTTGTGAACAGTGTCAAATAGCAGGAACAGCAATCACTCGTAGAAGTGAGATGCCTCAACAGCCTATGCTTTTCTGTGAAGTATTTGATGTGTGGGGCATTGACTTTATGGACCCTTTTCCTGTATCTTTTGGTTTTGTCTACATTTTACTTGTTGTTGATTATGTTTCGAAGTGGGTGGAAGCAATACCCACTAGGACTAATGATTCTAAAGTTGTTGCAGGTTTTATCAGATCAAATATTTTTTGCAGGTTTGGAATACCCCGGGCCATCATAAGTGATCAAGGCACTCATTTTTGCAACCGCACCATGGACGCTTTGCTTCGGAAGTATGGGATTGTGCACAGAGTCTCTACCCCTTATCATCCCCAGACTAATGGGCAAGCTGAAATCTCAAACAGGGAAATCAAACAGATCTTAGAAAAGATGGTGCATCCAAACAGGAAGGACTGGAGCCGTCGGCTGGAAGATGCTCTTTGGGCTCACAGAACAGCTTACAAAACACCAATAGGAATGTCCCCTTATCGACTTGTGTTTGGTAAGGCATGCCACCTCCCAGTGGAAATAGAGCACCGTGCTTATTGGGCTGTCAAGAGCTGCAACCTTGAAATGGAGAAAGCAGGTTTGGAGAGAAAGCTTCAATTGCAGCAACTTGAAGAGCTTAGACTAGAAGCCTATGAGAACTCCCGGATCTATAAAGAGAAAACTAAGTCTTATCATGATAAGATGATTTCTAGGAAGGAATTTTCCATTGGCCAAAAAGTTTTACTGTTTAATTTCCGTCTGAAAATTATGGCAGGTAAACTTCGTTCCAAGTGGATTGGTCCTTTTATTGTTACTAACACTTTTTCTCATGGTGCAGTGGAAATAAAAAGTGAAAACACCAACAAAGTGTTCAAAGTAAATGGACAACGCCTCAAGCTATTCCATAAGAGCTCTGTGCTTGAAGATACTACCATAGAAGAACTCTCCTTGAAAAAGCCCACCTACACTGAAGATTGAACAGGGAGCTCCCTTTCCTTACTCTTAATTCATATTTGTTACTTTCATTGAGGACAATGTGTAATTTAAGTGTGGGGGTAGTATTGAGGATTTTATTTGTTAGGATTTTATTTGTTATAGGTTTTAAAAAAAAAAAAATAAAAAAAAAATAAAAATTAAAAATAAGAATAAAAATGTGCATTGCATTGCATGTTTTTTCATCAAATTTTGTGGTTGTAAATGTTGTGAGCAAATGTTGTGAGTTTGTTTGGACTGACATGATTGGATATTATCTTTGCATTCTTGGTAAAATAAGTTGGATTAAAATGCTAAATTGCGTATCATTTGTGATAGGTCATAAACCCTTGTGAGATTTTGAGCCTATTATGAATGGAATACATTTTTCCATCTTCCTTTTCTGTGTGATATCTCACTCATGATTGCTAGTTACACTAGAACTTGACTTGACTCTTGTCCGCATGCATATATTGAAATGATCTAGGCATTTGTTTCTTGTTAAGCTACTAGCCAAATAAGCCTACCCTTCAATTATCCATTTGTTTAAGCCCCTTTGAGCCTAATTATCACATTCTTTGTTATATAGCTCATTATAAGCCTAAAAGTGAAAAACAATGAATTGACCCTATCTTGGGGGATAAAGGAGTCTTTCCTTAAATAAGTGTGGGGGTGCTCAACTCAACGTGTTAGTTAAAAAAAAATAAATAAAAAATAAAAAATAAAAAAGAAAAAAGAAAAAGAATGGAAAAAAAATGAGAAAAAGAAGAAAAAAATAAAAAATAAAAAATAAAAAAATTGAAATGAGAAATAAAATGAGGAAAATGGTTATGTTGTGAGTAAAGAGAGTTGATAATAAAAGTCAATGATACTTTGTTGAGTTACTTCTCAATGTTATTTTTCTCTCTTGATCATTACTCCTTTATCCTCTTTGATTTTTAGCCCTAGTCTCCTTAGGATTATCTCACCCTTACCTTGGCCACGTTACAACCTGAATAAAGACCTTTTGATCATTATGTGCATGTGTTTCAATTATAGATGTTAGAGGCTTGTCAAGCCTATGGTAGTCCTAGCTTTCATGATGTGCTTTGAGGGTAAACAGTAGCCCAAACACCTGAGTGATTGAGAGAATTTTATATCTTGTGAGGATTCTATCACTTATGATGCATTCTTTGGTTAATTTATCCTCTTGTTGGCCTTGGTTGTGAAATTATTCATGAATGTCATATTCCTTGAAGTTTGAATTTTTTTTTGCTCACCACTTTGCATTCCTGAGAATATTTGGAATCGCATGCATTGCTTTGCACGGAGTGCAAAAGCTTAAGTGTGGGGGAATTTGATCATAGCACTTGGGCACATGTTTCTATCCTTTTATTTTGGTATTTTTAAAATCACTTTATAGCTTAGATTAATTTTTTAGTTTGTTTCTAAAGTTTGGGTTGAAACTGAATTACAATTTTATTATTTGCATTTTAACCCCTGCTCGCTTTGTAGGCCATAACTTAAGCTCTGGATATCCGATTGAGGCATGCGAGCAGTCGTTGGAAAGCTAAGAATCAAAGCTACAACTTTTGTGTTGGAAAAAATCTGAATTCCGAATTCTACTGAGCCTAAATTACAGATTTCGTAATCTGGACCTTTGTAATAATTTAAATAGCGGGCTACTTGTTTTAAATCCCAAAAGCCCGAGTACTATATATTTTGGGATTTCTTTCCTTTCTGGCATCGGATTATTTTTGGACAGAATAATAATATACACGTATTTTCATTTTCAATCCCATGGAAAACTAATTTCATCAGGTTAATCCACGAGTTCAGAGTTTCATCACACCTGGAGATTCAGGTTACATCGTCGATTCTGATTTATGATTCTAATTTCGTTATTTGATTATATTGATATTTCGATTGCTTAAATTGAATCTCAATAGGATCGATTAAATTTATTTGACAGAATTTGGTTTCAGTCTCTAATTAAATTATAATTCTACTTCGTTAATTGTAATATTTTAATGATTGTGATGCTTAATCCAGTCAATGAAACTGAATTCACATAGGGTTGATTGCACGCTTGTTTGATCAATTCTATAGTCAAATAATAATAGAATCATGAATTAGAAATTATAGAATCTGTGATAGGTCCGAAGCTCGAATGAGTGGATTAATCGTTTTGTTCATCTGTCCAAACTATTTCTAATTTCGATAAATCATTATCAAAACCCCCAATTTCGAATTTCAACTCAGTTAATATCGTTACATAAGGAGTCCTTGCAAAACGACTCGGGTTATTACCCTTTTCTGCACTTTTAAATCGTATTTGATCCGTGTGCGACAGCGGATCACCCATCTATTGTCTCACCTGAGACTCCTCATGTGGATCCTCCAATTGTACAACCTCTTCAGACATACCGTTGTCGTGGACTACCATTGGTTGTACATGTCCATATCGAGATCATTCCAGATGCTCCCCTGCTACCACCTCCTCCTTTATCGGATCCAACCCTTGATATTCCTATCGATATTCGTAAAGGTGTACGTCCTACTCGTAACTTATCCTTTCATTACTTTGGTTTGAGTTACCATCGTCTTTCTCCTTTGCATTATACTTGTTTGTCTTCCTTGTCTTTTGTTTCTATTCCTAAATCTCCAAGGGAAGCTTTATCCAACCAAGAGTAGAGGCAAGCAATGATTGACAAGATGTGTGCGCTTCAGTGTAGTGGTACCTGAGAATTGGTTCTTTTACCATCTGGAAAGTCTTTAGTAGGATGTTATTGGCTTAATACGGTAAAAGTTAGTCCTGATGATAAGATTGATCGCTTTAAAGCTCATTTGGTGGCAAAAGGGTACACTCAAATTGGTGGCCTCGATTACAGTGATACTTTCTCACATGTGGCTAAAATGGCCTCTGTTAGACTCCCCTTCTCTATTGCAGCCATCAGAATTGGTCTCTACACCAACTTGACATTAAAAATGTTTTTTTGCATGGTGACCTTGAAGAAGAAGTGTATATGGAGTCCTCTACCATGGTTTGTCGACTTCACAGGTCTCCCTATGGTCTTAACCAATCTCCTCGAGCTTGGTTAGGCAGATTAAGCACAATAGTGCAACAATTTGGTATGAATCGAACCGAAGCCGATTATTCTATGTTTTATCACCACTCAGCCTAAGGGTGCATTTACTTGATTGTCTATGTAGATGATATTGTCATAATTGGTAGTGAACAGCAAGGCATACTCCAGTTGAAACAACATTTATCTCATCAGTTTCAAACTAAACATCTTGGCAAGCTCTACTACTTCTTGGGTATTGAGGTAGCCCAATTTAAGGACGGCTTAGTAATTTTACAAAGGAAATATGCCATGGATATTTGGGTTGATACTCCTATGCATCCAAATGTTAAACTAATACCTAATTAGGGGGAGTCATTTTCAGATTCAGGGAGATACAGAAGATTGTATGGTAAATTAAACTACCTCACAGTTACCAATCAGCGTAGTAAGCCAATTCTTAAACTCTCCTTGCCAACAACACTGGGATGATGTGATACAAATCTTGAAATACATTAAAGGTGCTACGGAAAAGGTTTAATTTATGAAAACAGATGACATACTCAGATAGATGGTTATTCATATTCAATTGGACAGGCTCACTCATTGATAGGCAATCCACTTCTAGATATTGTGTACTTGTTGGAGGAAACTTAATATCCTAGAAGAGTAAGAAACAAAGTGTAGTTGCAAGATCCAACGCTGAAGCTGAATACAGAGCTATGGCATTAATGACTTGTGAGCTCATTTGGTTGAAATGGTTGCTCAAAGAGCTACAGTTTGAAGAGGCAACACAAATGACATTAAACTGTGATAATCAACCAACATTGCATATGGCCTCTAATCCGTTTTTTCATGAGAGGAGCAAGCATATTGAGATAGATTATCACTTTGTAAGGGAGAAGATCGAATCAGGCAACATCACCACTAGCTTTGTTAATTCCAATGATCAATTGGCAGATGTCTTCACTAAGTCCTTGAGAGGTCCTCGAACCATTTATATATGTAACAAGCTTGGTGCATATGACTTATATGCTCCAGCTTGAGGGAGAGTGTTGAAAATATATTTATGATCTTGTATTTATTGCATATCATATCATGTAAATAGGGATAGTATCTCCTATATTTATTTGTGAATTTATTGCTTTGAGCTATATAAAATTGACTATGTTGTGTAGTTCAGACACATAGTTTCACCGCATGTCTCTCTCACTTTCTCTCATTCAATAGTCTCTAACTTACATAACATCCTTTGGATCAATATTATTGGTCTCTAACACACATAACATCCTTTGGATCAATATTATTGGTCTCTAACTCACATAACATCCATTTACCCGACCCAAACTGTTTTTTTGGGGTTGATCCGAGTTGGGTTGGCCCAACCTATGTACAGCTCTACCTTTGATGTTGTTATATAGTATCTTACCAGATCCAAAATGCCAATATTGAAGGTGACAACTGACAACCACAAGAACGGTCACCTATAATTATTTATCTTCTACATGAATACTAGGAGAAATTTTGTAGTATTTTGTGCATGAAAAAACACAGCTAAATAGGAATCCCAATGGTCATATAAGACATTAAAATTAACCTGCAATAACTTCTCCCCGTGTGGATCAGGATCAACAGGTTTTACATGCCGTTTCCCAGACTTCGATACCCCACTAGCATTTGATTCTTCGTTCTTTTCTTCTGCCTCCTAAAACCAAAATAGAACAAAAGGATAAGTAAATTTAAAGGCTTCACTGTATTAAGTTACTAGAAGCAATGAAAATGACTACTATACTTTCTTAGCTCTTGCTTCTGCTTTTCTTTGCTTCTGTCTCAATTTCTTTTTCTGAGAAGGAAGCAAGTTTGACATATGCTCATCTTCCTCTGCCGTAGACTTTGGGGGGAAATCATGCAACTTAATATAACATCTGTAGCTCAAAGTGATACAATCATAATACTATAAATACATAATCAGAAGCAAACTGATGTGCTTATATTATTAACTTATGTTATTTATATGAATATTTAGAACAGTCATAGCAATCCTTAAGAAGAGCTGTTAAAGTCACAAACTATAAACCCACCCCAAACTTCAAGCATTAGTCAGAAAACCCTCAGCCACACAAGAACTGTGAAGCAAAGAATGTTAGAAAGAACAAAGGAAAAGAAATTACTAATAACTTCTCATGTGTATTTGTGACGTGAAGAGCTTTCAATTCCAATGCATGTACATAACCCATTTACCCAATGAATCGCCAACACTACCAAAAGCATAACGACTCAAGCAATAAAGCAGCATACCAACGAAACACATGATATTCACCTGATAGCTTCTGCTGCTGGTTTATGAAAATATGCATGTGAGTGCAATTGGTCTTGAAATTTAAGCATTTCAACATAACTACGCAAAGTCATTTTCCTTAAGCAGTATGAATGAAAATCAAATTGGTCCTCAGTAATATCAGCATAATGCTTCTCCACTGCTAAAAATTTCTTGAGAGCCCGTCCAAGATCTCCCTGGCGGAAATGGCTTTCACCCGAGGCAAGCTCATACCTTGCAAATATAGATGTTACAACAAGCATTAAGAAATTAGGCCACAATGTAGATTGTATAATGCAGAATATTAATACATCATCGTATACCAACCACATGCATTGCATGTCATGAAGGTTGTTATGTTGCTCCCCATCTTTTGTGAATAACACAGCAATTTTTTCTGCCAGAGCCACCTTGATATCAACAGAATACATAAATAAAGCAGTGTCAGAATCGCAAAACCAGAGAACCACTCAAATCACTATGAATAATAGCTGATAGATAAATATAATGGAACTAAAAACAAAAACCTGATCAGCCTGCAGCATGCGCTTAACGCAATCACTTTTAACATAACGATCAGCAAGGTCCATACGCCTTGCTTCATCTGCAAATGCAGCAGCAGCATTCAAATCACCAGCATGCTTCAGTATCCGACTCTGTTATACAACACAAATAGAATTCTTTCAATTTTGTTATTGACTGTTGACAAAAGCACCCGGAATTCCAATTGGTTTCAATTCATTTTATCCATATGTACTCTACACACAAGGCCCACAAGACACTTAATCATCTGATTTGCTTAGAGTTTCATTTTGCACTCAAGCATAGCAAAGCTTCATTTTGAGTTTTGGAAAACAGATCCAAATTATTTGACCTCAGCACAGAAGCATACCATTTAATTTAGATTTTCATGGATGTCAGTTCAATATGCTAAAAAATCAGGTGTGGCCATTGCATATCTTTTTATTTGATTCGACACTTCACAATACTAGTCAAAACAAATTATAGTGCGATACTGAACCTATTCTATTCGATATGTATTTTTCCCTTCTTGAAATTAATCTTTAAAATTACTTTATCCATAAGTTGGTAATAAAGTCTTCGTAGAAAACATATAACCACTCAGTTATGATATTAGATATCCCAATATTCTCAAAGTAAAATTGAAGTGCTTCCATATGTCATATCATATTTAATATTCAAAAACCATGATTTATTTGTGCAGAAATATCTGAACTTTTCTATTTACGGAAATAACATAAATTATCTGGCATTTGCATTCTGAAAGGAGCATGATAGAAAGCGCACGACAAAAACCCAAAACTAATCAGAAAGAGCTATATTGAGCACAATTGAACATGCCAGTAACTAATGTGACAATGCTGACAATATGTGTAATACTCACAATGAATGATGGTTTATGTTCTGCACAAATTATTTGGCAACGAAATTCTAAAAGTTAATCAGCCAAACTATAATTAAGAATCATTTACTGTCATGGTATTTGCTTAACTAGAATATGAAGCTTCATAATATATATCAGAAAGACGACAAAAAAGAATAACTAATTGAATAACAAGCAGAATGGTGTTCATAAATCTGAGCAAACCTTGACAGAATATAGATCAATGACAGTAGGTGTATGTTCTATAGCCTCATCGATTTTAGAAAGGGAAGTCTCATATTGGCCACGCCTGTCATAATGCTGCACCAGCACAAATTTCTTAGTGAAAGAAGGGGGGAAATGAATCTAAATACCAAACTGTAACCACGAACCTGAGCCAAGAAAAACAAAGTCCACAAAAGAGTTGAAGGGGCTTCTTTTTCCATACTGTATAAAAGAGAGACAAGACAATGATCACTTATATAATACAAGAGTACCAACTAGAATAATCATTGCCATTGTTTGACATGGGATACAGTTATGTTTATGGTTTCTCTTGGGTGGTCTGCTCAAGGTTGTTCCATGGGAAATTAAATACTGATCAACAAAAAATATTGGACATGAGTTAACCAAGAGATTTCTTCACTTTCTTCACTCAAGAGTTAACCAAGAGATTTCGAAGATCACCAACATTTTACTCAATTCACGTGTTACAAAAACAGAAAGTAACTAGTATTTTTTGTTTTGCATAGATCTAACTACTATTTTACCTCCCAGGATATTGGCTTGATGTCCTAATTGAATGCTCAAACTCAAGAATAAGTTGTTCCAAAATGTCTGCCTGGACAAAGAGTAAATAAAATAGAGAAAGAAAAATAAATCAGAATCCGTAACTTTGGCCATCATATCATGATGTATACATAATTGCAGAAAATTCAATCATGAAATGTAAGTGATAAAACTGACCTTCCCAGGATGATTGTACAAAGAAGAAAGATCAGAGAACAGAGATGGAACTCCCTAGAGACAACACCGAAAGAAATTTCAATTAATTTTGAAACAACTAGGCAAGGCACATAAAATATGAAAAGGAACTTGGTATTACCTTAGTTAAGAGAGGCCTAATATAATTGTCTGCTGCTTCTCGAAATTTGTCACCTTGTAAAAAATCCAGGGGTATTCTCTGGCAAACAAAAAGATCCACTGAAGAGTGAATTTCATCCAAAACAATTGTGAACTCCAATAGTACTACTTAACTTGACAGGAAATACAGCAGTAGAGCACCGTTCATTTGCCCATACTATATAATATTCATTGATCAAAAAATACTATATAATATTCTAGAAGATACCACGTACATTATCTTATGAAGATGTCACCAAAAATAGGATTATTATTTCTTAAGCAGCTGTGTATAGAGTATACAAATTTAAAACGGTGGATCAGTATATTACCATAGTTGAATTTAGATTTTCTGAAATATTTTACCAACAGAACTCTCTCTTCCAAACAAATGATTAAGCAAATGAAAGTAATTAAATTGGTGTAGTTCAATAGCCCTGTTTAATTTCCTAAGCTTTTTAAATTCTCTATCCAAACACAGGGTTAAGACATTATGACCACACTTACTAGGCTTATGGGTATTCAATTCAAGTTTTGTAAACATTTACAATCAAGCATGAAACATTGAAATTCCAGCCTCCAAAAACACTATCAGCAACACACAAATACTTATATATTACAAACACCATTTCCAGATAAAAAGCAAGTACTGAAAATGTCTTCAATGGATAATGTAGAAAAACATCACTGATGTGTTAAAATTTTAAGGCAAGATATTATACAAAAGGTATAAATGACTAGCAATAACAACAATGACTGCATTACCTTAACTGCAGAAGACCACTTATATTGCTGCCCAAGCGTTTCATACAAGGAAACTAACCGATCTATTTGATCAGGAGAGTACTTCCCATCTTCTAAATACAATCCAACACACTTTTGGAGACCCTCATAGTATCTGATTATGAAATCATGAACTAACATTTAGCTTCTACAAGTATAGTAGAAACAAGCATTTATGGTAGACAATTCAAATACAAAAATAGATAGTTTATCATACCAACGAGAGACAAAAAGGAAAAAAGCAACTGAAGCAAAAATTATACTCCCTTCAATTTATACAGGTAGCCAATGAAAAATATCTAAACTATTTCTCTGAAAAATTAAGACAAGATGAGCTTTATCCTAATCTACCTTTCAGTAGAACCCACCTTTCCACTTGTAAAACAACGGGTAAACAATGAATACACACAACCACAAGTACCCAATAAAGTTCCCGGTTCCAAAAAGTCAGAATATCAACAACAAAAAGAGCATGCCAGTATAAACTTATAAAAACTGGAGGCACTGATAAACAAAGGGAACTACAATTTCAAGTAGGGAATTGGGTGTACTTGAAGGCTCAATCATACAGGTGGAGATCCTTGGCTCCAACAATAAAAAATGAAAAATTGATCCCTAGGTACTACGGTCCTCAGTCCTTTCCAAAATCAGGACAGAATTGGAGAAGTGGCCTAAAATCTTCAAAATAAGCACAAAAGCACGTGATGGAAGATGGACAAAACCAATCAAAGATAAAATGTCCTGACATGTCAAAAGAATGATCAATTGAGATACTTGAACCTAAGTGTTCTTTACTACCTATTGTTGACATATAGCAATCAGATCTGATATGATTGTGTTTATTAGTTAATTTTCTATTTAAGTTTATTTATATTTTGAGAAATAATCAAATCACTCTGATTTGATTTATTTCCTAATTTATTTTTACTTTATTCTGCATTCATTAGATAGCTGGCAGCATTGTATATATATATATATTTGTACTGTTTCTGTTTCAATAGTAATAATAAGAAATTTTCCTTCCCTCCTGTTTTAACCTAGCTGCACCCTAAAACACATGGTATCAGAGCTTCGGCTCTGATCCTGTGGCAGCTCACCATGTCCTTACAAACTGAAAAAAATTGTTCCTCCACTACTACAATACCAGAAAAAAATTCTGGTGACCCTAAAATCGTGTCAACCCCTACCACAAATGATCCACTATCCATAAACTCTGGTTTACAGCTTCTAATCCAAAAGCTGAATGGCAGAAACTATGTTGAATGGGCCCAGACTGTGAAGTTAGCTCTTGATGGCAAGGGAAAGTTAGGCTACTTGACTGGAGATACTCCTCAACCAGAGAAGACCGATCCAGCCTACCAAAAATGGAAGTCAGAGAACTCCCTAATCATTGGGTGGCTGATTCACTCAATGGAATCTTCCATTGGGAAGCCCTACCTATTCATTTCCACTGCAAAAGAGGTGTGGGAAGCTGTACGCAATTGCTATTCCGACTTGGAGAACTCCTCACAGATTTATGAACTTAAAACTCGTTTGTGGCAGTCCAAACAAGGAGATAAAGATGTCACAACATTCTTTAATCTCATGGTTGTCCTTTGGCAGGAGCTTGACCAATGTTATGAGGATGATTGGGAGAATTCCAAAGATGCAAACAGATTTAAGAAAAGAGAAGAGAATGATAGGGTTTATATGTTTCTAGCAGGACTCAATCCAGAACTTGATGAAGTCCGTGGTCGAATTTTGGGCAGAAAACCGTTGCCTTCATTGAGGGAAGTATTTTCTGAAGTAAAGAGGGAGGAATCCAGAAGGAAAGTTATGCTGCAAAACTCTGATAGTACAAGGGTGCAAGAAACTGAGAGTTCGGCTATGGCTGCAAAGGGATACGAAGCAGATGGAGAAAGAAAAAAACGACCTTGGTGTGGTCATTGTAGACGACCATGGCACACTAAGGAAACTTGTTGGAAACTTAATGGAAAACCACCCAACTGGAAGAAGAAGCCAAATGGAGAGGGTAAGGCCTTCCAAGCTGCAAATGGAGAAAATGTGGAGAATAAAGTTAACTCTGAGACATCTCCTTTCTCTAAGGAACAACTAGAGCACCTGTATAAGCTCTTTACCTCTATGTCAGTTACTTCTTCATCCTCTCTTGCTCAAAAAGGTATCTCTTTCTCTTCTGCTCTTTTGAGTTCCAAACCAAATTCAAAAACTCCATGGATCATCGATTCTGGAGCCACTGATCATATGACAGATTGCTCAAAATTGTTTTCCACTTATAGTACTTGTGCAGGTCATAAAAAGGTAAAGATAGCTGATGGTACTTTTTCCACCATAGCTGGAGTTGGTTCTATTCCTATTTCTAAAACTCTAACTCTTCACAATGTCCTTCATGTTCCAAATTTGTCATGTAACTTGCTGTCCATAAGCAAATTAACACAAGATCTTAACTGTTTGGCTATTTTTAACCTAGTTAATTGTCAATTTCAGGAGTTGAAATCGGGGAGGATGATTGGCAGTGCTAAAGAGGTCAATGGTCTCTATCTCTTCGATGATGAGGCTGATCTTAAAGAGGAATTTCATAGTAATTGTCTCAACTCAGTTTTGGTTCATAATAATGAGGAAATAATGTTATGGCATTATAGGCTAGGACACCCAAATTTTTTGTATTTGAAGCACTTATTTCCCGAGTATTTTAAGAATAAAAATCCAGATCAGTTTTTTTGTGAAGTTTGCCAATTTGCAAAGCATCATCGTTCTTCCTATTCTCCTCAGGTGCATAAACCATCTAGTCCATTCACATTAATTCATAGTGATGTTTGGGGACCTTGTAGGGACCCTACTCCTAATGGAAGAAGATGGTTTATTACCTTCATAGATGATCACACTCGATTAACTTGGGTTTACTTAATGACAACAAAATCTGAAGTTGAAAGTATCTTCAAAAGTTTTTTTCAAATGATTTTGACCCAATTTCAAGTAAAAATCAAAATTCTCCGTAGTGATAATGGAAAGGAATATTTTAATAAACACTTAAATGAGTTTTTCCTACAACAAGGTATCATTCATCAAAGTTCATGTGTGGATACTCCACAACAAAATGGAGTGGCTGAACGAAAAAATAAACATCTCCTTGAAGTTGCTAGGGCATTGTTGTTTCAAAATAAGGTTCCAAAGTATCTTTGGGGAGAAGCAATTCTCACTGGAACATATTTAATAAATAGGATGCCTACCAAAATTTTAAATTACAAAACTCCTTTTGATGTTTTCACATGTCTATTTCCTAATAATAAACTTTCATACACTCTACCCCTAAAGATATTTGGATGTACTGTTTTTGTTCATATTCATGATCTGAATCAAGGAAAACTTGAGCCTAGAGCAAGAAAATGTGTTTTTATTGGCTATGCATCCAATCAAAAAGGATACAAATGTTTTGAACCTATTTCCAAAAAGATTTTTGTGACTATGGATGCCACTTTCTTTGAAAAAACTCCTTTTTTTGGTAATCATCTTCAAGGGGGGATAATTAAAGAAGATGATGTTCAATATTTAAAAATTGCAAATTTGGATTTTCTAAACAATTTGGAAAAAACGATTGTGAGAAAAGTAACATAACAGAATCCTATTTGAAAATACTAGAAATTGAGGAAAATAACAAAACAAAATCTTTGGGTGAATCTAGTCAAGAAAGCCATGAACATAATATTCAAGAAAATGTTTTGACAGAACCAGAAGTTGAGAATGAGACAGTTGAGATTGGTAACGAAGGTATCCAACCATTTGACCACGTATACTTAAGAAAAAAAGTGCCTCAGAGAAGAGAACCTCAACACTGCCAAACATCCAAGGATCCAACAGGTACGAGTCTTTCTAATTCTGTTGTACCCTTTCAAAATTCTGAAAATTTTGATCATAATAATCTTGTCTTTGCTGAACCTGTTCCCAATGATTTTGTTCCTTTAGAACCTACCTTTGATGATTCTAGTCTACCCATTGCTGTTAGAAAAGGGATAAGAGCATGTACAAAACATCCTATCAGTAACTTTATATCTTATGACAAATTGTCCCCCACATTTAGAGCTTTTACTTGTGAACTGACAAAAACAGAGATCCCAAGAGATATACAACAAGCTCTAAGGGTTCCTAAGTGGAAAGAAGCTGTCTTGGAGGAGATGAGTGCTCTTATAAAAAATCAAACTTGGAAAGAGGTGGATCTACCTAGGGGAAAGATAACTGTGGGGTGCAAATGGGTGTTTACCATAAAACACAAGGCTGATGGATCAGTAGAGAGGTATAAGGCCAGGCTAGTTGCCAAAGGCTTTACACAAACTTATGGTATTGATTACTCAGAAACTTTTGCTCCTGTTGCAAAACTTAACACCATTAGAGTTCTTTTATCTTTAGCGGTTAACTTGGATTGGCCATTACAGCAGCTAGACGTAAAAAATGCGTTTTTAAATGGAGATTTAGAGGAGGAAGTCTATATGGATTCACCCCCGGGGTTTGAATTTAAATTCAACCAAAAGGTCTGCAAGCTTCAGAAGTCTCTTTATGGCTTGAAACAGTCACCTCGAGCGTGGTTTGAAAGATTCACCCAATTTGTTAAGAAGCAGGGATATTCTCAATGTCAAAGCGATCACACCATGTTTGTGAAACATTCTTCTGAAGGTAAAATGGCTATATTGATCGTTTATGTAGATGATATTGTTATCACTGGGGATGATTCTAATGAAATAAAAAATTTGAAGGCATCTCTTGCTGCTGAGTTTGAAATTAAAGATCTTGGGTCTTTAAAATATTTTTTGGGAATGGAAGTTGCAAGATCAAAGAAAGGGATTGTTGTATCACAACAGAAATATATTTTAGACCTTCTAAAAGAAACCGGGATGATGGGTTGTAGGCCAGCTGATACTCCAATAGATCCTAATCAGAAAATTGGTAGTGATGGCAGTGTGTTCCAGTGGATACATCTCGGTATCAAAGATTAGTAGGAAGACTAATTTATCTATCTCATACTCGTCCAGATATAGCCTTTGCTGTTAGCTTAGTGAGTCAGTTTATGCATTCACCTCATGAAGAACATTTAGAGGCTGTTTACCGTATTCTAAGGTATCTCAAAAGTTCCCCCAGAAGGGGACTGTTTTTCCAAAAAAACTGATCAACAAGGCATTGAGGTATTTACTGACGCAGATTGGGCAGGGTCCATCACGGATAGAAAGTCAACATCTGGTTACTGCACATTTGTTTGGGGAAACTTAGTTACTTGGAGGAGCAAGAAACAAAATGTAGTAGCTAGAAGCAGTGCTGAGGCAGAGTATAGGGCAATGGCCTAAGGTGTTTGTGAAATCCTATGGCTTCAAAGAATCTTAGAAGAGCTTAAACTTCCTATAAATCTTCCAATGAAGCTGTATTGCGACAACAAGGCAGCAATTAGTATTTCTCAAAATCCTGTTCAACATGACCGAACCAAACATGTTGAAATTGATAGACATTTTATAAAAGAGAAAGTAGATGCAGGTCTGATTTGCATGCCTTTTGTCCCTACTTCACAACAAGTTGCTGATATCCTTACCAAAGGACTGTTCAGACCCAGTTTTGAATTTCTTGTAAGCAAGTTGGGCATGCTAGACATATATGCACCAACTTGAGGGGGGGTGTTGACATATAGCAATCAGATCTGATATGATTGTGTTTATTAGTTGATTTTCTATTTAAGTTTATTTATATTTTGGGAAATAATCAAATCACTCTGATTTGATTTATTTCCTAATTTATTTTTACTTTATTTTGCATTCATTAGATAGCTGGCAGCATTGTATATATATATATTTGTACTGTTTCTGTTTCAATAATAATAATAAGAAATTTTCCTTCCCTCCTGTTTTAACCTAGCTGCACCCTAAAACATACAACCATGAGATTAAAGAATGTTGTGACATCTTTATCTCCTTGTTTGGACTGCCACAAACGAGTTTTAAGTTCATAAATCTGTGAGGAGTTCTCCAAGTTGGAATAGCAATCGCGTACAGCTTCCCACACCTCTTTTGCAGTGGAAATGAATAGGTAGGGCTTCCCAATGGAAAATTCCATTGAGTGAATCAGCCACCCAATGATTAGGGAGTTCTCTGACTTCCATTTTTGGTAGGCTGGATCGGTCTTCTCTGGTTGAGGAGTATCTCCAGTCAAGTAGCCTAACTTTCCCTTGCCATCAAGAGCTAACTTCACAGTCTGGGCCCATTCAACATAGTTTCTGCCATTCAGCTTTTGGATTAGAAGCTGTAAACCAGAGTTTATGGATAGTGGATCATTTGTGGTAGGGGTTGACACGATTTTAGGGTCACCAGAATTTTTTTCTGGTATTGTAGTAGTGGAGGAACAATTTTTTTCAGTTTGTAAGGACATGGTGAGCTGCCACAGGATCAGAGTCGAAGCTCTGATACCATGTGTTTTAGGGTGCAGCTAGGTTAAAACAGGAGGGAAGGAAAATTTCTTATTATTATTATTGAAACAGAAACAGTACAAATATATATATATATACAATGCTGCCAGCTATCTAATGAATGCAGAATAAAGTAAAAATAAATTAGGAAATAAATCAAATCAGAGTGATTTGATTATTTCCCAAAATATAAATAAACTTAAATAGAAAATCAACTAATAAACACAATCATATCAGATCTGATTGCTATATGTCAACAAAATCCTATGGCTTCAAACAATCTTAGAAGAGCTTAAACTTCCTATAAATCTTCCAATGAAGCTGTATTGCGACAACAAGGCAGCAATTAGTATTTCTCAAAATCCTGTTCAACATGACCGAACCAAACATGTTGAAATTGATAGACATTTTATAAAAGAGAAAGTAGATGCAGGTCTGATTTGCATGCCTTTTGTCCCTACTTCACAACAAGTTGCTGATATCCTTACCAAAGGATTGTTCAGACCCAGTTTTGAATTTCTTGTAAGCAAGTTGGGCATGCTAGACATATATGCACCAACTTGAGGGGGGGTGTTGACATATAGCAATCAGATCTGATATAATTGTGTTTATTAGTTGATTTTCTATTTAAGTTTATTTATATTTTGGGAAATAATCAAATCACTCTGATTTGATTTATTTCCTAATTTATTTTTACTTTATTCTGCATTCATTAGATAGCTGGCAGCATTGTATATATATATATTTGTACTGTTTCTGTTTCAATAATAATAATAAGAAATTTTCCTTCCCTCCTGTTTTAACCTAGCTGCACCCTAAAACACACCTATAATTATCAGGATTCATGGAAAGTAATGCCCTGTACAGCGATTCTGCTTCTACTAAATGACCAAGCTTCACTACAAGTGAAACCTCTTGCTCTTTAACTGCAAGTTTATCAACCTGAAGAGACGTTATCAGAAACAAGTTATTGTATTATGGATAATAGGTTAAATTATAAATTACCCAGGTCAATAAAGCATACATACAATATTTGATTCTTTTTGGCGCAACTCTTCAAGAGCTCTCTCAAGAAATCCGCACTCCTCCAACAAAGAGATCTGAGCAATAATATTTGGTACAGAGAAGTATTTTCACAAAAAAATTAATAAAATAAAATCAGCATTCAAACCGTACAATGTTTCATTATATATTTTATCAAAATCTTTTTTCCAAGAATCAGCCTCTGCACATACAAGTTAAGACTGCCTACATGGATCCAAACCTCCTCTAGACCCCACCTCGACAGGAGCTGTAAAGCACCAAGGTGCTCTTTTTATTTTTACAATCACAATTTTGGATCAATGATTGACAGTCAGTCAGATAATCAGATCACTAAATTGCTGATTCGGCAATCTGGTAAGCAACCAACCCAAAATGCACAAACCATCCATATCACTTGGTTTGATAGAAAAATGGTTAACATTTCTATATAGACTGGCAAGACAGCTGGGTCACCAAATTTTCAGTCCATGTTTTACATTATTAGGTTCAACCATAGACTTCAAGGTCAAAAGGCAAGTTACCACTGATCCTTTCATACTGTTTTAGAAGTTACCAGTTATATGAAAACTTTTGATGTGCAATGAATAAAGTTAATTAAGTTAAAAGTGATATCAGACACCAAATATCAGAATAAGCACTGTGCATTAAATAAGAAACAGATGCAGACATTCTGTCAAAGGATAACCTTATATAAAAGCATTTCCCCATGCTCACACCGTTCATTATCTGGAGGAAAATCATTTTCTAAAGTCCCTTCATATGCTTCCAAAATCTCCACAGCCTTGGACGCACTGTTACACATTCAAAAGGTCAGTATTACATTTCAACAACTACTTATAACTTAGAGAATAATAAAATATACTACTGAAATGACCCACGGGTTCAGAGTAGACTTCATAAATAAAGAAAATGAAGGATTCTGCACAGGCAAATATATCATTTGGCTGCAATAAAAATTATTCTATGACAAGCTCCTCAAATTATTTTCTGATCACTATGTACCAAAACCAGATTTAATAAAAGAAAATTGCATAAATAACAGTAAATAGAGACTTACAAGAAAACCAGAATTATTATTTGTGAAAATAAAAGTGTTTTTATGTGTATTAACTTAGCACCAAGTTGAGAGCTCAAGGTCATAGCTGTGTGGACCCAATTAAGATATAAAGGAAAAAGATAGCATCTACCAACTAGCTAACAGCTCACATGGAACTACTCCTATACTTTCAAGATTGGAATGTCCTTGATATGTGGAGGGTTCAATCCCCTCCCTCCTTTTGACACCCACCTAGTTCCGATCTTTGGGTCCTCCTATATTAACTTAAAATAAGGAAACTCTTGCAAATAAGCACACAACTGCCACTTACATTCTTTATTAAAAAGAAGGACTGAAAAATAAGTACAACAGAGGCAAACTGCCAAATGCATATATAAAGAAAAGGACGCCAAAGATTCAGGAAAAATGTTGGGGGGAGAACCGTTCCAAGACCATCATGCTACAACGAATTTGCATAGATGCAGTTTAAGCCATCAATAATTGGGGAAAATCAACAAAAATACATATCATACTTCGAGTTTAAATGGTGGGCAACAGAAAAGCCAATCCAGTTCATGCGATGATTGGGCTTAAGAGTCAAAAGCTGTTGTCTAGTCTCAACAAAGCCAGATAAATCTCTCATCTGAGCCTGTCAATGGAGAGTACAAAAAACTATCAAAAAGTAGGCCAAATTACATTATAAAAAAGAATCACTGGTTATATACTCATGCATATTTATTTCATAAGTGATGGATACACAGTACAAGAACAGAGCATTCATTTGATCCAGTTCATGGTGTGCTATATGAAAACTAGCAGCCCTAATATAATAATTAATAATAATGTAGAATATTCGTAGGAAAAGCTATCAGTTTTTTTGCTTTATTGCAGAGTTGGACATTTGTCATAGCCTACTTGGATAATGGACAACATTCACATCTTTTGAAGAATAACTGACATCAAAATCTTCTCTTTTGCTACAAAGGAAGTATAATTGACTCATGAAATGTTCCATATCCAATAAGCTATAACATCAATTAAATTTTTGCGTGCAAGTATATACATGAGCTACAACTCAATTTGCTAGTAAGGCTAAATTATAATCCATAGGAGGACTTATGTAGGTTGTACTTATAATCTTAGGGCTTGTTGAGATTTCTTCCCCTTATCTCCTTCCTTGTATATTACTACACCTGAATATGAAAATTAGGTAAAAGCTGCATATAGATGATTCAAGTGTTCGAATTAAAGGATTTAAATTTGTATTTCTGCAATTTGAATCAGAGGCTGAGAATCAATTTCTCAAGCATGCAGTTTAGTCTAAAATCAGTTTTCTCAAGTTGGGATCAGAGCCACTGTTAGTTGGGCCTGATAAAACCCTAAAAACAAAAGCCCTAGTCCTAGAAATTGGATATCATTTGAAAATTGGGCTCAAGCTTTCTCTCATATGTTGTAGCAGATTTTGTAAGAACAAAAACAAACCAACAGTTTGTGATGAATGGATTGCCACAAAAAAGAGAGCAATTGTGCATCAGCTTTCTTCCACTGCCCCCTGGGCATGGTTTAGCAGACTTAGTATAGCCCTTAATAATCGGCAAGAACCGAAATGAAGTAGACCATTCTGTGATTTACAAACATTATTTCCTAATCGGTGTATTTATTTTTTATGTGCATGGCAGCATTGTTATTGTGTGAGATGATTGTGATGGCATTAAACACCTTAAGCAACTCTTCTTCCAAAACTTTCAAGTCAAAGACTTGAAGTGACTGCGTTACTTTCCTGAAATAGAAGCAGGCTCAATCAAAATCAGGTATTGTCGTATCTTACAAGAAGTGTGCTTTAAATATTTTGGTGAGGGTCAGGATGAGATGTAAGTTGATCGATATTCCTATGGATCCAAATGTAATTCTTATGTCAACCTGGGAGAATCCTATTTTGACCCAGGAAGATATTGAAGGCTAATGAGGAACTGAATTATCTCATAGTGACTAAGACGTAACATATCCTTTACGCAATGCAATGTCTTTAGAAACTCTTAAGCCATATGTCATTAGAAATATCTCCATCCAACCTATCGCTTAGTCACTTTTTGTTCAGTCATAAGTCTCAGATGACTTCTGACCAAAACCTACTATACTTATGAAATGTACAAAAGCCAAAACGAAGATATATCTACAAATCGAACTAAGTATTGGTATTATAACCAATGTCTAAGTGAAATCCATTGCACTGTGTGTGTGTGTGTTGAAACTTGAAATACTTTCTGAGTCCATATCAACTACAAAGAAGCACTTAAAGGTAAAAAGCATTTAAGATGGTACCTGTAAGAGTGACAAGTCATGCAGAATTTCAATATTGTCAGGATCTATTCGCAGTGCATTTCGATAGCACTCAATTGCTTCCCTGTATTCTCTGTCTGACCAATAAAGGAGACCAAAAACATGCCAGCAAACATGACTTTTAAGTTCATTCTGTACCGGAACAATATTAAAGCCACATCACTTGAGAAACAATGGTCAAAAGATTAATGAACCAGGTAAAATAAAAAACAATGACAGACCTTCAATCTTTGACGAACAAGTTCATAGGCTTCAGACTTACGATCCATGCAATTTAATGTCAAACCCTTCATTGATAAAGTTTCTATCATCCAAAAAAAGGAATCAATAGACACATAAGTAAATAAAAATAAAGTATGGCCAATGAAGCCAAATGTGCTGCAATTGACAGCAAAGAGATGGAAAAAGGGTGGCATTTCTTGCATGATTCAAACAACCTGGGAAGGAAGCATGAGGGTCTATATGGTTCTAGCAAAAACATTTTTTACTTCCCATTCTTATTTTCACTGTAAATTACAAAAAAATAGACCTTGTTATACTTTGTTTCTAGTTTTCAAAGTTTTGTATAGGAAACAAGGAAAGCCTATTTCCTATACAAAACTTAAAAATAGGAAACAAAATAAAATAAATGTGATATTTTGTAATTAAAAAAGAAGACAAAAAGTTGCTTTAGCAGTTTCCCATACAAAACTATAAAAACAAGAAATGAATTTCAAACAAAGTGTCATTTATGTAAAGAATAAGAATAAAAGTATGAACAGAGAGACAATTTTGTAATAAAAGGTGAAAAAATGAAATGAAAATAGATAATTTGCAAACTGAAGTACTGAACAGACCCTAATGTCCTGTATGGAAAAGCATATATTAAAAAGGAATTACCAAAAAAAAATGTATACCTCCATGGTCTGGAAATTTTTTTCAAAATAGCATCAGCTGCCTTGAGCCCCTTTTTATATTGCTTGGTTTCATATAGTTTCTGCAGCATTAAGAACAAGGACAAATGACATATGATTTCTAAACCTAAAAATTTAAGCTTTGAACTAATCGTGTTTTACAAGGATTTGTGATGCTAAATCGTAGGCTAAATTCAAATTTGATTTTTAGATTGATTTTATTACTTGAACGGTGATACTTAATTGTCTAACCTGAATTATTATATTTTGGATTCTTATTGCAGCAGAAATTTATTGAAAATAGTATATGCTTATTTAGTTAAGTTTAAGATCAAGAATGATTCTAATCAATTGAATCTTAAGAAATTGGTTGTAGATCCAATTGGAAAAGCCATTTAGTGGATAAGTCTCTTTAATTGATTGAATTCTCTCTATTTTAAAATTTATAATTTAGAGTTAGTTTATTGTGAAAAAAAATATTTTCATTTATAAAAATTTGTGTTATTTTCCTTGTTAAAGAGGTAAGAGAGGAAAAAATAGTAGACCACTCCTCCTCTCTCAAAAATAAATATTAGATGGGTGGTTTAAAGTCAATTATTTTTTCGAAATCACCTCTTACTATTATTTTATTTTCTCTTTTTATTTTAAATAAGTGGTTTTCCACACAAATTTAGTAACTTTTATATGTTTATCTATGATTTCTTCATCTAGGTGCGACATCGGTTTGTTTATCATCACATTGTGACATTTTTTGTTTTCCTTCCTATGTGTGGTATTCACATAGGCACGTGATTCGTTTTTTTGGTACCATATTTTGAGTAAAAAGTTTATGAAAACTATCATCAAATTCAGCAATTTCTAAGCCTTACATATCACTTGTCAACGTGTGGTTAAATTGGTCATGTGAGATACCACCTATAATCGATATAAGCGAACACTAACAAATATTTTTTTTTCCGTAGATGGATGAGATTAAAGACTGTGGATCTTGCATTATTCATAATCATTGGTCATGTGTGGAAGAATTAGTTTGGTTGCTAGGATTAAGATTTTTGTTTGATTATTTCTTGTTGGCTCATGAAATGCTTATGTGTACGGTTAGCGTGTTTTTTGTTCTCTTAATCATTAGGTTTTATCTCAAAATATGGATAAGGAATATCTCAACTCATATTCAATTTGATTGTACTATTCCTATTTCTATTTGAATGAAATTTATTTTTCTATAAATAATAAAAAATAAAAAGGTAAGAAAAGAGGTAAAAGACTTTAGAAATGAATGATTGTCTACATTTCTAGAAAGTATACAAATGTCAAAAAAACTAATTTCATTATTTTTAAAATAATGTGCTTCAACTAGCATTTTATTTTCACTACATAACAATTAGGGGAGGAAATAGGTTAGGTAGATCAACAAAGACCTATGTCCTAGCATATGACAAGCACATGTCAGACTTTTTTAAACCCCTATTTAGATTATAAAAAAAATGGTCAAGCTAAGGCCACTTAAAAAACCTTTTAGACCTATCAAACCAGTCTACTTAATTTAATATAAAAAAAAATTATTACTATTATTATATAATTTAAGTTTTATTTTTATGTTAAATCATAAATTTGCTAATATTTGTTGTAATTTAAACATATTGATCTATATCAATGTTTGAAATATTTAAATGTATTATTTTAAAATATAATTGAAGTATGATGTAATATAATATTAGATACTCTAAAAGATCATGTTAGATATCAAAATAGAACTTAAGTTCATTGTCATGTTAACTTGTTCGTCTATTTTCAAAATCCTAGCAAGTCAGACCAAGTTTTAAAATTGGATCTTTGATAGGTAATAGGTCATGTTAAACTTAACACTTTCAATATAGGTCATATTTAGGTCTTGCAAAGTATTTCACTTTAAGAGTCTATCATCAAAATAAATAAAAACACATCAAAATGAAAAACCCGAAGTACTTAAAGTAGCAATGTCAATCACAAGAAAGGGGGTTTGAATTGTGATCCTTTTAAAATTTTAATTTTTGTGCTTAATTTAAATTAACTCAAAATTGATCTTGGTTTGATAAAGGCATTAACTCAAAATTGATCTTGGTTTGATAAAGGCATAACGTTCTTTGTTAGAATATAACAATAAAAATTTCACGAAGTGATTAGTGTTGTGCATGTGAAAAATAAAAAATGATATAAAGGATAGAAAGATCACACACAAAGTATACTAGTTCACCCAACTCGGGCTAGTCCAGTCCTCAAAACCGTGAGATTTTCACTATGTGCCCAGAACCAAGAATGTTCTCCTACACACCTTTTGTTTTGATCACCTTGATCAATTACAATATTCACCTTTCAACCTAGAAAGGACTTTTACAATCACTTGTCAACCTTGAAAGGATTTTTACAAACACACTCAATCTAACATAAAAGATAGACTTGAGTTACAAATGATGTGTATGATAAAAGTGTTTGGGATCTTGAAACTTCTCAACACTTGTTTGAGATAAATAAAGAAAAACTCAGTAAATGATGATCCAAAAATATAGTGAAGAGAGTTGGAGTTTGCTTGAAGAGTTTTTGACTTGTTATTACTTGAACAAGTGTTGGTAGATTTGTAAATTAAACTCTTACCTTCATCTTCCAATTGATCTTCAATTTATAAATGATAAAAGACTTTGAATATTCAGTTTAAACTGAATATAGTCGTTGGACACACTTCCCTTTGGGCATTCAGCTCGAGTTCTGGGCTTCACCGTTGATTTTAGAAGTCTTGATACTTTTTAATATGTGGTTTGGACTGTGGAAATTATTTGTTTTTATTATGCCTTTAAAAGAGAATAATCAGAATGTTCTTTCGTAAAACCAGAACATTCTTCGTTTCTGTTTTATATGAGGGTTGCATTTTGATCTTTGACAGCTGTTATGGGTCATGTTTTTATGCTCTGTGCACGGGCTGCATTTTACAGTGTCGATGTCTTATCGTTTATGTCCTTGTTGTACTTCTTAACCACCAATCTGGAGATTGATCTTGTTGTTTGTTCTTGATGCTTTGCTTTGCCTTTCAGTGATCTTATGGAAAGAATATGTCCAAAATGATCTTGTGTATGTAATTCTGTTATTTTTGTAATGAAGGTTGGTAATTTGTGATGAAGATTGACAGCCAAAAACGATCTTGATTTAATGATAACTTTGTTCTTTTGCAGACCAGAATGTTCTTGGATTGATCATTATTGAATGTAGTGAAAAGCAGAATGATCCTTGTTTCTATTTTGAGTAAGTGTTTGAACTGAGAGTGGCTGACAGTTGTTTTATGCTTTTTCCTGTTTTGTGCGCAGACTATAGTGTCTTATCATGGTTGTACTTGTTACTTTATCAATCTAGAGATTGATCTTGCTTGTTTGCACTTGATGCTTGGCTTTGCCTTTGTTGATCTTTTTTCTTTGAACGAATTTGTCTAAAGCGATCTTGAGTAGATAATTATGTTCCTTTGTAATGAATACCGGTGATTTGTAATGTAAATTAATGTATTTTCGTAGCCCAGATCGATCTTGAATTAAAGAATGCTTTGTTCTTTGCAAACCAGAATGTTCTTGGATTAATGTTGTGAAAACCAGAATGATCTTCGATTTTCTATTTAATAATCAGAACAGTCTTGCTTTCTTAGATTTGATCTTGCTTTTTTCAAATGATCTTGCTTCTGATTTATAACATGATGTGATCATTGATTGTTGTATGAATGCATTTGATCACCTTATTCATGAAGATGATATCTTGAAGATGTAATAATCATTCTGTTGAATAATTGATATAAGATATATTCTTTGAGACTCTTTCATTATTGAGTAAATACTTATGCACTTTGATGATGTGAATGGCTTCTTGCTTGTTCACTTATACAATTCATACTCCTTAAATAAAACTCAAGTGCAATCATTAGTAGATCACCATTTATAAAACTTAATCATTTATTTCATAAGGTTTATTGTCATTAAAACATATATCAAAAAGTTTTTTCCTCAACAGTACTATCCCAAATTAAACCGGGTCTTATTTTCACCCATAAAACTCAATTTTCTAAAACTTACTCAATTATCTCAAAATAAACTGATTTATATAGTTGATGATGTTGTGTGACAGTGAAAATTGTATTTATTACCATATTGCGCAAGTTAGTCTTATTTTTTATTCATGTATACAGCTGCTCATCTCAGTGCATTAAAGGAGAAATAAGAAGCTTTGAGACAAGAGAAGGTGTAGGCAAAGTCTCTTATTACTCAAGCCAAGAATTAACTGTGTGGGGCCCTTATAAATCATTACAAATCAAACTACTATAAGAGTTAATGCAACATACAGGTTGTGTCGAAAGTTATATGTATTTAAACTTCACTAATGACAAAAAGACAAGTATTGAATTTGAAGGTTGTAGGTTATCCCTACCGAAAAAAAGAGTACATTCAAATTTCATTCATCAAAACAGAACCAAATCAATTCATTCCGTTCTCTGCACAGACGTTAAAACAGTCTATAATACAACAGTACTAAACTAAATCTTTTTGTAACTAAATCCATCGAAAACTAAAGCAGTCGTCCCAGCATCTTGTAGCAAAATTTAAACAATTTAATGTTTATACATGATAAAGCTAATAAAATAGGAAAGGTACAACATGCTCTCCCTAATTTATGTTGGTTGGATGCAGAACCAGCAGCCTAGAAATTTTGTAGCCTCTCCCAACGACCAAAATGATATAACCTCAGATAATGGTGCAAATCTTTGGAGCCCCTATATCACCTCCCCGGAAAAAGGGGAGTGCAAATAAAAGATCCAATTCAAGAACATTATTTGAAGTAAAATTATACACATTTGCAAATGGAATAGATTTCACATATGGGAGGTAGAACGTATAGAATTTGCCATAACAGGTACCAAAACTGTGACACATGCTGCAAATTGCAACAAGGTCGTTTCTGGGAGTGTAAAATGCATTTGGTTTACCATGCACCCAAACCAAGTCACTTGCATATCTGTTAGCTTCATGAATGTGTATATCAGATAGTAAGATCTTTAAATGATTTTCCATTTGATATGGTAGAGTCCACATTTTGACTACCAACTGAATGGTTAGCGATGTCATTTTCGGAGTTTTTGCGTAACTGGTTAAAGGCTGAGTTGGGAGAGGCAGAGCTGTGTCTTCCCTCAAAGTACGTCGAATAAGGGAAGTACTCTGCACAACGCACTTTCCACCCTACAAAATTAGAGAACAGCATAAATTCTAAAGGAATTGGAAAATTTAAGAAGAAAAATTTCCTTATTTCCATTAAAAGAACGCGGTTAAATTCCATGTCCAAAGAAAAAAGCCTTACAAACTTCACAAATTTTGAGAGCAACTCAACCCATCTGCCAATAGTGGCAAAGTTCATAACTAATGATTATCAAACAATACTCATCATCTTTATCAGTACGTTTTTAATCTCCCGCAGACAATTTTGACACGAAGAGGAATCCAAACACATTAATAAAAGAAATCTCCATGGAAAATATAATGCTACTAAAATTACAATCTGCACTGGGCCTTAAGGCCAACATAGAGAATATAAATTAGGCAATTTAAAAAAGAAGGTAATACTTACTCAATGCCGCATCCTGGTCAACAAGTACTGTTCCGAGAAGCTTGTGAACAGCAATACAGTCTTTAAGTTTCCATTCCCTGATTGGTTCAATTGTTCCATTTCTAGCAGAAGAAATTAAGGAAAGACTTAGTATCTTCATCACTCTGTTTTGAAAGCAAAATATAAAACTAAAAGGAAAACGATGAGCTTAAGCTTGGGAAGCACTTGCTGTCACACAAGCATGAACCCTGACATGACAAAATCCAAAAATTATATGACAGATATAGTGATACATTTATAGGCTACACATGCCCCATCCCCTTCAACATCACATTAACTTATTTTAGGGCGTAATGTTGAAGACTTTTTTAATAAAATTTTCTCAGTAGTATGCATTATTTGATCTAGGCCCAGTTTGATTTCATGTACAACCACAAAATCAGAAGGGCGATTATTTAATCCACTCAAATCTCAGCATTTCTATCTGAGCAGAGGGGTAGGTTGTAGTCAAATGTATTTTCTCACTCTCTCCATACTATTAATTTATCGCTAAATTCTACGAGACTAAGACAAGCAACCTAATACTAGCTTGTAAAGTGAGAAGGGGACTGTCCAAGACTTAGGTAATCTAGGCCACATCTCTCGTCAATATGTGGGTGGGCTTAGAATTTGAAATTAGGGTCTAACTCGTCACCACAAAACCAACTAAAATAAGGTGAAGACTACCCAAGTCATCTCTAATTGATGTAGGATTCTCAACACCCTCCATACTATAAATGAGGTTAACAGGTAAGCCAACTCTTAGAGGGGTGTGACGATGAATTACAGCAAGCTTTCTGAAGTCACACTGTCAAACAGTGTCACAGCTATATAATATTTTCTCAATCCAATACTTAACTGACACAAGAAGTATGTTGAGTGTGGTTAATACTAATAGCACATAGCAAGATCTTATAAAGCATTACCTTGGCACACTATTATTTGTTGACTCTTCAATCAACTTGACAGCCTCAGACTTTCTGTTAGAATCCAAAATGTACAAGATTTCTGTAAAAGCTGCTCTATGCATCAAAGAATCTGCAAACAATAAAAAAAATTAATATAGAAGCTTGAAATGCAGGTGATGCCACGTAGATAATTATGTTCACTGAGACAACCTTTATGATTGTCAAGGAAAGCATTGTTTGCGTCAAAAAGAGATTTCTCATGCAGTTGACTGCAAGAAAGGAATCAACAGATACGTAAGAATTAAATCATAATCCAACAATAACTGAAAGTAAGAAAAAAGTAAAAAACTAAGGCATCAAGAACCTAATAGTTGGGCGCTCAGCTTCTAAGACACTCCATATCAATTTCTCGCTTTCAGTCTCCGGAGCACTTGTGGATCCCAATTGATGGAAAAATTTAATCTGCAACATATGGACAAATAAATGCCATCAGAAAGAGTTTTTGTACTTTTGCATGTGTTACATGGAGAAAAGATGAAAGAAAAAAGAAAGCAAATTGCATCCTAAACATGAGAATGAAGAAATTGAATAACAGATCAAGAATAGCTTGTGCAAATCCAAAAGTATATTTTCTTTCAGATTACCTAATCTACTGCATGCTTTTCAAATAATTCAGATGATATTTTATATGAAAATATCATTAAAATAACTTTATCCAAATAAAGTGGAATTAATTTGCTCTTTTAGAAGAGATATCATACCAAACAACGATGAGAATCAGGGTGGTCAGCATCCAACCTTAATAACTGCTTCACAGCCTACAACTCCAAAGTTACAGAAAAAATCATATTCAACTGGCATCATATCATAGTCTAACATAATAAAGAAGAAAGCAGTATAAAAAAAATAAAAATTTAAATAATCAGAGCTATAATGACATTAACTGTTTACAAATAATAGATCTCTGATAGAATAGTCAGAGATATAATGGCATTAATTATTTATTCAATAATATAGCACTGATAGGGCCATGAAGTATGTGTATAGGACAAGGAAAAGAGATGTAAAGAATGTGAAGTTGGGCTGAGAGGATCATTTGTTTTTCCTTATTTTTACCATCCATTGTAATTTCTATTTTTTGTTCAGACTTGTATAGAGGATTCATCCTGTGTTGCTGTTAATACAAATGGATCAATTCCAGTTTCCTTTTCTGTTTGTCTCTATTAAACTCCCTAAAACACTTGTAATGCACTTAAAATAGCAAGGAAAATAACCCTAACTGCTTACAAATGTACTAGTAGCCTGACAAATTTATATAGTAAAAAAAAAAATAGTGCCAAATAAAATAAAGTCACTGGTCTCCTCATACCTGAAAGGCAAGCAAAATCTTCCGTTTCCTTGTATATAATTCAAAAGAGAGCAAATGTGTTTCCAGTGAATCAGGTGAATTCTTCTGCAGTAACTTCAAGTATTTAACAGCTTCAGACAATGGATCTTCAACCTAAGCACAGAAAAACCCACGAGACAGGACTATATCAGTACTAACAATTATAATGACTATAGTAAAAAAACATTATAATATAAAACCTACTGTTTGATAAACCTGACACTTTCATGCATTATACAGATTTCAACAGTTTGATAAATGTCAAGCACTCATATTACAGAATGGTATTTTAACTTGTCAATTCCATATAATACCTATTTGAAAGAAAAGTGCTATTCACAGGGGAACTTGTTACATATTTACATTGTTATAGGATTCAGTCACTAGGTATAGATGGAGGAAAAAGATATACAGACAAGTAAAATTAGAACAATAAAAATTTGAATAATATATGTTAGATGTTTTTGCAGAATACAAAGCACAAATTCCTACCTATGCTAATAGTCTAATACTAGACTCCAAAATCCAAATCCTCATATCAATTAAGGAAACAATTTCAAAAACTAATCCTGAAGAATAATACTCAATTCGATCCCAATTATAACAGACAAAACCAAAAATCATCATAACCAATGAACTCATTTAGTGTTTTATATTGTTAATGTTGTTCTATATATATATATATATATATATATTATATACACACCATTATGGAAAATTGTGAAAATTTAAATACACTCACTAATATTAAAAAGACAAACATTATAAATGAGGTTAGAAAAGTAATAGCCAAACACTTCTTAAAAAATACCCGGAAGAAGATTCCCATTATTATTTTCCTGAGGAAATTTATTCCAAAGAATAATTTTTGAAACCATTGAATAATATAGAACAGGTTTTTTTTTTCATATTGGGTGCGCATTTGTGAAATGCTTCACTTTTGATAATCAATATTATTGGTCTCTGATGATAATATATTTATGATCTTTGTATTTATTGCATATCATATTATATCATGAAAATAGGGATAGTATCTCCTATATTTAGTTGTGTATTTATTGCCTTAAGCCTACATAAAACCAACTCCGTTGTGTAGTACAGACACACGGTTTCACCATATGCCTCTCATTTTCTCTCATTCAACATAGTATGAAAGCCTTTATTTCGATCCTCCTTGAACGATCACGCCTCTATTCCACTTCCGAGTTCCCAACAGTTTCGGAATATAATCATAGTTTCTCTTTTCTAGCGTGACCATTCCTTTTTCTGAAGCTGTCATGTCCGCCCTCAATCGCCACTGCTGCCTCCGTCTGCCGCCTCTGCTGGAAAAGTTTTCCAGCAAGTTTTCCGACACAACCACTTCCATTGTATGTGGAATCTCCCAATCTACACATCCCAGATCCAAGATCCGCCACGTTCATCCCACGCGCAGCTGCCAACAGCCTCGAGCACATGCGCGTTTATCTTCCTTTGGCACAGTGTTTCTGTCGTCCAAATTGGGTTTTTCCTCCTGGTTCCAGATCTGTATTCAGTTTTTTATGACTCACCTTAGCTTGGCAGTTTGTCCCTCTGATGAACCGGCCCCATCTTTGTCCCAGATGTACTTGTCTCGCCTCTCTCCCTAAAGCACACCTTTCTCTTCCCGAAACAGATTCAAGTTTAAATACTTTGGGTCTTCGATATTATTGGTTTGAAGCTTCCAAATGCAGTTTTTTAGAAGAATAGACTTCGCTTTGTTCAATTGTTTGCCATGAATTTCTCTCAGGCTAATGATCAGCCGGCTATTTGGCTAGGCTATATTTATAGCAATTGTCTCTGACTACACATGCATCCCTGAGTTGCTTTTCTAGCCATTTTTATTATTTTGCAATACATTATTTTCTTGTAACAAGCTAAAGCTTAGTGAGCATTAGCTTGAGGAGGAGTATTAGAATATTATAAAATATCTTATACTATCTTTTATATTATATTAGAGTATCTTGAGTTACTTTCTAGGATTAATTTATAATCATAGAGATATCTTAGAATATCTCTCATTATTATTATGATTTGTTACTTATTTAGTTTATGTCTCTCTATAAAGAAAGATTAAAATTGAGTCTTTTGTAATAAAGTCAGCATTAAACTATTATCAATAATATTCAAGCTCTTTTTATTTTCTCTACACATTTTCCCTAAAATCCCACAACTTCAACATAAAAAAAAAATTAATAAAAAATTTTGCCTCTTTCGCTACTGTTTCGTTGCGGGTTTTAGGTAACTGCTTACTGATTTGGCTACTTATGAAGATTTTCTTTGGTGGATAGAGTATAAGATTTTCTTTGGTTTTAGGTAACTGCTTACTGATTATGACTAATTAATAAGATTTTCTTTGGTTTTAGGTAACTGTTTTCTGTTTCGTTGGTGGACAGAGTATTATCAAAACTCCGATTCCGGTGTTTCGGCTACACAACGTGGTAATTCAAATGTTTGCATCTCACCTTCCCTTAGCCTGTGGGTTCTCAATTTTGGTGCATTTGACCACATTACTGGTAGTAAGGCTCTTTTCTCCACTCTCACTACCTCTCGTTATGTACCTAGGATAGGCTTAACCCATGGTTTCAAAACACAATACCAAGGGATTGGCATTGTCCAAATCCCCCCTTCTCTGTTAGTTACATATGTCCTTTATGTGTTTGGATGTCCATTTAATTTAATTTCTATCTGTCGAATGACTCGTTCTCATGACTTTGTTGTCACCTTTACAAATTGCAATGTTACTTTGCAAGATCGAATTTAAGGACGACAAATTGGTGTCTGACGTGAGTCTAATGGTGTCCTTACTATACATGATCAGCTAGGTCATTCGATTCTTCCCAAACTTCAACAGTTAGTACCTAATCTTTCCAAATTATCTAACTTACATTATGAGTCGTGTCAGTTAGGGAAACACACTCGTAGTCATTTCTCTGGTCGAGCCAATAAACGAGCTTTGTCCCCATTTGCTTTAGTTCACTCAAATGTTTGGGGTCATTCTCGTACTATTTCCACTCTTAAGTCTAGATATTTTGTTACATTTATCAATGCATTTTCCCGTTGTACGTGGTTATTTTGAATGAAAAAAGGTATGAATTATTTTCTATCTTTGAGCAATTTTATAAAGAAATTAAAACTCAATTTGGTTTAACTATTCGCACTTTGCACAATAATAATGCATGTGAATATCTATCTGATCAATTTCAAAGATTTATGGCCTCTAATGGCTTTCTTAATCAAACATCTTGTGCTCATACACCTAAACAAAATGGCGTAGCCTAACACAAGAATCGGCATCTTATTGAAAGCACTCGTACTCTCCTTCTTCATGGTAATGTACCATCCCATTTTTGGGGCGAAGTTGTTCTAACGGCGTGTTATCTTATAAATCGCATGCCTTCGCCTGTCCTTGATAACAAAGTCCCTCACTCGATCTTCTTCCCTCGTACTCCTCTTCACTCACTTCCTCCTCGTGTCTTCGGGTCTACATGTTGTCTATAATCTCACTCATGGTTTTGACAAACTTTCAACTCAATCACTAAAATGTGTCTTTCTTGATTATTATCGGTCCCAAAAAGGTTATCATTGTTATTCTCCTACTCTACGACGATGTCTCATATCGATTGATGTCACATTTTTTGAGTTTGTTACATATTATGGGCCGTTCCCTAACCCTCTGTTTGCAACCATCTTGTGGACCCACCAAAGTCTTTTTCACCTCTGATGGCCTTTTTATTGTCACACCTGAACTCCTCATGTGGATCCTCCAATTGTACAACCTCTTCAGACATACCATTGTCGTGAACTACCATCGTTTGTACATGTCCATACCGAGGTCATTCCAGACGCTCCTCCGCCACCACCTCCTCCTTTATTGGATCCAACCCTTGATATTCCAATTGTTATTCATAAAGGTGTACGTCCTACTCGTAACTCATCCTCTCATTACATTGGTTTGAGTTACCATCGTCTTTCTCCTTTGCATTATACTTGCTTGGCTTCCTTGTCTTTTGTTTCTATTCCTAAATCTCCAGGTGAAGCTTTATCCAACCCAGAGTGGAGGCAAGCAATGATTGACGAGATGTGTGCGCTTCATAGTAGTGGTACCTGAGAATCGGTTCCTTTACCATCTGGAAAGTCTTTAGTAGGATGTTGTTGGTTTAATACAATAAAAGTTGGTCATGATGGTAAGATAGATCGCTTTAAAGCTCATTTGGTGGCAAAAGGGTACACTCAAATTATTGGCCTCGATAACAGTGATACTTGAAGAAGAAGTGTATATGGAGCAACCACTTGGGTTTGTTGCTCAAGGGGAGCCCTCTACCATGGTTTGTCAACTTCACGGGTCTCCCTATGATCTTAACCAATCTCCTCGAGCTTGTTTGGCAGATTAAGCACAATAATGCAACAATTTGGTATGATTTGAAGATAAGCCGATCATTCTATGTTTTATCGCCACTCAACCTAAGGGTGCATTTACTTGATTGTCTATGTAGATGATATTGTCATAATTGGTAGTGATCAGCAAGGCTTACTCCAGTTGAAACAACATCTATCTCATCAGTTTCAAACTAAACTTTTTGGCAAGCTCTACTACTTCTTGGGTATTGAGGTAGCCCAATCAAAGGACGGCTTAGTAATTTTACAAAGGAAATATGTCATGGATATTTGGGTTGATACTCCTATGGATCCAAATGTCAAACTTCTACCTAATTATACCTAATTAGAGGGTGTCATTTTCAGATTCAGGGAGATATAGAAGATTGTATGGTAAATTAAACTACCTCACAGTTACCCGTTCAAACATTTCTTTTGCAATCAGTGTAGTAAGCCAATTCTTAAACTCTCCTTGCCAACAACACTGGGATGATGTGATACAAATCTTGAAATACATTAAAGGTGCTTCGGGAAAGGTTTAATTTATGAAAACAGAGGACATACTCAGATAGATGGTTATTCAGATGTCAATTGGACAGGCTGACTCATTGATAGGCAATCCACTTCTGGATATTGTGTACTTGTTGGAGGAAACTTAATTTCTTGGAAGAGTAAGAAACAAAGTGTAGTTACAAGATCCAGCGCTAAAGCTGAATGCAGAGCTATGGCATTAATGACTTGTGACCTCATTTGGTTGAAACAATTACTCAAAGAGCTACAGTTTGAAGAGGCAACACAAATGACATTAATCTGTGATAATCAACCAACATTGCATATTGCCTCTAATCCAGTTTTTCAAGAGAGGACCAAGCATATTGAGATAGATTGTCACTTTGTAAGGGAGAAGATCGAATCAGGCGACATCACAACTAGCTGTGTTAATTCCAATGATCTATTGGCAGATGTCTTCACTAAGTCCTTGAGAGGTACTCGAACCATTTATATATGTAACAAACTTGGTGCATATGACTTATATGCTCCAGCTTGAGGGACAGTGTTGAAAATATATTTATGATCTTGTATTTATTGCATATCATATCATGTAAATAGGGATAGTATCTCCTTTATTTATTTGTGTATTTATTGTTTTGAGCCTATATAAAATTGACTCTGTTGTGTAGTTCAGACACACGGTTTCACCATATATCTCTCTCATTCTCTCATTCAATAGTCTCTAACTTACATAACATCCTTTCGATCAATATTATTGGTCTCTAACTCACATAACATCCATTTACCCGACCCAAACTGTTTTTTTGGGGTTGATCCGAGTTGGGTTGGCCCAACCTATGTACAGCTCTACCTTTGATGTTGTTATATAGTATCTTACCAGATCCAAAATGCCAATATTGAAGGTGACAACTGACAACCACAAGAACGGTCACCTATAATTATTTATCTTCTACATGAATACTAGGAGAAATTTTGTAGTATTTTGTGCATGAAAAAACACAGCTAAATAGGAATCCCAATGGTCATACAAGACATTAAAATTAACCTGCAATAACTTCTCCCCGTGTGGATCAGGATCAACAGGTTTTACATGCCGTTTCCCAGACTTCGATACCCCACTAGCATTTGATTCTTCGTTCTTTTCTTCTGCCTCCTAAAACCAAAATAGAACAAAAGGATAAGTAAATTTAAAGGCTTCACTGTATTAAGTTACTAGAAGCAATGAAAATGACTACTATACTTTCTTAGCTCTTGCTTCTGCTTTTCTTTGCTTCTGTCTCAATTTCTTTTTCTGAGAAGGAAGCAAGTTTGACATATGCTCATCTTCCTCTGCCGTAGACTTTGGGGGGAAATCATGCAACTTAATATAACATCTGTAGCTCAAAGCGATACAATCATAATACTATAAATACATAACCAGAAGCAAACTGCTGTGCTTATATTATTAACTTATGTTATTTATATGAATATTTAGAATAGTCATAGCAATCCTTAAGAAGAGCTGTTAAAGTCACAAACTATAAACCCACCCCAAACTTCAAGCATTAGTCAGAAAACCCTCAGCCACACAAGAACTGTGAAGCAGAGAATGTTAGAAAGAACAAAGGAAAAGAAATTACTAATAACTTCTCATGTGTATTTGTTACGTGAAGGGATTTCAATTCCAACGCATGTACATAACCCATTTACCCAATGAATCGCCAACACTACCAAGCATAACGACTCAAGCAATAAAGCAGCATACCAACGAAACACATGATATTCACCTGATAGCTCCTGCTGCTGCTTTATGAAAATATGCATGTGAGTGCAATTGGTCTTGAAATTTAAGCATTTCAACATAACTACGCAAAGTCATTTTCCTTAAGCAGTATGAATGAAAATCAAATTGGTCCTCAGTAATATCAGCATAATGCTTCTCCACTGCTAAAAATTTCTTGAGAGCCCGTCCAAGATCTCCCTGGCGGAAATGGCTTTCACCCGAGGCAAGCTCATACCTTGCAAATATAGAAGTTACAACAAGCATTAAGAAATTAGGCCGCAATGTAGATTGTATAATGCAGAATATTAATACATCATCGTATACCAACCACATGCATTGCATGTCATGAAGGTTGTTATGTTGCTCCCCATCTTTTGTGAATAACACAGCAATTTTTTCTGCCAAAGCCACCTTGATATCAACAGAATACATACATAAAGCAGTGTCAGATTCACAAAACCAGAGAACCACTCAAATCACTATGAATAATAGCTGATAGATAAATATAAAAACAAAAACCTGATCAGCCTGCAGCATGCGCTTAACGCAATCACTATTAACATAACGATCAGCAAGGTCCATACGCCTTGCTTCATCTGCAAATGCAGCAGCAGCATTCAAATCACCAGCATGCTTCAGTATCCGACTCTGTTACACAACACAAATAGAATTCTTTCAATTTTGTTATTGACTGTTTGACAAAAGCACCCAGAATTTCAATCAGTTTCAATTCATTTTATCCATATGTACTCTACACACAAGGCCCACAAGACACTTAATCATCTGATTTGCTTAGAGTTTCATTTTGCACTCAAGCATAGCAAAGCTTCATTTTGAGTTTTGGAAAGCAGATCCAAATTATTTGACCTCAGCACAGAAGCATTCCATTTAATTTAGATTTTCATGGATGTCAGTTCAATATGCTTTGCATATCTTTTGATTTGATTCGACACTTCACAATACTAGTCAAAACAAATTATAGTGCAATACCGAACCTATTCTACTCGATATGTATTTTTCCCTTCTTGAAATTAATCTATAAAAATTCTTTATCCATAAGTTGGTAATAAAGCCTTTGTAGAAAACATATAACCACCCAGTTATAATATTAGATATCCCAATATTCTCACAGTAAAATAGAATTGAAGTGCTTCCATATGTCATATCATATTTAATATTCAAAAACCATGATTTATTTGTGCAGAAATATCTGAACTTTTCTATTAACGGAAATAACATAAATTATCTGGCATTTGCATTCTGAAAGGAGCATGATAGAAAGCGCACGACAAAAACCCAAAACTAATCAGAAAGAGCTATATCGAGCACAAAAACACACAATTGGACATGCCAGTAACTAATGTAACAATGCTGACAATATGTGTAATACTCACAATGAATGATGGTTTATGTTCTGCGCAAATTATTTGTCAAAGAAATTCTAAAAGTTAATCAGCCAAACCATAATTAAGAATCATTTAATCTGTCATGGTATTTGGTTAACTAGAATATGAAGCTTCATAATATGTATCAGAAGGACGACAAAAAAGAATAACTAATTGAATAACAAGCAGAATGGTGTTCATAAATCTGAGCAAACCTTGACAGAATATAGATCAATGACAGTAGGTGTATGTTCTATAGCCTCATCGATTTTAGAAAGGGAAGTCTCATATTGGCCACGCCTGTCATAATGCTGCACCAGCACAAATTTCTTAGTGAAAGAAGGGGGCTAAATGAATCTAAATACCAAACTGTAGCCACGAACCTGAGCCAAGAAAAACAATGTCCACAAAAGAGTTGAAGGGGCTTCCTTTTCCATACTGTATAAAAGAGAGACAAGACAATGGTTACTTATATAATACAAGAGTACCAACTAGAATGATCATTGCCATTGTTTGACATGGGATAGTTATGTTCATGGTTTCTCTTGGATGGTCTGCTCAAGGATGTTCCACGGGAAATTAAATACTGATCAACAAAAAATATAAGACATGAGTTAACCAAGAGATTTCTTCACTTTCTTCACTCAAGAGTAAACCTAGAGATTTTGAAGATGACCAACATTTTACTCAATTCATGTGTTACAAAAAAAGAAAGTAACTAGTATTTTTTGTTTTGCATAGATCTAACTACTATTTTACCTCCCAGGATATTGGTCTGATGTCCTAATTGAATGCTCTAACTCAAGAATAAGTTGTTCCAAAATGTCTGCCTGGACAAAGAGTAAATAAAATAGGGAAAGAAAAATAAATCAGAATCCGTAACTTTGGCCATCATATCATGATATATACATAATTGCAGAAAATTCAATCATGAAATGTAAGTGATAAAACTGACCTTCCCAGGATGATTGTACAAAGAAGAAAGATCAGAGAACAGAGATGGAACTCCCTAGAGACAACACCGAAAGAAATTTCAATTAATTTTGAAACAACTAGGCAAGGCACATAAAATATGAAAAGGAACTTGGTATTACCTTAGTTAAGAGAGGCCTAATATAATTGTCTGCTGCTTCTCGAAATTTGTCACCTTGTAAAAAATCCAGGGGTATTCTCTGGCAAACAAAAAGATCCACAGAAGAGTGAATTTCATCCAAAACAGTTGTGAACTCCAATAGTACTATGGGTATTCAAACACAGGGTTAAGACATTATGACCACACTTACTAGACTTATGGGTATTCAATTCAAGTTTTATAAACATTTACAATCAAGCATGAAACATTGAAATTCCAGCCTCCAAAAACACTATCAGCAACACACAAATACTTATATATTACAAACACCATTTCCAGATAAAAGCAAGTACTGAAAATGTCTTCAATGGATAATGTAGAAAATTATTACTGATGTGTTAAGATTTTAAGGCAAGATATTATACAAAAGGTATAAATGACTAGCAATAACAACAATGACTGCATTACCTTAACTGCAGAAGACCACTTATATTGCTGCCCAAGTGTTTCATACAAGGAAACTAACCGATCTATTTGATCAGGAGAGTACTTCCCATCTTCTAAATACAATCCAACACACTTTTGGAGACCCTCATAGTATCTGATAATGAAATCATGAACTAACATTTAGCTTCTACAAGTATAATAGAAATAAGCATTTATGGTAGACAATTCGAATACAAAAATAGATAGTTTATCATACCAACGAGAGACAAAAAAGAAAAAAGCAACTGAAGCAAAAAATGTACTCCCTTCAATTTATACAGGTAGCCAATGAAAAATATCTAAACTAATTTCTCTGAAAAATTAAGACAAGATGAGCTTTATCCTAATCTACCTTTCAGTAGAACCCACCTTCCCACTTGTAAAACATCGGGTAAACAATGAATACACACAACCACAAGTACCCAATAAAGTTCCCGGTTCCAAAAAGTCAGAATATCAACAACAAAAAGAGCATGCCAGTATAAACTTATAAAAACTGGAGGCACTGATAAACAAAGGGAACTACAATTTCAAGTAGGGAATTGGGTGTACTTGAAGGCTCAATCATACAGGTGGAGATCCTTGGCTCCAACAATAAAAAATGAAACATTGATCCCTAGGTACTACGGTCCTTAGTCCTTTCCAAAATCAGGACAGAATTGGAGAAGTGGCCTAAAATCTTCAAAATAAGCACAAAAGCGCGTGATGGAAGATGGACAAAACCAATCAAAGATAAAATGTCATGACATGTCAAAAGAATGATCAATTGAAATACTTGAACCTAAGTATTCTTTACTACCTATAATTATCAGGATTCATGGAAAGTAATGCCCTGTACAGCGATTCTGCTTCTACTAAATGGCCAAGCTTCACTACAAGTGAAACCTCTTGCTCTTTAACTGCAAGTTTATCAACCTGAAGAGACGTTATCAGAAACAAGTTATTGTATTATGGATAATAGGTTAAATTATAAATTACCCAGGTCAATAAAGCATACATACAATATTTGATTCTTTTTGGCGCAACTCTTCAAGAGCTCTCTCAAGAAATCCGCATTCCTCCAACAAAGAGATCTGAGCAATAATATTTGGTACAGAAAAGTATTTTCACAAAAAAATTAATAAAATAAATCAGCATTCAAACCATACAATGTTTCATTATATATTTTATCAAAATCTGTTTTTCAAGAATCAGCCTATCCACATACATGTTAAGACTGCCTACATGGATCCAAACCTCCTCTAGACCCCACCACCACAGCAGCTGTAAATCACCAAGGTGCTCTTTTTATTTTTACAATCACAATTTTGGATCAATGATTGACACACACAGTCAGATTATCAGATCACTAAATTGCTGATTCAGCAGTCTGGTAAGCAACCAACCCACAATGCACAAACCATCCATATCACTTGGTTTGATAGAAAAATGGTTAACATTTCTATATAGACTGGCAAGACAGCTGGGTCACCAAATTTTCAGTCCATGTTTTACATTATTAGGTTCAACCATAGACTTCAAGGTCAAAAGGCAAGTTACCACTGATCCTTTCATACTGTTTTTAGAAGTTACCAGTTATATGAAAACTTTTGATGTGCAATGAATAAAGTTAATTATGCTAAAAGTGATATCGGACACCAAATATCAGAATAAGCACTGTGCATTAAATAAGAAACAGATGCAGACATTCTGTCAAAGGATAACCTTATATAAAAGCATTTCCCCATGCTCACACCGTTCATTATCTGGAGGAATATCATTTTCTAAAGTCCCTTCATATGCTTCCAAAATCTCCACAGCCTTGGACGCACTGTTACACATTCAAAAGGTCTACTGAATAATAAAATATACTACTGAAATGACCCACGGGTTCAGAGTAGACTTCATAAATAAAGAAAATGAAGGAGTCTGCAGAGGCAAATATATCATTTGGCAGCAATAAAAATTATTCTATGACAAGCTCCTCAAATTATTTTCTGATCACTATGTACCAAAACCAGATTTAATAAAAGAAAATTGCATAAATAACAGTAAATAGAGACTTACAAGAAAACCAGAATTATTATTTGTGAAAATAAAAGTGTTTCTATGTGTATTAACTTAGCACCAAGTTGAGAGCTCAAGGTCATATCTGTGTAGACCCCATTAAGATATAAAGGAAAAAGATAGCATCTATCAACTAGCTAACAGCTCACATGGAACTACTCCTAGACTTTCAAGATCGGGATGTCCTTGATATGTGGAGGGTTCAATCCCTTCCCTCCTTTTGACACCCACCTAGTTCCGATCTTTGGGTCCTCCTATATTAACTTAAAATAAGGAAACTCTTGCAAATAATCACACAACTGCCACTTACATTCTTTATTAAAAAGAAGGACTGAAAAATAAGTACAACAGAGGCAAACTGCCAAATGCATATATAAAGAAAAGGACGCCAAAGATTCAGGAAAAATGTTGGGGGGAGAACCGTTCCAAGACCATCATGCTACAACGAATTTGCATAGATGCAGTTTAAGCCATCAATAATTGGGGAAAATCAACAAAAATACATATCATACTTCGAGTTTAAATGGTGGGCAACAGAAAAGCCAATCCAGTTCATGCGATGATTGGGCTTAAGAGTCAAAAGCTGTTGTCTAGTCTCAACAAAGCCAGATAAATCTCTCATCTGAGCCTGTCAATGGAGAGTACAAAAAACTATCAAAAAGTAGGCCAAATTACATTATAAAAAAGAATCACCGGTGATATACTCATGCATATTTATTTCATAAGTGATGGATACACAGTACAAGAACAGAGCATTCATTTGATCCAGTTCATGATGAGCTATATGAAAACTAGCAACCCTAATATAATAATTAATAATAATGTAGAATATTCCTAGGAAAAGCTCTCAGCTTTTTGCTTTATTGCAAAGTGGGACATTTGTCATAGCCTACTTGGATAATGGACAACATTCACATCTTTTGAAGAATAACTGACATCAAAATCTTCTCTTTTGCTACAAAGGAAGTATAATTGACACATGAAATGTTCCATATCCAATAAGCTATAACATCAATTAAATTTTTGCGTGCAAGTATATACATGAGCTACAACTCAATTTGCTAGTAAGGCTAAATTATAATCCATAGGAGGACTTATGTAGGTTGTACTTATAATCTTAGTGCTTGTTGAGATTTCTTCTCCTTATCTCCTTCCTTGTATGTGCTAGATTACTACACCTGAATATGAAAATTAGGTAAAAGCTGCATATAGATGATTCAAATGTTCGAATTAAAGGATTTAACTTTGTATTTCTGCAATTTGAATCAGAGGCTGAGAATCGATTTCTCAAGCATCCAGTTTAGTCTAAAATCAGTTTTCTCAAGTTGGGATCAGAGCCACTGTTAGTTGGGCCTGATAAAACCCTAAAACCTAAAAACAAAAGCCCTAGTCCTAGAAATTGGATATCATTTGAAAATTGGGCTCAAGCTTTCTCTCATATGTTGTAGCAGATTTTGTAAGAACAAAAACAAACCAACAGTTTGTGATGAATGGATTGCCACAAAAAAGAGAGCAATTGTGCATCAGCTTTCTTCCACTGCCCTCTGGGCATGGTTTAGCAGACTTAGTATAGCCCTTAATAATCTGCAAGAACCAAAATGAAGTAGACCATTCTGTGATTTACAAACATTATTTCCTAATCGGTGTATTTATTTTATGTACATGGCATTGTTATTGTGTGAGATGATTGTGATGGCATTAAACACCTTAAGCAACTCTTCTTCCAAAACTTTCAAGTCAAAGACTTGAAGGGACTGCATTACTTTCCTGAACTAGAAGCAGGCTCAATCAAAATCAGGTATTGTCATATCTTACAAGAAGTGTTCTTTAAATATTTTGGTGAGGGTCAGGATGAGACGTAAGCTGATCGATCCTCCTATGGATCCTGTTGAAGTTGTGGGATTTTAGAGAAAAAGATGAGAGAAAATAATAAGGGTTTGAATATTATTGATAATAGTTTTATGATAACTTGATTACAAAAGACTCAATACTAATCTCTATTTATAGATAAACATAGACTCAATCCTAAATCAGGAACAAATCCTAATAATAATGAGAGATATTCTAAGATATCTCTATGATTATAAATTGATCCTAGTAAATAACTCAAGATACTCTAATATAATATAAAAGATATTATAAAATATTTTCTAATATTCTAACACTCCCCCTCAAGCTAAAGCTTACTAAGCTTTAGCTTGTTACAAGAAAATAATGTTTTGCTCTGCAAAATAATAAAAAGGATGGAAAGGCAACTCAGGGATGCAGGTGAAGTCGGAGAGAATTGCTATAAATATAGCCTAGCCAGATAGCCGGAATGATCATCAGCATGAGAGAAATCCATGGCAAGCAATTGAACAAAGCAAGGTCCGTTCTTCTAAAAAACTACATTTGGAAGTTTCAAACCAATAATATCGGAGACTCAAAATATTTAAACTGGAATATGCTTCAAGGAGAGAGCAGCATGCTTCAAGGAGAGAAAGGCAAGGCCAGTACATCTGGGACAAAGATGGGGCCAGTGCATCTGGGACAAATTGCCAAGATGAAGTGAGTCGTGAAAATAAAAGACATCGTCAGAATAACCATCAACGAAAGAAGAAGTCATCACTAATATGGTTCATCTGTGGAAAAAGGGATACCACCAGAATGATCATCGGTGGGAATAGAAGCCACTATTATAATCTATTAGTAAGAACTAAATTGCATGACAAACACTGAAGAAGAAGCAGCGCGACTCTAACGAAACGAAGTCATGATCGATCAACGGAATAAGAAAATGCGTCCAAAACAGGAGAGATAACGGCTGTTTGAACAATGACACATATTTTTGTTGATCAAAATTGGAGAGTAAGGGCAGATCTGAAACCATCGAAGAGAGAATAATCGTGCACCAAGAAAAATCCCATCAATTGAATTGCAAATCTTCCAAACCTATCAACTAAGAGCCCACTCATAAGGGCTGCAACAGCTGCCACGGCTGTGACATTATTTGTGAGATAAGATCGATCGAATTGAGACGCCACCACCTTATAAGTGTCCGTTGAATTGTCATAGCCAAACTTGAAGTTGAAATTTTCTTGAAACAAGTAATATTGAAGTGGAGAGTTGAGTTGGCAGAATCGTGAAAATACCCAATTTTTGGAGACAGTGTCCTTGTGGCTGGGTTCCATATACGGAGCCAGTAATCTTGATATGCATCGGTGGAAGAATAACCGGTCAAACAGATCAATCCATTGCAGGAACCATCACTTTGGTGAGCGTCGGCAAATTCTGATAATGGATGCCGATTCATTAGTGTGAAGAGCTTGTTTCGTGTTGCTAATCTCTTGGGGTGCAATTTCACGAACACAGGATCGGAGATGAGGGCTCTCCAAGACTTACTCACGCGCCTCAATCGTACAAGAGATTTCACGGATAGTAAGGAAAGGACCACCGGCGACGGAGTCATACACGTGGCTGATTGTACATCCATGTTTGCCGTTCTGCTTGAAACCCTAATAACAAAACACCTACGCGAGAGAGAAGAATTGCAAATCCGTTTGGGGCTTTTATCGGTTGGTTTTAGGGTAGAAAATATTAGTTAATCAAAAACCAGAGAGCTTATGTGTTTAAATAGACTAAAAATAAACCCGCCGGTGATCGGAATGGATAAGGGATACGGCGGAAAAACTTAAACTTTTTTGGTTTTTTTTTTTTTAGGGCAGAGGGTTGTTTGTCGGAAACTGGCAGTGACGGCGGCAGTAGCGAACTGGACGGAAAACGAGTGAAACCGGTGTTGGAATATAACACGATGGTGGTTTGAAAAAGGAATGTTCACGTCGAAAAAAAGAGAAACTATGATTATATTCCCTAACCGTTGGGAACTCGACAGTGGAATAGAGGAGGGATCATTCAAGGAGGATCGAAATAGGCTCTAGATACTATGTTGAAGTTGTGGGATTTTAGAGAAAAAGATGAGAGAAAATAATAAGGGTTTGAATATTATTGATAATAGTTTTATGATAACTTGATTACAAAAGACTCAATACTAATCTCTATTTATAGATAAACATAGACTCAATCCTAAATCAGGAACAAATCCTAATAATAATGAGAGATATTCTAAGATATCTCTATGATTATAAATTGATCCTAGTAAATAACTCAAGATACTCTAATATAATATAAAAGATATTATAAGATATTTTCTAATATTCTAACAGATCCAAATGTAATTCTTATGTAAACCTGGGAGAATCCTATTTTGACCCAGGAAGATATTGAAGGCTAATGAGGAACTGAATTATCTCATAGTGACTAAGATGTAACATATCCTTTACGCAATGCAATGTCTTTAGAAACTCTTAAGCCATATGTCATTAGAAATATCTCCATCCAACCCATCGCTTAGTCACTTTTTGTTCAGTCACAAGTCTCAGATGACTTCTGACCAAAACCTACTATACTTATGAAATGTACAAAAGCCAAAACAAAGATGTATCTACAAATCGAACTAAGTATTGGTACTATAACCAATGTCTAAGTTAAATCCATTGCACTGTGTGTGTGTGTGTTGAAACTTGAAATACTTTCTGAGTGCATATCAACTATAAAGAAGCACTTAAAGGTAAAAAGCATTTAAGATGGTACCTGTAAGAGTGATAAGTCACGCAGAATTTCAATATTGTCAGGATCTATTCTCAGTGCATTTCGATAGCACTTGATTGCCTCCCTGTATTCTCTGTCTGACCGATAAAGGAGACCAAAAACATGCCAGCAAACATGACTTTTAAGGTCATTCTGTACCGGAACAATATTAAAGCCACATCACTTGAGAAACAATGGTCAAAAGATTAATGAACCAGGTAAAATAAAAAACAATGACAGACCTTCAATCCTTGACGAACAAGTTCATATGCTTCAGACTTACGATCCATGCAATTTAATGTCAAACCCTTCATTGATAAAGTTTCTATCATCCAAAAAAAGGAATCAATAGACACATAAGTAAATAAAAATAAAGCATGACCAATGAAGCCAAATATGCTGCAATTGACAGCAAAGAGATGGAAAAAGGGTGGCATTTCTTGCATGATTCAAACAACCTGGGAAGGAAGCATGAGGGTCTATATGGTTTTAGCAAAAACATTTTTTACTTCCAGTTCTTATTTTCACTGTAAATTACAAAAAATTAGACCTTGTTTTACTTTGTTTCTAGTTTTCAAAGTTTTGTATAGGAAACAAGGAAAGCCTATTTCCTGCTTTTTACTATTTCCTATACAAAACTTAAAAAATAGGAAAGAAAATAAAATAAATGTAATATTTTGTAATTAAAAAAGAAGACAAAAAGTTGCTTTAGCAGTTTCGCATACAAAACTATAAAAACAAGAAATGAAACAAAGTGTCATTTATGTAAAGAATAAGAATAAAAGTATGAACAGAGAGACAATTTTGTAATAAAAGGTGAAAAAATGAAATGAAAATAGATAATTTGCAAACTGAAGTACTGAACAGACCCTAATGTCCTGTATGGAAAAGCATATATTAAAAAGGAATTACCAAAAAAAAATGTATACCTCCATGGTCTGGAAATTTTTTCAAAATAGCATCAGCTGCCTTGAGCCCCTTTTTATATTGCTTGGTTTCATATGATTTCTGCAGCATTAAGAACAAGGACAAATGACCTCATCATACAACTAATCCATCACCTCAAAAAGAAAGTAACATTTCACTCATAAATATCCTAAAGATAAGTTAATCAAATTGTAATCACACAAGCTTTTGAGCAACAAATGAACATTATAACATACATAAAACTAAATTTCAAAAGAAACCACTGCAACAAAGCTAGTCCCTTAAGGAGTGAAAAAGCCAAACCATTTTCCTCTTTTCAGTTTTAATCCCTTGCGGAAGTAATAGCTATTCCCAAAATTTATTTTCACCACTCGCAGCAGTGCCAAGTGATTAAGTCAGCTAGTAGTCCACACACACACACACACATTGATAAAATAAAAATCATCCAGTCATTCTGATACTGTGATCCATAGTGTTATCAATGGTTGTCATGGCTGATTGCATTGGCAATTTTTAACTGACCTATCACTAATATTCTATAGTACCAAATTATTTCCAATACCGATAACTGAAATTCTAAAGTATATCAAATTAACTCAATTTATAACACACTTTGATATCAAATCAAACTTCCAATAACTTAAATTCTAAAGCACTCAATTTCTTCCCAATCAAAATCCATTGAAACTCCATGCAATAAGTCAATAACTTAATTACAACCACCAAAAAAAAAACTAAATAATTTAACCAAACATCCCTATTCTCCTTCCTTTAAAATTCCTTCCTTGTTTTCAACACCAAAAGGTCCAAAACAAGATAATAAGGACTATGCACGGCTAGTGTAAAATTATTTTACACAGACAACCAATCACACAATGACAACATATTACACATCAAATAAAAAACTGAAAAGGGAAGTTAAACATATCTTTGAAATGTTCGCAAATTGTGATTGGATGTCAATGTAAAATAACTTTACACCGAAAGTGCATAGTCCTTAATCTCCCAAAACAAAAACTATTGTCTATGATTGAAAAGGGAAAAACAAAGAGCACAATGAATCCAACGAACTAAAACTTCAAAATACCAAATTATCAATTAGCTAGCTCAGTGACAAAGAGTTTAGCCTTGTAAGTTCAAGGTATCCAACTCAAATCCCTCAGGGACAATTGTAAAATGGTAATTAGTGTCACTTTGATAAAAAAAAAATAAATAAATAAAAAAAAAAAAATTCCTTCTCCAATTTTAAAAAATAAAAATAATCCCCGAAGACTTTAACTTCCATGCTAAATATCACAAATTACAAAAACTAAATTCAACCTAGAATCTCAAACTATCCTTATTTCAGATTCCATTAGATTCTCAGTTATTAAAAGATAGCGTAAAAACTGAGAACAAAGCAGAATCTAGGGTTTAAAGAAGTAAAAGCAATCGAGTGAACAAGAAACAGTGAATATAGTTGAATCGAGTAACAATAAGCAAACAGGAATAGCGAAAATAGAGAGAGAGTGAGAATGAAAGCTTACAACAATAAGCTTGAAGAGATTGGCCTCTTTAGGAGGCAATGAAGCACCCATTGTTGTTGTTGCAGAGAGATGAGAGATAGAAGGAGAATGAATATGATAGGGTTGCGAGAGAGAGAGAGAGAGAAGGGTTTTTGTTTGTGTGCTGCAAAATTGAAAAATGTAACCCTACTATACTGTGAATTCAACAAGTGAAAGGGGAAGAAAAGCGTGCGTGAGTTTCTTTCTTAAAACCTGGTAATTACTATATCATTTCGTTAATTAATTAATAAAATACCCGCTGAAAAAAGAGAATCCTAAGAATAGCTAAATTGTCTTCAAATTGAAAGCCTAAATTAAATTAATTTTTTAATTTTATAAATTGTGTATTCTTAAGAGTATAAAATAATAATTAAAATAGTTTTTATTTAAATTTTTATTTTTAAAAATTATAATGTGATATGTTAATTGAATATTTGATCTGTCTATGATTATATTATATCAATATAATCATAACGTAGATTAATTTTCTTAAAACATTTAGGACCCCTTCCTAACACTTTGTTTGATGCAGCCATCGGATATGATACGCTAATCAAATTTTTTAAATAATGAGGTTGCAGCCGCATTATCTTATCCTTAATTTGAGTTAGGATAAAATAATCCGTTCTCAACCGGATATGATTGTTCGCGTTTCTCTCTTCCTCTAGCCTCAACGAGTAGTGTTCGAGTCTCCCTGTGGCACTCTTCCATTTTTTTTATTTTGTTTTCTTATTTATTTTATTCTATAATAATATAAAAAATTGATGAAAAATAATAATTATTTTCTTTTCGAGATAATGTTATGATAGTAAGGGCTTGTTTGATTGTGTTTTACTTTTTAGTTTTTGAAAACTATTTTATAAATAAATTTTAAAAAATTGTTTTTAAAAAAAAAAATTTAAAAAAATTGTTTGCTAACTTTAATTTTTAAAACAGTATTTGACTAGAGAATTAAAAAAACTGAAAAATAAAAAGTAAAACACCATTTATCTGTTTTGCTTTTTTAGTTTTAAAAAGTATAATATTAAAAATAGTTTTACAAAATAGTTTTTAAAAACAAGTAATCCAAACAAATTGTTTAGTTTTTAAATTTTAAAATACTAAAATTACTTCATAAATTATTTACATTTTTATGATAGTGAGTCATTATTCAATTGTGATAGATAGAGAAATCACAATTTTTATGATAGTGAGTCATTCTTCAATTGTGATGGATAGAGAAATCACAATTTTTTCAAGTATATAAAATTACTTCATAAATTATTTACATTTTTTTTAGCATTTTTGTTTATTTATAAAAAATTATATGAATGTTATTTTGAAAGAAAAAAAATTAAATAGATTATAAGGACAAATTCGTCATTTTATCAAAATATAAATCATATCATCTTGTTATCCGTTGTGTATCAAACACTGAATAGGATAAACTAATTTTATCAAGTTTGTTATCATGTGCACATCAAACACAGTACATGATAACTCTTTATCCTACCCATATCCTATCCTGTATCTATCCTACTTCTTATCCTATCATGTGTCTATCCTATCCGGTCCATCAAAAGAGCCCTTAAATTTTTTATGGATTAATTTATACATAATTAGTTTATGCACAATTACAATTTCCAATAAATTTATCTTTAAGATGACAAAGTTTTATCGGCAAATTTGTTCTCGAGAAAATAACATGGTGTGGGATCAACATGGATAAACCATGTATTCAATTACACTACCCCTTCAAAATATTTAACGAAAAAAATTTATTGAATGACTATTTTAACTGATATTTTACAGCTCCAGAACTGTATTTGTCAATTCACAAAATTTGAAAATAATTTGACAGACGCTTACAATTTCAATGATGAATTTACATATTTATTCAAAGAAAATCATAAGGAAAAATAAATTTCTTTTTACCATGTTATAAAGTTTTTATTATAATGTATGTTAGGTATATAAAGAGGATTATCTCCTCCTAATTAAAATTTGTAAAATGTGTTTCTCATACAAGAGACTTTATCAACTCATTGTCATCTCTTCAAGAGGTTCAAGTCTTTTACCACTTGGATCGATTTATTTTTAGTAGGAAAAACAAATTTGAGAAAATAGATTGTACACATTGTGAATATGCACCTTTGATTTTATTATCTCACTAAAAATTTATAATTATTATCAATAAATAACCACTCAATCAACGGTGTATGATTGGTTGTTAGTGTAAAAAAATTTACACCGATAGTGTATGGTCATTAAACCAACAATTTTTTTGACTAAAAAACGATATTTATTCATTCAAATTTGTAGAAATTACATTGATCGAGAACAATACAATTCAAAATCACTAAAATCGAAAATGATTAATCTACAAACAAACTCACAACATCCAAGTTAATAGCAAAATGTCTACAGTAATGGCAAAGTCTACAAGTGTCTGAAATATACATGTCTTCGGAGTTGTGACGCTGACGACACTAAAGTCATTGATTGAATCTGAATTTGCACATGATCGAAGTTAATCTGTCAATCTAAACCAAACAAATATCGCACAAAGATGGGAAAATAAATGTTGCACCAAGATGGAAAAATCTAAATATTTGTGAAAAACTCTTATTTAATTGAAAGAAAGAATAAAAAAAAAACAAGTTGGAGGGGTGATTTCAAGCCTAAAAATGTCTTACACCACCTCTCTAATGGATAGATGAAGAAGAGTCAAAAATAAGAGAGAAATTATTCTGCAGACAATTTTTTTCAAACTAAAAAAAAAAGATATTGGTGTTTTGGCACGAGTCCGCGTTATAAAGTTTTTATTATAATGTATGTTAGGTATATAAAGAGGATTATCTCCTCCTAATTAAAATTTGTAAAATGTGTTTCTCATACAAGAGACTTTATCAACTCATTGTCATCTCTTCAAGAGGTTCAAGTCTTTTACCACTTAGATCGATTTATTTTTAGTAGGAAAAACAAATTTGAGAAAATAGATTGTACACATTGTGAATATGCACCTTTGATTTTATTATCTCACTAAAAATTTATAATTATTATCAATAAATAACCACTCAATCAACGGTGTATGATTGGTTGTTAGTGTAAAAAAATTTACACCGATAGTGTATGGTCATTAAACCAACAATTTTTTTGATTAAAAAACGATATTCATTCATTCAAATTTGTAGAAATTACATTGATCGAGAACAATACAATTCAAAATCACTAAAACCGAAAATGATTAATCTACAAACAAACTCACAACATCCAAGTTAATAGCAAAATGTCTACAGTAATGGCAAAGTCTACAAGTGTCTGAAATATACATGTCTTCGGAGTTGTGACGCTGACGACACTAAAGTCATTGATTGAATCTGAATTTGCACATGATCGAAGTTAATCTGTCAATCTAAACCAAACAAATATCGCACAAAGATGGGAAAATAAATGTTGCACCAAGATGGAAAAATCTAAATATTTGTGAAAAACTCTTATTTAATTGAAAGAAAGAATAAAAAAAAAACAAGTTGGAGGGGTGATTTCAAGCCTAAAAATGTCTTACACCACCTCTCTAATGGATAGATGAAGAAGAGTCAAAAATAAGAGAGAAATTATTCTGCAGACAATTTTTTTCAAACTAAAAAAAAAAGATATTGGTGTTTTGGCACGAGTCCGCGTTATAAAGTTTTTATTATAATGTATGTTAGGTATATAAAGAGGATTATCTCCTCCTAATTAAAATTTGTAAAATGTGTTTCTCATACAAGAGACTTTATCAACTCATTGTCATCTCTTCAAGAGGTTCAAGTCTTTTACCACTTAGATCGATTTATTTTTAGTAGGAAAAACAAATTTGAGAAAATAGATTGTACACATTGTGAATATGCACCTTTGATTTTATTATCTCACTAAAAATTTATAATTATTATCAATAAATAACCACTCAATCAACGGTGTATGATTGGTTGTTAGTGTAAAAAAATTTACACCGATAGTGTATGGTCATTAAACCAACAATTTTTTTGATTAAAAAACGATATTCATTCATTCAAATTTGTAGAAATTACATTGATCGAGAACAATACAATTCAAAATCACTAAAACCGAAAATGATTAATCTACAAACAAACTCACAACATCCAAGTTAATAGCAAAATGTCTACAGTAATGGCAAAGTCTACAAGTGTCTGAAATATACATGTCTTCGGAGTTGTGACGCTGACGACACTAAAGTCATTGATTGAATCTGAATTTGCACATGATCGAAGTTAATCTGTCAATCTAAACCAAACAAATATCGCACAAAGATGGGAAAATAAATGTTGCACCAAGATGGAAAAATCTAAATATTTGTGAAAAACTCTTATTTAATTGAAAGAAAGAATAAAAAAAAAACAAGTTGGAGGGGTGATTTCAAGCCTAAAAATGTCTTACACCACCTCTCTAATGGATAGATGAAGAAGAGTCAAAAATAAGAGAGAAATTATTCTGCAGACAATTTTTTTCAAACTAAAAAAAAAAGATATTGGTGTTTTGGCACGAGTCCGCGTTATAAAGTTTTTATTATAATGTATGTTAGGTATATAAAGAGGATTATCTCCTCCTAATTAAAATTTGTAAAATGTGTTTCTCATACAAAAGACTTTATCAACTCATTGTCATCTCTTCAAGAGGTTCAAGTCTTTTACCACTTGGATCGATTTATTTTTAGTAGGAAAAACAAATTTGAGAAAATAGATTGTACACATTGTGAATATGCACCTTTGATTTTATTATCTCACTAAAAATTTATAATTATTATCAATAAATAACCACTCAATCAACGGTGTATGATTGGTTGTTAGTGTAAAAAAATTTACACCGATAGTGTATGGTCATTAAACCAACAATTTTTTTGACTAAAAAACGATATTCATTCATTCAAATTTGTAGAAATTACATTGATCGAGAACAATACAATTCAAAATCACTAAAACCGAAAATGATTAATCTACAAACAAACTCACAACATCCAAGTTAATAGCAAAATGTCCAGTAATGGCAAAGTCTACAAGTGTCTGAAATATACATGTCTTCGGAGTTGTGACGCTGACGACACTAAAGTCATTGATTGAATCTGAATTTGCACATGATCGAAGTTAATCTGTCAATCTAAACCAAACAAATATCGCACAAAGATGGGAAAATAAATGTTGCACCAAGATGGAAAAATCTAAATATATGTGAAAAACTCTTATTTAATTGAAAGAAAGAATAAAAAAAAAACAAGTTGGAGGGGTGATTTCAAGCCTAAAAATGTCTTACACCACCTATCTAATGGATAGATGAAGAAGAGTCAAAAATAAGAGAAAGAAATTATTCTGCAGACAATTTTTTTCAAACTAAAAAAAAAGATATTGGTGTTTTGGCACGAGTCCGCGTTGTCTCGTAAATTAAAGAGTTTAACTTAATACTGTAACGCCTAAAATTTAATTATGAATCTAAAAAAAGAAATTGTACACAATGCAGATGAAACTGAAATTTTCAATTCAAAAATATCTAAGTGCTTAAAAATAAATAAATAGAAATTCTTTTGTAAATTTTTGAAATAACTTAGAATGCTAAAATATTTACAAACTTTAAAACAACTTTCAAGTAACACTTAATTAAACTATGACTCTAATCTAGACTCAAGACCTGATTCGACTTCGACTCATGACATTGAAGGACTGGTGAGCAATTTGGATACTCCTCACACTTTCAACATTTACCTGTTACCTGGAAAACACCACCCTCAACATAGTGAGCATAAAACTCGGTAACATAAATTTAATAAAAACAATTATAGATGTTTCTCACTCATGCCAGTGTGTTAAGCATATTAGAGTAAAGACAAGAATTAATGAATAACCTCAGTATTATTATTATTGAAAATTCAATTGTTTACAAAAACAGAATCTGAGTTATATAGATGGTGTAGGTAGACCCATCTAACTAATTGTGAAAACAGAAAAATAACTAAGTCCTAATAAGTCTCTAACAACTTAACAAAATTTTGATTAAAGACTAACTCAAATTAAGGGACTAAGTATTATCTAATACCATCCCACAAGTTGGAGCACATATGTCAATTAAGGCCAGCTTGGAAATAAAATAATGGAATGGACTTGGATCCAATGCCTTTAGTAAAAATGTCGGCCAACTGTTGAGATGATTTAATAGGAGGAAGATGGAACAATTTTTGTTGAAGTTTTTCACGGACCAAGTGACAATCAAGCTCGATGTGCTTGGTCCGTTCAAGAAATGAGTTGTTAGCCGCTATATGCCTTGTTGTTTGACTATCACAATATAGTAAAGCAGAATTGACAAGGTCAACTTTTAGATCAGTGAGTAAATTAGTCAGCCATTGTATTTCACATATTGTAGTGGTCATGGCTCTATACTCGGCTTCTGAGAGTCCCCAAGAAATATGCAAAACCCGCTTACTGATCTGCGTGTATCAGGGCAGGTTGCCCAGTCTGAGTCAGAAAATGCCTTAAGTTGGAGGGCAGAATTTGCAAACAGAAAAATGCCCAATGCAGGAGAATAATTGAGATATTTTAATACTCTTGTAGCTGACTCATAGTGAAGATTTGAAGGAGAATTCATATGTTGACTGAGTTGTTGTACAGAAAACTGATATTTGGCCTTATGTTTGTTAGGTAAATGAGCTTGTTGATTAGTCGTTGATAGATGGATGGATCTTGCATAGGGGTACCATTGGCGCTGCAGAGTTTAGTGTCTTTCATCATGGGAGTGTTGGCAGGTTTGGCTACAAGCAAACCGGTGTCAAAAATAAATCTAGAGTGTATTTTCTTTGACATATATGGATTCCTTGTTTAGATCTGGCCACTTCAAGTTCGAGGAACTACTTTAAGTCTTCCAAATCCTTAATGCAGACGACAATTTTGCAAACCATTGTCTACTAGATTGCTTTAATCCATAGAGAGATTTCAAAAGTTTGCAAACATGATTAGGTTTGTTAGATGAAATGCCATGAGGCAATTCTATAAAAACCTCCTCATCTAACTCGCCATGTAAAAAGGCATTGTGTATGTCTAGTTGATGCAAAAACCAATTTTGAGAAGAAGCAGTAGCAAGGAGTAATATTATTGTAGTTAATTTCGCAACGGGAGAAAAAGTGTCAAAGAAATCAATACCTTCAATTTGAGTAAATCCTTTTGCAACTAAACGCGTTTTACACCTTTCTATTGAACCATCTGAATTGTGTTTGATCTTGTAGACCCACTTGCATCCGATGGGCTTCTTACCATGGGGTAAAGTGGTGATGATCCACGTATTATTTTGTTTTAGGGCATGAAGTTCATCATCCATAGCCTTGACCCAAACATTATGTTGGACAACTTGTTTGTAATGGTATGGTTCAAAGTTACTAGTAATAGCATTCATGTATTTAAAATGATTTGAAGATGTATTTGAGTAAGAAAACATAACAAAAAGAGGATACAAAACATCAGAATTTTTTTGTATAGTAGCATAACATTGATTGTCATTCAAGTAGTCATGAGAGTTCCTTGATCTATTAGACTTTCTAAGAGTTCTAATATCAGGGGAAGTACTACTCCCTGTATCAAAGGAACTATCAACATGGTTATCATTTATAAGGGAATCATTAATATGCAAATCAGTATGAGGAGCATGATTAATAACACGAGCATCAATAAAAAGAAACAATTGATCATGGTGATTGATCAAGTCACTATTGCAAGCAGTGGGTTGATTCACATTGTAAGGAAAATTTGACTCATAGAAAATAACATTTTGAGAAATAAAAGTATCACAATTATGCACCCCAAAAAAAAGTACCCTTTTGTCCCATGTTTATATCCTAAGAAAATGCATTTTCTAGCCCTGGGATCTAACTTAGTTATAGCATTAGTTAATGTTGAAGCAAAAGCAAGATAACCAAAGACCTTTAAATTATTAAAGGTATGGGCAATTTATACAAAAGTTCAAAAGGAGTTTTGTTTTTAAGTACATGGGTGCATGTTCGATTAATTAAAAAAACAACATGATTTAAGGCGAGACCAGAAACATTTAGACAAATGAGCATGGAATAAGAGAGCTCTTGTAACATTTAATATATGTCGATGTTTCCTTTCAACCACTGAGTTTTGTTAAAGGGTTTCTACACAAGGTTTTTGATGTATAATGCCTAAAAAAGCATAAAACGAGGGCATAAGAAACTCTACCCCATTGTCACTCCTTATGGTTTTGATATGTGTAGAAAATTGATTAGAAACATAGGCAATAAAGTTATGAATAAGCGTTCGAGTCTCATATTAGGCACTAAAAGCACCCAAGTATGTCGAGTAAAGTCATCAACAATTGTTAAAAAGTAAGAAAAATCATCCAAAGAAATAGTATTTAAAGGCCCCCATGTGACACCCTAAACCCCAAATAAAAAGAAAAATTTAATTTTATTATTTTTAAAACAATGAAATCCTTCAAAAAAATAAATATATAAAATTCCAAGCATTTTTTTTTTATTAAGGCAAAGAGCATCACGTAATCATAACAGTAATTAACAAAATCCATTTGGAAACACACATACACCAGTTTAATGATAATTGTAAATGTAGTCCCAACCCTATGTCACTATCAGAGCAGAAATTCCCAAAATAAACTATGTTCAAAAATGACTTTAACAAAAAGGTAGAAAATAGAAGTCTTCGAGATAATACGGCTTCCTACACTTCAGGAGCATTAATCTTCACCTGCAGCTTTTGGCTCGTCTGCGTCCATCGCAAACGCCAAACACAAACATCGAGGGGTGAGTTTCGAAATTATGTAACAATATAAAATACACGAGAAGAACACGCAATTAGTCAAACAGTACAATTAAGGAGAACATTCAATAATATAATATCTAAGGTTAATCCGATTCAATCACAATAAAACAGTTACAAGGATAAAATGTTATGCATGTCCTATACTCTATACTTCATCCTTTGGTACCATTCTACTCTGAAGTACTTGGTTAGGAGGCCTGATACTATGCCACTACAAGAGTGGACGGACAATTCATGAATGGTCAAGTCCTCATAGATCCCCTCAACTCAATCCGAGACACATATACGCGACAGTCGGGGTACTCTTGTGTTGCACGGTAGTTCCCGGCCTTAGGGAATAACCCACTAATCCACTTAGGAATTCGCCACTAGATGTACCCCCAAGGTCTATCAGTCTTACCTTACAGTTCGACTGTAGCCCTCCACGATCAGGCTCATTCAGTTGTACTTCCCTGAATCGCTAGGTTTGTCAGACCCTCCCTATATGATGACAAAATAATCCAAACTCCAACATCTACTACACATCTCAGACTTACTCGATCATCACGACTCAATAAATTTCAGTTTGACTTCCCAATATTCATCATTATATATGTATATCAACAATCACAATACAATCTCAATATTATCAATCGCAATAAATAAATAAAAAATCAACAGATAGCACATTCAAATAATTTCACGATTTCAATCAAATAGCATGAACACTCCAATATATATTATTCATACAGTAACAATCAGCATCACATTTCATGAAATCATTCAACGTGCAATCTTGCTATAAATTCACAACAATTCTATAGGTTGCTAAATTATATTTTAGTCCTCACTGTTACCATTCATATATTATTAATTAATTATTATTGCTCAATAGGGCTCGACCGTACGTAGTGAGCCCCGGATGAATATCTGGGAATTTCGGTATTCCCGTTCATCTCACGTTATTTTATATTCATAAAATCGAACCTCATCTCACCCCTTACCTCAATTGAAGATTTCGCCCAACAAACCCGATCTACTAACTTGTCGCGTCTTCGTCGACCCTCGTCTCTAATAGTCCGTGAAAAAAAAAATATAATAAATAAATAAATCAACTCAACGACCAAATACAGATTAATTACTTGCTCCAATAAATTATTAACTAATAATACATAAATAAATTATCTGCTATTGTAATATAATCCAAAATATATTTAATATCATTAAACACACATATTACTATAATTTTATTTTGTTTAAACTAAACATGATAGAAGGACTAAATATTGTGTCTCTGTACATATATATAGCCTTGGATTTTTAAACATATTTTATATATATATATCACATGAACTCAAGTAATAATAATTAATTACAGCTTAGTATTGGTTACACCCAATTTTATATTATAATCAAAATAGATTAATCTTTCCAGTTGCGAAATCAATTAGACTATTTATTATTAACATATAAATTGTAAATTGAAAAAAAATAATAATGAAAACAGGAACTAGAATCTGTCCTATTTGATACTCCGATAATTTTCCAATGATTTCTTTCAGATATAGAAGTTAGAACTATTTCCACCAAAGTAAAAAAAAATGTTGGTGGCCCATATTTTGAAATAAAACTCTTCCAATGTATACAATTATTGGTAATTGTAAATATGTGTAGTTTATATATATTTTAAATATGTGTAGTTTATACAATTATCGGTAATTATAAAACTCTAACCAAAGCTGAATTGTAGTTAACAGATTGATCACAAACAAGAGATGTGTAGTTTATATACTAAAATAAAAATAAAGCTGAATTAAGTAGCATATATATAATGTAATTAAACCACTTCTAATTATAGTTGAAAAAAAAAATGGATTCTTTATATGTAAATTAATTTCAAAATATGTCTAATAATATAATTCAATCATATGCCTAATCTACTATTACTAAAAATGGAAATGAAATAATATACACTTCAATCCTCAATTGCAAATTAAAAATAATTATAAAATAAACCATCAGCATTTTAATCATATTTTGCAAAATAAAAAAAAAAGCTATAAAATACTATCAGCATAACAATCAATCCGATAAAAGGAAGGAATAAGGCAAAATATCTAAACCATATTATCAATTGCACGGTACTAGCCATATGCAGAATTTTAATTTTCAACTATTCTTGTAATTGTTTGACAAGCACAGGGGAGAAAGAATGAGGAATGACATACCTGGTTTGGAATTGAAATTGGAAATTGAATTTTGGGATTGGAATTGGAATTGTGACGTGAATTGGAATTTGCGGCTCCGAACCTATACGTGCTAATCGCTGTTTTCGTAGCACTAGGCTTTCCTTTATATATATATATACTTAGTACTAGCCTAGGTTATTATTATTATATTTATTATTATTATTATTATTATTATTATTATTATTATTATTATTATTATTATTATTATTTCATTCTACTAGTGTTAAAGGTAACAATTAGTGTAGCCACACAAATTCACAAATTCACTCCTTGTTTTAATTTATTTAAATATATATAAATACATGTTTTATTTTATTTTAATTTTCGTAAGTTAATTATAGTTAATATTAATGATTTAAATCAATTACTAAGACAACCACACGATACACACTTAAGAAATTAGAATACATAATAACACTCACATAAAAATAGTAGCGTATCATAATACTATTAAAATAAGATAATGAAAAATTGGGGTGTTACATTTCTCCCCCTGTTGAAGAAATTTCGTCCTCGAAATTTACCTGACGGAAACAGCTCTGGATAAGAATCACGCATTTGACTTTCGACTTCCCACGTAGCACTTTCACCAGTAGCACCTCCCCAGACAACCTTAACCAATGAAATCGTCTTACCCCTTAATTCTTTGATCTTTTGGTCCTCAATCCGTAGCGGTAAGGTCTCAAAAGTTAGATTCTCTTTTATTTGGACCTTGTCTGACTCAATCACATGTGAAGGATCAAAAATGTACTTGCGAAGTTGAGACACGTGAAAGACACTATGAAGATTTGAAAGATATGGAGGCAACGCGATCTGATATGCTACGTTACCAACGCGTTTAAGGATTTGGTAAGGTCCTATAAATCGAGGAGTAAGCTTTCGCATTTTTAATGCCCGACCAACCCCAGTCGTTGGAGTAACTCTCAGAAATACATGATCACCTTCTTGAAATTCGAGATTTTTCCTCCTTTTATCATGGTAACTCTTTTGCCTACTTTGAGATGCTCTCATGTTTTCCTGAATCATTTTTACTTTATCAGTAGTCTGTTGAACAATCTCAGGTCCTAACACAAGGTTATCGCCTGTCTCAAACCAACACAGAGGAGTCCTACACCTTCTCCCATACAACACCTCAAAAGGGGCCATTCCAATACTGGAGTGGAAACTATTGTTATAGGTAAACTCTATAAGTGGCAAAAAGCTATCCCAACTTCCATTTTGTTCCAACACACAAGCTCTCAACAAGTCTTCTAGGGATTGATTAGTTCGTTCAGTCTGACCATCTATTTGTGGGTGGTAGGCTGAACTCATCCTAAGGTTCGTACCTAAAGCGCTCTGTAACCCTTGCCAAAACTTAGAGGTAAACCTGGGGTCTCTATCTGACACTATACTTGATGGGATTCCATGCAACTTCACAATTTCCTTTATGTATATTTCAGCTAAACTTTCCATGGAATAAGTTATGTTTATCGGAATAGAGTGAGCAGATTTAGTTAATCTATCCACAATAACCCAAATACTGTCATACCTTTTTGGAGTTCGAGGTAAGCCTACAACAAAGTCCATAGAGATGGTATCCCATTTCCATTCGGGAATACTCAAAGGTTGCATCGAGCCTGAAGGTTTCTGATGTTCTACCTTAGACTTTTGACAGGTCAAACAAGCGTATACAAACTCTGCAACATCATTTTTCATTCTAGGCCACCAAAATATCTTCTTGAGGTCCTTATACATCTTTGTGGCTCCAGGGTGAATACTTAGACAACTTCTATGTCCTTCCTCTAAGATCAAATTCCTTAATTCATCTACATCGGGTACGCAAATTCTATCCTTAAATCTCAAAATATCATCCTCACCAATTTTAAAATCAGGTTCTCTCCCTTGGTCAATCAACTCTTACTTATCTAAAAGGTGTAAGTCCAACTTCTGACTTTTTTTGATCTCTTCTAACAGCCCACTAGTTACCTTTAACATTCCCAATTTAATACTTTCTGGTGTCACTTCACAAACTAAACTAAGGTCTCTAAACTGTTCCAACAACTCACTATGCTTAACCATTAAAGCGGACACACTCAAAGTCTTCCTACTCAAGGCATCGGCCACTACATTGGCCTTTCCAGGGTGATAGTTAAGCTCAAAATCAAAATCCTTAAGAAATTCCATCCACCTACTTTGTCTCATATTCAACTCCTTCTGGTCAAAAAGGTACTTAAGGCTCTTATGGTCACTGAAAACCTCAAATCTAGATCCATATAAGTAATGTCTCCACATCTTAAGTACAAAAACAACTGCTGCTAGTTCTAAGTCGTGGGTAGGGTAGTTCCTCTCATGAATCTTCAGTTGCCTAGAAGCATACGCTACAACCTTCCCATCCTGCATAAGTAGTCCACCTAATCCTGAACCACACGCATCACAATACACTACAAAAGGTTCACTCTGGTTAGGTAACACTAAGATCGGTGCAGAGGTCAATCGTTTCTTAAGCTCTTGAAAACTATTCTCACAATGGTTGTCCCACACGAACAATTCCCCCTTTCGGGTCAACTTAGTTAAAGGTAAGGCCAACTTGGAGAATCCTTCTATGAATCTACGATAATAACCTGTCAATCCTAGGAAACTCCTAATCTCAGTCACTGACCTAGGTGCTTTCCATTCTAAGACACTCTCTACCTTAGCAGGATCAACAGCTATTCCACCTTTTGAAATTACATGTCCTAGGAAACTCACTTCCTCTAACCAAAATTCACACTTAGACAACTTCGCAAATAATTGTTTCTCCTTAAGGGTTTGCAAGACTATCCTTAAATGCTCACCATGCTCCTCCTTAGTCTTAGAGTACACTAAGATATCATCTATAAACACAACCACAAATGAGTCTAAATAAGGATGAAAGATCCGGTTCATGTAATCCCTAAACACTGCTGGGGCATTAGTCACACCAAAAGGCATAACCAAATACTCATAATGGCCATAACGGGTCCTAAAGGCGGTTTTAGGGATATCAGAAGACTTCACTCGAATCTGATGGTAACCTAATCTCAAATCAATCTTACTAAACACACAAGATCCTTTCAATTGGTCCATAAGGTCATCTATCCTAGGTAGCGGATACTTATTCTTGATTGTCACTTTATTAAGTTGACGATAATCCACACACAACCTCATAGAGCCATCATTCTTCTTAACCAACAACACAGGTGCACCCCATGGTGACACAGTAGGCCTTATAAATTGTTTATCTAAAAGCTCTTCCAATTGCTTCTTAAGCTCAGACAATTCTAAAGGAGACATCCTATACGGTGCCATGGATATGGGTCCAGTACCTGGTACAAGGTCAATGCTAAACTCAATCTCACGCTCTGGTGGTAAACTATTGACATCTTCAGGGAATACTTCAGGGAATTCACACACAATAGGAACATCTCGTATTACCACTTTTTCTTCAAATTCCAATGAGGCTAGGATCATGTATAACTGGGCATCTTCTTTCAAAAGTGCCTTCACTTGGTTGGCAGATATATTTCTAGGCTTCTCCCTCTCTTCTGACTCTAGGAATTCAATGGTTTTACTAAAAAAATCTACGCGGACACGGTTGGCAGATAGCCAGTCCATACCAAGAAACACATCGACCAAACGCAAAGGTAAACACACTAAGTCAACTCGGAAGTCCCTCCCACACACATGGATAGAAATGTCAAGACAAACACTAGAGGTATCAACGGAATCACTAGCTGGGGTATTCACAATCAAATCATACTGCAAACGAGACACAGGTAATCCTAAACGCCTAACACAATCAAGGGACACAAAGGAATGAGTGGCACCACAATAAAATAGTACAAATAAAGGAGTATCACTTATGAGACACGTACCTTGGATCAAGTTGTCTTTCTCAGACGCTCCTGCACCACTGAGGGCAAAGACTCTTCCATTGGATTTAGGTCGGCTGGCTTGGGAACTCTGGTTTCCAGACTGTGGAGTCTTCCTTGGATAGGGGCATGCGGGGCTGATGTGGCCCTGCTGTTGGCAATTAAAACAAGTAACTGCAGCATCCTTGCACTCAAATGTCATATGACCCTGCTTACCACACTTGTGACATCGGATAGGAGTAGTCGGATTGCCATTATTACCGCTGTTGTTGCTCGAGACCTGACTCCTGTTGTTGCCATTCCCGTTACTAACTCCTCGCCCATTGGGGTTTCCTCTACTACTTCCATAACTGTAACTGCTTCCATTTCCTCTCCCGTTACCACTACTATTTCCCCTTCCAACTGAATAACTGTATTGTTGATAATTCAGATGACTTCCAGATTTGCTAGGAGGAAAAGAGTAAGGTTTTCCTCTGTTATGATGCATAGGTCTCTTATCCTTCATGGTTCCAGTGTTTCTGTAATGTGCCTTTTCAGCCCGGCTATCCTCATCATAAATCATACTCTTATTCACTAGGGTAGGAAAATCACGGATCTCTTGCATCCCAACCTACTTCTTGATCTCTGGACTAAGTCCCATTTCAAACTTGATGCACTTAGACTTTTCTCCTGCCTCTCCAACATAGAGTGGGTAGTACCTGGATAACTCCTCAAACTTAGCGGCATACTCCGCTACTGACATATTCCCTTGTTCTAATTTGATAAACTCCATTTCCTTCCTATTGCGAATGTCTTCGGGGAAATACTTGACTAAGAACATGTTTCTGAATACAGTCCAAGTTATTGCAGTCCCTGCATTCTCTAAGCGTTGACGCGCATTATCCCACCAATGTTCAACTTCTTCTGTCAACATAAAGGTTCCCAAATGCACTTTCTGACCTTCGGGACATGCCACTCCTCTGAAAATTTTCTCAACCTCTTGCAACCACTTCTGAGCTCCATCAGGATTATAGTGACCTTCAAACGATGGAGGGTTAGCCTTGTGGAATCGATCCATCACCATGAACTCATTTATTTGCACATTTCCTTGGCCACCACTGTAGGTAGTAGCTTGAGCAACAGCTTGAGCAGCAACCTGTGCAGCTTGATTAGCAGCTTGCGCAGAGGCTTGTGCAGTAGCTTGGGATTCAGCCAAAGCTTGGAGAGCCTGCACTGTAACTCCAGCCATGGACTCTAGAGCCTCAGCAATCGCAGCGTCATTCCTTCCACTAGCCATCACTACCTACATCAATCAGATAAGCCAATCGAATATAGTGAGACACTGACGAGAAGGGAACTAAATTACTTCTATACCACTAACACAATAATGATCATAACAACAACACACAAATAACAGAGTACACAAGGAAACATAGCAAGCACATAACACATTTACGGTCTGATTGGACAGACCAGCTCTGATACCACTAATGTGACACCCTAAACCCCAAATAAAAAAAAATTTTAATTTTATTATTTTTAAAACAATGAAATCCTTCAAAAAAATAAATATATAAAATTCCAAGCATTTTTTTTTATTAAGGCAAAGAGCATCACGTAATCATAACAGTAATTAACAAAATCCATTTGGAAACACACATACACCAGTTTAATGATAATTGTAAATGTAGTCCCAACCCGATGTCACTATCAGAGCAGAAATTCCCAAAATAAACTATGTTCAAAAATGACTTTAACAAAAAGGTAGAAAATAGAAGTCTTCGAGATAATACGGCTTCCTACACTTCAGGAGCATTAATCTTCACCTGCAGCTTTCGGCTCGTCTGCGTCCATCGCAAACGCCAAACACAAACATCGAGGGATGAGTTTCGAAATTATGTAACAATATAAAATACACGAGAAGAACACGCAATTAGTCAAACAGTACAATTAAGGAGAACATTCAATAATATAATATCTAAGGTTAATCCGATTCAATCACAATAAAACAGTTACAAGGATAAAATGTTATGCATGTCCTATACTCTATAATTCATCCTTTGGTACCATTCTACTCTGAAGTACTTGGTTACGAGGCCTGATACTATGCCACTACAAGAGTGGACGGACAATTCATGAATGGTCAAGTCCTCATAGATCCCCTCAACTCAATCCGAGACACATATACGCGACAGTCGGGGTACTCTTGTGTTGCACGGTAGTTCCCGGCCTTAGGGAATAACCCACTAATCAACTTAGGAATTCCCCACTAGATGTACCCCCAAGGTCTATCAGTCTTACCTTACAGTTCGACTGTAGCCCTCCACGATCAGGCTCATTCAGTTGTACTTCCCTGAATCGCTAGGTTTGTCAGACCCTCCCTATATGATGACAAAATAATCCAAACTCCAACATCTACTACACATCTCAGACTTACTCGATCATCACGACTCAATAAATTTCAGTTTGACTTCCCAATATTCATCATTATATATGTATATCAACAATCACAATACAATCCCAATATTATCAATCGCAATAAATAAAAAAAAATCAACAGATAGCACATTCAAATAATTTCATGATTTCAATCAAATAGCAAGAACACTCCAATATATATTATTCATACAGTAACAATCAGCATCACATTTCATGAAATCATTCAACGTGCAATCTTGCTATAAATTCACAACAATTCTATAGGTTGCTAAATTATATTTTAGTCCTCACTGTTACCATTCATATATTATTAATTAATTATTATTGCTCAATAGGGCTCGACCGTACGTAGTGAGCCCCGGATGAATATCTGGGAATTTCGGTATTCCCGTTCATCTCACGTTATTTTATATTCATAAAATCGAACCTCATCTCACCCCTTACCTCAATTGAAGATTTCGCCCAACAAACCCGATCTGCTAACTTGTCGCGTCTTCGTCGACCCTCGTCTCTAATAGTCCGTGAAAAAAAAAAATATAATAAATAAATAAATCAACTCAACGACCAAATACAGATTAATTACTTGCTCCAATAAATTATTAACTAATAATACATAAATAAATTATCTGCTATTGTAATATAATCCAAAATATATTTAATATCATTAAACACACATATTACTATAATTTTATTTTGTTTAAACTAAACATGATAGAAGGACTAAATATTGTGTCTCTGTACATATATATATAGCCTTGGATTTTTAAACATATTTTATATATATATGACATGAACTCAAGTAATAATAATTAATTACAGCTTAGTATTGGTTACACCCAATTTTATATTATAATCAAAATAGATTAATCTCTCCAGTTGCGAAATCAATTAGACTATTTATTATTAACATATAAATTGTAAATTGAAAAAAAAATAATAATGAAAACAGGAACTAGAATCTGTCATATTTGATACTCCGATAATTTTCCAATGATTTCTTTCAGATATAGAAGTTAGAACTATTTCCACCAAAGTAAAAAAAAATGTTGGTGGCCCATATTTTGAAATAAAACTCTTCCAATGTATACAATTATTGGTAATTGTAAATATGTGTAGTTTATATATATTTTAAATATGTGTAGTTTATACAATTATCGGTAATTATAAAACTCTAACCAAAGCTGAATTGTAGTTAACAGATTGATCACAAACAAGAGATGTGTAGTTTATATACTAAAATAAAAATAAAGCTGAATTAAGTAGCATATATATAATGTAATTAAACCACTTCTAATTATAGTTGAAAAAAAAAATGAATTCTTTATATGTAAATTAATTTCAAAATATGTCTAATAATATAATTCAATCATATGCCTAATCTACTATTACTAAAAATTGAAATGAAATAATATACACTTCAATCCTCAATTGCAAATTAAAAATAACTATAAAATAAACCATCAGCATTTTAATCATATTTTGCAAAATAAAAAACTATAAAATAACTATCAGCATAACAATCATAATTTGCAAAATAAAAAAAAAGCTATAAAATACTATCAGCATAACAATCAATCCGATAAAAGGAAGGAATAAGGCAAAATATCTAAACCATATTATCAATTGCACGGTATTAGCCATATGCAGAATTTTAATTTTCAACTATTCTTGTAATTGTTTGACAAGCACAGGGGAGAAAGAATGAGGAATGACATACCTGGTTTGGAATTGAAATTGGAAATTGAATTTTGGGATTGGAATTGGAATTGTGACGTGAATTGGAATTTGCGGCTCCTATTTGCGGCTCCGAACCTATACGTGCTAATTGCTGTTTTCGTAGCACTAGGCTTTCCTTTATATATATATATATACTTAGTACTAGCCTAGGCTATTATTATTATTATTATATTTATTATTATTATTATTATTATTATTATTATTATTATTATTTCATTCTACTAGTGTTAAAGGTAACAATTAGTGTAGCCACACAAATTCACTCCTTGTTTTAATTTATTTAAATATATATAAATACATGTTTTATTTTATTTTAATTTTCGTAAGTTAATTATAGTTAATATTAATGATTTAAATCAATTACTAAGACAACCACACGATACACACTTAAGAAATTAGAACACATAATAACACTCACATAAAAATAGTAGCGTATCATAATACTATTAAAATAAGATAATGAAAAATTGGGGTGTTACACCCCAGATATCCATACAACAAGTTGAAAAGCATGTGAAGATAAACTATTACTATTAGAGAAAGGAAGCCTACTTTGTTTAGCCATATGACACGAATCCCAAACAATATTTTTATTGAAAGAAATATAGGGAAAGTATTTACATATGGTTTGAGAGCCATTATAAGAGGGATGACCTAGTCTATAATGCCAAAGGTCAAAATAATTACATTGAGTAGTATTAACAGAAGCATAAACCCTATTAAAATCTAAAACACTAGTGAAAGGAGATGTATTGAGGATGTAGAGATTATTAATGAGGTCCACATTCCCAATCATCCTCTTGGTATCCATATCCTGAATTTCACAAAAATTGTGTGAGAACACCAATTTGCAATTAAGATTTTGAGTTAATTTTGAAATGGATATGAGATTGAAATGAAATTGAGGAATAAACAAAACATCTTTAAGGTAAAAAGAATGATTGAAAGAAATAGTGCCAGAAAAGCGTGCATACATATTACTCCTATTATGAAAAATAATGGAAACATGAGCAATCTGTTTGATAGTTGAAAAAGCCTTAATGTTAGGGCACACATGATCTGATGCACCAGAGTCCAATATCCATATGTTTTGAGGTTGGTAATTGTTACCTATCTTGGAAATACTAGAAACCACATGAGGGTTATGATCAACTCCATTAGCCTTGTTAATGTATTAGGTAGAACCTACCCCATTTGAAGATTTTAGCAAATTGACCAAGAACTGATAATCTTCCTTTGTGAGTTAGTCATTAACAGAAGAATTTGCAAGTTATGATTTCTTCCCATCACTAGAAGATTCATTGGTGAGTTGAGTCTTGGATTTGTAATCGGGAGGAAATCCATGTTTAAAATAGTAGTTTTCAACAGTGTGATTAGTTTTGTTGCAATGACTACATAACATTTGCCCTTTGCCACAACCTCTACCTTTGGGTTGGCTATTCTGACCTTTTGGAGGATTAGAATTTCCATAATTTACAATAAAAATAGCAGAGTCAGAAGAAGTGATATTAGAAGTAGAATTACGATTATGATTCAGAGTAGGAGTTGGGTCTTGTTGAACAACAAGGGAATAGGCTTTGCTCAATGATGGTAAAGGGTCCATGAGGAGAATTTGTGTCCGGGCATTATAGTAGTTGTCATTGAGGCCTTTGAGAAAAAAAAATGATGTATTTGTTGTGTTTATAGTCTTTGAAGGTGGAGCTTAAAGAACATGTGCAACGAATGATCCCTTTGTTTGATTGAGTGCAAATCTTTGAGTAAATTAGAAAAATGAAAGTGATTACCTTTCGTGAAACGATCTTTAAGATCGGACCAAAGTTCTTGTGCACTGTTGAAGCAAACCGTGCTTTGAGCAATGTGAAGCGACAAGGTCCTGGTGATCCAAGAAAAGACCATGTTATCACACCGATCCCACAACTCAAAATTCGGATTCGTTGACGGTGGTTGCCGTAAACTGCCATTGATGAAAGTGAGTTTGTTTTTGGAAGAGAGAGCGCATTTCATCAATTTGTTCCAATTATAGTAGTTGGTGTCGCTCAGAGGTAGGGCAACAAGAACGGCGCCCAAATTCTCGTTGGGGGTGAAGATAATAAGGGCTACAAGGATTTTTGGTTGCATCTTTTTCATCTTTTGTTTCATTAGAAGAATGAATGGTGGAATTGTGATCAAAATCAGATTCTGCTGCCATGGATGAATTGAGAAGAGAAAATAAGTTTTAGGGTTGAGAGGTAATTAGGAAAGTTTGGATGTGGACGAAGGGAGAGAAATTAGGGAAATATCAATTGATACCATATTAGAGTAAAGACAAGAATTAATGAATAACATCAGTATTATTATTATTATCGAAAATTCAATTGCTTACAAAAACAAAATCAGAGTTATATAGATGGTGTAGGTAGACTCATCTAACTAATTGTGAAAACAGAAAAATAACTAAGTCCTAATAAGTCTCTAACAACCTAATAACATTTTGATTAAAGACTAACTCAAATCAAGGGACTAAGTATTATCTAATAAAGCATTGAAAATCTTCTCGACAAACTATACTTCAATTTAATATAATATTATTTCTTCGTAAGCTATACTCAAATACCTCTTCTACCTCTAGGCTCAAATCTTTCAAACATTTTAAGCCACTACACATGAGTAATCTAATGACTTAAATTCAACGTAACAAGTAAGTCATAAAGACTACATTGAGTTCACCCAATGCCTTATACTTGAATAACCTCTTTTGGTAAGATTGGACATAATTAAGTCCGTAAGTGATGCCCCACTTACCCTCGCTTACCCCTCGCTCTCGTCGTATATAGATGAAGAATTCATCTAGCTAGAATGAACCCTATATATATATATAATAATAATAATAATAATACAATATATATTTAATGATAACATATGAGTAATCATTTACTCCATTCACACAATTGAATATGGGCTTAACATAGAATTCATATGAGTGTATATATATATATATATATATATATATACACACACACACACCATGTATAAGCATCAAACTTACAGGAAAATAGTATTATATTTAAACTTTCAAACGCAATTAGTTTCACTCGAAACTGTTCTATATAACTCAAGTTATGGTATTCTAAAGTCAACATTACCTAACAATTTTATGATAGAGCAGCTGTGTTTACAATACTACTAAGCCATTTCTATGTTTAGTAAAATTATAAAATTTAACATGATAAAACTACTATATGTCTTCTTTCAGACCCAAATGGTTTCAGCCAAAAACGAGTTTCCTAGCTCAAGATATAAATATTTCAAGATTACTAATGGAAAGCAACTTATAATACAAAACAATCCACTTCATAAAATCACGATTTTTTTTAAAATTTAATATAAACTTATAAAAATTTATAGTAACAAAGTAATAGGAATAAGTTTTCCAATTGATTTCACTCAAAACTGATTGCTTCTGTTATATCAATTTTAATTTAGCTACGTCATAATCTTTTTATGCAGAAAATACTATAATTTTGGTAATTTAATTAAAATATCAAACGATGTTCGATTTGAATAAACGATAACATTTTGGAAAGCTTAAGATGTCTAGTTTATAAATATAATTTTTATTCTGCATAATAGGCCTTCAATTAATACAATTTAATAAAATAAGGTATATAGATACAAAAATGGAACAACAAATTATTTTCCAACTTGTAACTCAATTTTCTCTATCAATTCTCAATGAAAATTAGTGAAACCAGTGCCTATTTCGTAGGTAATTAAGTCTATTTTCTAATGGGATAGAAATTAGCACGAAACACTATCTATGGAGAAAGTTATAAACAAAATACTGAACGTATACCTATACGAGTTCAAAGACAACATTATACTATTTTCACTTCAAACTTTATATTTTCAAGTTCATGTGATCAACTAAGTAAAATACATTCAAAGTTCAGCGTAAAACCAATTAATTATCAATACTGAACAATTATGATCTCATCACCAACCCAACCACAATACTCAACAATCATAATATAACAACAACTCTTCATGGTAATTACTACAAACACCTAACATGCATTATTAATAATCAATGATACTAAATCAAATAAGATTATCTTAATACCCAAATATGCAAATCATGAACAAATATTATGAATATGCAACCAATATCTCTAAGCACACCCTAGGTTTCCTTTTCTTCTTTCTCATAATTTCTCATTTTCCTTTCCTTCTTGGTCAGCTTTTACACTAATATAGTGTGGAGGTTGTTTCTGTGATGAGATGATGGAATGAGGGAGCTTGAGAATGACATGCAATGGAGTTAGTGTTTTCTCTCTTCTACCTCTTGTTTTCTCTCTGTTTTTTCCCCCCCTCTTCTTCTTTCCTCTTTTCCCTTCTTTCCCCCACACACATTATTTATATTTTTATTTTCTTTTAATTTATTTATTGCAAGATTGACAGACACACCTCTCTTAAGTGAGTTGCACCTTCTATTAAGCTCTCAACAATATTTTGGTAGTTACTACTCACTCAAACTTCTACTTATACAAACTAATTATACATTATCCTAAATCATACAAAACATAAAACTAATTATTCTTATTATCATAATTATTCCACTAACAATAAAAATGATCCTACATAGCATAAAAAATAAAATTCAAGTTTGTTAAACATTTACCATTCGAATTTCAAATAGATTATACTATCACTAAATTATCATTGCATGCGATTTTAAAAGGAATTAGTGCATTTATTTAATTTTAATAATAACAATAATAGTAATAATAAGGACATACTGATAATAGTTTAGATAAAGAAAGTTGATGTGTTACAAATACAAACAAATATTTTTTTAAAAATTAACGATAAACAAATATAACAACAGAATATTTAAATTAAAATACATATTAAAAGTTTAAAAGTATTATTTAATTTCAAAAAGGTGATTTAATCCAAAGGATAAAAGTTGGTGGAAAAGGTGGGTCATAATATTTAAAATTAAATTAAAAGTTGATTAAAATAGTTGGTCTCCGAAATTAAAATAAAAATGAAAAAAAAATGATCAATTAGGAAAATATAAAGGAAATGAATTAATTTAAATATATAAGTGAAGCTATAAGTTTAAATTTAATTAAAAAACAAAACAAAAGTGAAACTTATAATTGGAAGAATAAAAGTGAAGTTTAGAAAACGAGTGCAATTGAGTATGAACGTGATATTGCAAGGTTGAGTGAAATAAATTAGTATAGGCATCACGAGTAAATGGCTAACATTAGATTGAACTTGCAAAAATCTTCTATTATTATGGTCTTTGAAAAAATAAATAGTAAGGAAAAGTATTATAATATATGGTCCCTTTTGCTATAAAGCTTACTAGTAATGGGCCTTGGCCATTGGCATTTTGAATTTGAATTTAAATTTAAATTTAAATTTAAATTTAAATTTAAATTTAAATTTAAATTTAAATTTAAATTTAAAGCACACATTTGAATAATCAGAATAAAAAAACAAAATTGTACAATAATTTGCAGAATAATAACATTTTACCAATTTAGACACTAAAACAAAGTTTAAATCATAGAGTATATGTGGATTGAAGTAAAATTGTTATCTATTTAGAATATTTATAATTGGATGTTAAAGAATTTAGAGATTGTATTTGTAGTTGTCTAGATTACAATTCATATTAATTGGAGTGGCTTGATAATACTCAATATCTAGAAAGACAAGAAAACAATATTTAGCTTGAACAAGTTTATAAAATACTCAAGTTTAAAGAGGTCGAATTAATAATATTTTATTTATTTAAGTCTCTAATTGTACTAAGACAAAATATCTCTTTAACGAGATGATTATATGTAGCAACATTTATTACAAATTATTATAAAAATATTTGTGTTTTTTAATTAATAATTTTCAAACGTCTATCTATGTCATGCAGATATGATTGACAAAAATAGAAAAATTTTGATCCTTTCACTTGACATGAAGTGAACAAAACTTGGTAGACATCTATTAATAAAAAAAATTAACAAAGAATGTCTGCAACTTAAAGTCACAATTATAAATCAAGTTGGATAAAAATACAAGAATATTACTAGATCTAAGAGGAATGTCAGCACACAATGACAATATTATAAGAAAAGGTAATTAGAAGAACAAATGCCTTTGTCGATAAAATGAAATCAAAACAGTTCGTGCAGATTAAAAAATAAGGTCGACATCGACCATGTCTGAAATTTGTCGACATCTAGCGTATTAATATTATAATTTAGTTTAGTAGAAGTAAGTAGTAACCGCTACAAACACAGTATATAGCAGGATGAACATATACTTAGTGTTAGTTTTCTATAAATAACTATTCTTAGGAAAGAACTAAGGCTACATAGTAAGTATGTCGTCCATTGTCTTTAATTCCGTATCATTTCCTTTCAATGCAATTTACTTCTTCAAGCATTTTAAAAGCTTTTGATTACATTTCTTTCACTTATATGGTTTCATTTACATTCTAGCAGTTTACTTGTCGTCATCTATTTTGATGCAATTCTCTTTAAATTTGTTTAACTTCCCGTCATTTTAATTAAAAGTCATTTACTTTTCAAGTCGTTTATATTTCCAAGTCATTTAAATTTTGAATCTTTTACTTTCAACACTTAAAATTCCTACAACCTTTTCAATTATTGTCTATTTACACTTTTTACAATTTAAAGTTCACCCCTTTATGATTATTGTATTTAAATTATATCCTAATTTATTGTTAAGTGTCGATTTTATGCGTATCAAAATCATTTTCATGCAAATTTATGCTTCAGTGATCTTCGCGTCTCTAAATCACATAAATTTTAAAGAGAACTTAAAAATAACTTAATATACCCGATATGTAACCCTGATTAAATATTTATTTATAATTTAGAAAGCCCAAACATAATGAATAAAAAATGACTACTATATGTGTCTTTGGATAGTCACTCTTATCATGAGCAAATAACATCATGGGCTTAAAAGTGAAGGCCTACACATCCATTACCAATTTATTTAGATTTTTCTACTTGCCACCCTCCATTTATATTTTTCACCCCTTCAATATATTTAAAAAATACTATTTTACCTCTTTTACTATATATGAAAATAGGAAATTCTAGAATAAGAATTTTTAGAAAAAGGAAATTTCAGAAATTTAGATATTTTTGAAATAGGAAATTTCAAAAAAACAATGTCATTATTTTAAAACAAAATTTATATTTCGAAAATTTGAGTAAAACTCTAAATTTTCATGTTCTTCGAAAATTTTGAAATGTAAAATTATGTTTCAAAAATTTCGAAAAAAATTATGTTTTGAATTTTTTATAGTTCTAAAGCTTTTGTTAAAAGTAGCTTTGAAAATTTCAAATTAATTCAAACTTTCGAATGTTTTTGATTAATTTGAAACATTAAAAACATAATTTCATGTTTTTCAAAATAATTTCGAAAGTTTCAAACAATATGAAATTTCCGAAATAGAAAATTCCAGAAATAAGAAAATTAATTAGTATTTTCGAAATAGGGAATTCCAGAAATTTCAAAATAGAAATAGAGAATTTTCGAAATAGGAAATTGTAAAAAAAAAATAATAATGTAACTATTTTGAAACAAAATTTACATTTCAAAAATTTGGGTAAAATTCCAAATTTTCGAAACTTTCATCTTCTTCGAAAGTTTCGAAATGTAAAATCATGTTTCGAAAATTTGATTTTTGAAACTTTCAAAAAAAAATTCATGTTTTGAAATTTTGAAAGTTCCGAAACTTTGCATTTAATTTCAAAACTTTTGTTAAAGGCGAAAACTGCGAAAATATTTTATAAATACAATAAATTGTATTTCGAAAATTACAAATTAATTCAAACTTTCAAAAGTAAACTCATTTTGTATTTCAAAAATTTTATAATCAACCAAAGCTTTGAAAGTTTAAAAATTTTCTAATAATTTTTGCTAAAATTTCGAATGCGTGACTGGAAAAAAAAAAAAGATTTTTTATATATAATAAAAAAGTAAAATAATATTTTCAATTGATACTAATATGCCGAACTAAACATTGTGACAAAAAATAAAAGTCAATCTACCTAGACATATAGTTAAAAGAATGACAACGATCAACTTCAGTTTAATAATTTTTTTACAAACATCAAATCTTATCGATAATTAATGATATTTTTCTATTATTCTAATGCATACTAAAATTTATAGAAATTGAATATGTGTAGTTATATATTTTGTAGTAACTACTATTTTACGTATATTTTATAAAATACGTGTTCAAGTGACGTAAAAATATTTTTAAAAATTTTATCAAAATTTGTGGATTAAATATTAATAAGAACTATAACGGATTCTATAAAAAAAAGAACTTTAAATTTAATAGCTAGATAACTAGAATTCAATGTTTAAATGAATAATGAAGTGAAATATCTGAAAAAGAGAATTATAATTGATTATTGTCCAAAAAGAATTACTAGATTTTTTTTTTAATATGAGTACCCTACAAATTTGTTATGTCGTAAGCACAAATATACATATACACCAATTGATATATTCTCGTACACCAAGCAAGCAACATAATCGTTTACCGTTCAGCCTCAAAGAACGTTGAATAGAAAATAGGCATTATCCTAAAGAAGCTTCTTGAATTAATTAATTTTTTCTTCATGACGTATAAATAGTTTTTTTTCGTTATGATATAGTTTGGACGAAACATGCATTGACTTTTTGATTTAGAAACTTCTCATTTGTGAAGTTCAAGCCTTTTGAATATGGAAAACTTTTTCAATCTCATTAATTAATCAAATATTTTTCAACTTTTTCGTTGTCAATGAATCATACTCTAGTAATTTATAATTCAGTCGGTGGTAAGTTAAATTAGCTAAAAATTACTTCTACCTGAATTTAAATTTGAATTATTTCTATTGAATATTATTAACTATTTGAGTGAAATTACTTAATTAATTAAACAAGTTTTTTAACATCAAGTAATTGGACAGAAAATCAAAATTAATTAGTTGATGTTTATTTTGTATAACTATATAAATAAAATAATATATGTTTGTATTTTTTAAGTGTCTAACGTGATTGAGAGATGTGAATTCTGTTATGTGATGTAGTGGAAAAAAAATTCATATACGCATGTTGAAATATATGGATAATGTCAAATACAACTACAGTACCGAAAGTGACATGAAAATTTGTTTTGACCAAATTGAAGGATTTGATATGCTAAAAATTTGGTCAATAAGATATATCTGGTTGAGGGAACGAATTCCATGTTCCAAATATTTTATTATTTACTTATATAAATATTCTCACTATAATTATTATTTTCTATATAAAATCTCACTAAAATTATTTAGTTATTTTATTAATGGAATTTGCTGTATGTCACGAAAGAGTTCTCACAAAAGCATCATGAATGACTAGGCAACTCATGCATGGTTATCATGTTAATTTGATAATCAATTATGTATGGTTGTTTTATCCCTTTGTCATGGTGATGCCTTCGGGATGAATTGTCTCACTAGATATAAAATTACTCTTTATTAATTAAGAGCTTTAATTAATCAATGATCAAATTAAGTGATGAAATTAATTAATTTATAATTTAGATAACTAATTAATTGATATTAATTTAAATATAAATTGATGTCACGATGATCAAATTTCAAAATGATGATAATTTAATTTGTCATTGCTCTATATATATAGATTAATTGCATATATTATCTCATCTCTCTTACAAAAATTATCAAATATATAAAGAGTTTGGACTGAAATAGAACCACTTAACGAATATTTATTATCGATCTTTTTTAATTTATATGTGTTTTTAGATTGTTATCGAGAAACTTTCAACTTATAAATTCACACATTTTTAATATTTTTGATAACTCAATTACATGTTGTAGATTTTAAAATTATCAAGATTTTATATTTCTTCTTATATACCATGTTT